>JAHRHZ010000018.1:36201638-36247702 GCA_024137785.1 Ginglymostoma cirratum | reverse complement strand
TCATTGCAGGAGGCCCAGGATGGACATGTCGTCTGAGGAATGGGAGGGGGAGTTGAAATGGTTCGCGACTGGGAGGTGCAGTTGTTTGTTGCGAACTGAGCGCAGGTGTTCTTGCCACCCAAAGGCTGCAGGAACAGCAAATCATATTCAGCCTGGGAACCCTGCAGCCCAATGGTATCAATGTGGATTTCACAAGCTTCAAAATCTCCCCTCCCCCAACCGCGTCCCAAAACCAGCCCAGCTCACCTCCACCTCCCTAACCTGTTTTTCCTCTCACCTATCCCCTCCTCCCACCTCAAGCCCCACCCCCATCTTCTATCTACTAACATCATCCTGCCCCCTTGACCTGTCCGTCCTCCCTGGACTGACCTATCTCCTCCCTACCCCCCCACCTACACTCACCTTTACTGGCTCCATCCCCGCCTCTTCAACTTGTCTGCCTCCTCTCCACCTATCCTCTCCATCCTCTATCCGCCTCCCCCTCTCTCCCTATTTATTTCAGAACCCTCTTCCCCTCCCCCATTTCTGATGAAGGGTCTAGGCCCGAAACGTCAAGCTTTCCTGCTCCTATGATGCTGCTTGGCCTGCTGTGTTCATCCAGCTCCACACCTTGTTATCTCGGATTCTCCAGCATCTGCAGTACCTTTTATCTCTAATGTTCCAGGAACCCGGGTTCGCATCCCACCAGATATTTAATAAATATCTGGAAATAAGAGTCCAATGATAATTGCCAATTGTTTTGAAAAACCCATCTGGTTCACTAATGTCTTTTAGGAAAGGAAACTGCCATCCTTACCTAGTCTGACCTACATATGACTCCAGACCCACAGCAATGTGGTTGACTCGTAAATGCCCTCTGGGTAATTAGGGAAGGTCAATAAATTCTGCCTGGCCAGTGACGCCCTCGCCCCGTGAATGAATAAAAAACAAGGACCATTGGGCCACTCTGTGAATTACAGATAACTGTTGGTGAGTTTAACTTGAGGATCACCATGTCTCAGGTGAGAGGCAATGTTAAGCAGGTAGGTCCTTCATGGTGACCTCAACCAGTGTCAGAATTGAACCCATACTGTTGAGGACACAGTGCAATGTAAATCAGCCATCCAGTCAACTGAACTAACCCAGTCTGGCCCATCCCCTTGAGTGACTGAGATGGACAGACCTGAACAATAAGTGACCAAATGCCCCACTGATACTTCTGCCTCACCCCAAATGACTTCCCACTGCTGCCCGGACCAGTTGCATTGAAGCACAGGGCAGACTGAGTCCCGTTCCGCAGATGGTAGAAGAGTGGACCTGATGAGAGTGATGATCCTGAGCAGCTGACTGACTATGCCCAAGCCCTGGGGTTCCTTTGGCTTACTTTGCTGGGAAACCCTGCCTAAAGCATGTCTCCCTTGACTAGACAACAACTACTTTGCCTAGAATTTGACATGGTTGTTTGCTTGAAGCATCTGTCGTGTGTTTGGCGCATATGCGGCTGGCAAATTGTGCAGCTAAGAGATTGACACAGCATAGTGCTGAACATCAATCTGTCCACTGCTTTGCCTGATGACAGTTGACAACGATGACATGTTTCCTAGCTTTGTGTCTGTGTTAAAACGTATGTCATGATAGAAGGACTGTGAGCCTTTAAACTCTTACTAAATAATAAAATGCAAAAAGCAAGACAAGCAAGACAGCGACGTCGTGAGCATTGAATATGGGCAAAGTGAATGGGCACTAAATGAGTGAAGGAGCGGCCCTGAGATGATCCCAGGTCGAATCCTTGAGATCAGTACCAATCTCTCGGCGCTAACTTTCCTTTCAGCAGCATTGCCTTGAAACATGTTGTTGTGCTCCAAGGTGCAGCATTGAAATCCATACTGCACTGTAAATGGATTGAAGATGTGCCATGATGATGCAGTGAGGCTGGTACTTAACGGATGCCAATGTCTGAGGACATGGGTGTATGCAGCTGCTGTCCATGAAGTCTCGCCTCAGACATCGATGCTGAGTGTCCAAAATGAAGCTCCAGAACAGCAAGTCATGAGTGGAGTCACCAGGTAACCACTCTGACTTCCACATTGCGAACTGTCACAGTCTAACTTCAATTTGGCAATGGGAATCATATTGATGAGTTGCTTGCTTGAGATCAACTAATAACGAGATATTGACGCACGTTAATGCTCACAAATAGGCCTCTTACCACTCACTAGTGAGAATCTCGCCTCGCCTTTTACTGCCTGGTTGGAAAATAGGACTTACTCTTCTTGATGTTGAGAAGCTCCTTGCTGACTGTCATGAATTTCCCAACTACCTCGTCATGGCCCATGTTGTTCGGGGGGCTGGGAATATTCTGCCTGTCGAAATAGAGGAATATGGGTGGGAAGTGAGAAGTCTGCAAAAGTTGCTGTGAAATAAAAACACCAGGTTAGATGAGTTAGAATGAATGGCCTGATTTTGTGCTGTACATTTCATATAAATCTGTTTTGTTGCTTCTGTTTCTAACACCCTAATGTTATCAGATTTTGTGCAAATGGTTCTGTAATGTGCTCGGGTCATGCTATTCCATTTCTCTCACATTCTGGCAGACATCCAAAGGTATAGTTCGTGCTGAGTTGGAAGATAATGGGGCAGAAACTAGCCAGGCAGTTACAAATACCCAAGGGACTCCCCCACTGATTCCTCCCCTCCCCCCCTCTGCCATGCAATTTGCAGTTTGCAATATTAATGACGCAGTCCTTCATTAATATGCAAACTGGGCTCCAATAATGTCATTGGAGCTTGACTATTATTTTAACTCTGCATCAGAGTAGTGAAACCATTAGTGACTTTCCTGTCACATCCATTTACAGGGAAAAGGAATCAAGGCTCAAAGAGGCCAAAAAATCTGACTTTTTCTTGGCTAAGTGTAAGTTACTTTCAGTACTTCTGAAGGCTTTTCTTGCCAAAAGACCTTTGAGTTTTCTCACTGTATCTTACCAAACTTGTCTCATTAACTAAAAACTGAAAAAACTGTGGTGCTGTAAATCAGAACACTTCAATTGTGAGGAATGGTCATCAGACCTGAAACATTAACTCTGGTTTCTCTTTGCAGATGCTGCCAGACTTGCTGAGCTTTTCCAGTAATCTCTGTTTATTTCTTTAACTATCTACTCCATCTTTACAATGCCTGTCATGTCCGATTCTAGCCCCACTTATCACACATCATTGGCCCAACTAACCACTCAGCAGATTAGGGTGGCACGGTGGCTCATTGGTTAGCACTGCAGCCTCACAGCACCAGAGACCCAGGTTCAATTCCAGCCTCGGGTGACTGCCTGTGTGGAGTTTGCACATTCTCCCTGCGTCTGCGTGCATTTCCTCCGGGTGCTCCGGTTTCCTCCCACAGTCCAAAGATGTGCAGGCTAGGTGGATTGGCAATGCTAAATTGCCCGTAGTGTTCAGGGGTGTGCTGGCTATAGGGGGATGGGTCTGGGTGGGATGGTCCAAGGGTCAGTGTGGACTTGTTGGGCCACAGGGCCTGTTTCTATACTGTAGGTATTCTATGATTACCACCAAAAGATCCCGTGCCATCTTTAAAAGGCCATGGTGTGTCTAGGTGAGCACTGGCATTCTGAAACTGCTGTAATGAGTAAAGGCTGGGACCTGACAGGGGACTAGAGATCCTGGTTAAAGGGATGGCATAATGGAGAGTTCTCTTCCTGGATGACTGGCACAGGAAGCCGTGACACCATGCCCTGGCAGCCTGATCAGAGGTTGCCACTGGGTCAATACCCCCTTGACAGTGTGGAGGAACAGCCAGCAGAAGGTCAATCACCTTGACTACTGCACCAGGCTAAGTGCCATGCTCTCTACTCTGTTACTCCACATTCACTCGATCTTTGCTATTGCAACCTTTACTCACCAAGACTCATTTTCTACTACTCTCCCTGTTGCCTTCAATACCTTTCTTCACCCGTTCCTGCCACCCATCTAGCTCGCACACTATTACCTCAGCATGCATTCTGTGCAATCTTAATCAGTAACTCAGAACAACTCACATTTTACCCACCTTGATCAGCATTAACAGACATGCCACCCACTTTCATCTCACTCGATTCCTCCCTTTCTCTCATTGCAGGAGAAGACAGCCCATACAGTTGAAGTGGGGAGAGGTGTTCTGATGTTAGACTCTTCATCCGCTGTGAAGAGAGAATCCTGGGCTTTACAGGAGAAGACTGGGACTGCTCTGTGGGGATGTTGAAGTATCGTTGTCCTCTAAACCAAGTAAGCACTACTCTGTATTCAGTAACAGTTCTGTCATTGTCATTCATTTCCAGGCGCTTTTAACTGCAGGCCCTGATGCCTTCTCTCTCTTTTGCCTTGCAGGTACTGCCAGCATCTCCACCTCCTCTGCAGTGAAATGGCTGGCTCTCCCAGAAGCCACCTCCTTGATTCTGAGGATGAGAGTAACAAAGCCTCGTAGGAAGCAAAGGCAAGATTTCCACCTGCACCAGCTCTGATAGTGGCGCTTTGGTGCGAACGTTTGGCTTAGAAGAAGTGGGATCGCAATCTGATGAACACCTTATTGTTTCAGTGCCAGAATTAGCTGAAGTTGAATCATCCCCGGTCCCTGGCACTTGGAGGACCACCTGGAGACCAGGTACCTGCACAGCCCCAGGCAAGAGAAGACCTTGAGGTGTACAAAATCAGGGACTTCATCCACATGCAGAGAGAAACAAGAGTGACTGACAGATACGCGGGATGCAATGGCCCTTATTACCCAGAAGCTGTAGGAGTGCAGTAAGTCACACAATCATCTTGCTGCATTCATGCATAGGTTGGTGGCTGTCATGGTCCAACTCCTTCTGGATCTGCTAGGGAGGCACACATACCACCAGCCCAGCACTCCAGCCATTGGATAACAGGATTGAAGGCATGGAGATTGGGGGACAGGGAACCTGGTGAATACTCCAGGTATCCCTTCCTCACAAGGAGAGAGTGTGGTGCCAGGAAACACACACAGGTCCCTCAGAAGACCCACCACATGACACTTCAGAGGCAACCAGGTCCTCTGTCTCCAATCTGCCTGCCTCCCCTCCGACCCATGGAAGTTCATGTCGAACATGGTTAACTTGCATCTGTCAAGAAGACTCGTGGACCACCCAGACACATGCAGCCCAGAATCTTCAGCTAACACTGCTGAGTAGGCTACTTCCAACCCAACTGCACAGCCAAATGTACACCATGGTGACAAAGAAGAAAACTTGTTGAAGGTACTTTTAGGTGGCACATGTGATAATGCACTGTATATTATTTGGCACTTAGAAAATTGCCAATGAAACACCATTATTAAAGAAGGGAAGGAGACAAAAATACAGATAATGACAGGCCAGTTTGCCTATTCGGAAAATGTTATTCTCTACTTTAAAAATGAAATAGCAGCATATTTAAAAATAAGTCATATGATTAGGCAGATTCAGCATGCTTCATGAAGGAAAAGTAATGCCTGACAACTTACTCGAAGTCTTTGAGGAGGTAACAAGCAGGATAGATAAAGGGGAAGCAGGGGACGTAATATATTTGATCAGGTACTATACTTAATCAGATACCAATGAAAAACATGGAACCTTTTTGACAGTGTTTTTCATGTTTGATATTTCAGCTTTTAACTTGATCCTCTCTGTGTGGCCAATCTTCATTCTTCTCTCTGTAAAAAGAAAGCTAAGTTACTTTTTACTTTCTCGTTAGTTGTCTGCAAAGATTCTTAAATGTGATTGGCTGCTTCGAAATTAGTGGTAACATCACTGGTACTGAATGCTGGAGTTCTTCTGTGGCTAATTCCAAAATGAAACTAACATTGGGAAACGTCAAATCCACACCACTTAAAATTACTAGACCTTTGTCGACAGCTTTCTTCAAGGTAACCGTTGAGAATTTTTACGCTAATCGAAAAATATCAGTCATTGGTAGCACTACAAAAATAATGTCACGTGTCGTGATATTATGTAATAGCGCCAGGTAAACAAAAACATGTAACCTACATTTGGAAATATTCAAAACATTTGGAAATACTCAATTGGAGCTAACAAAGTAAAACAGCGTTTCGAAAGGGAAAGATTCATTAGGGATAGTCAACATGGCTTTGTGCATAGGAAATCATGTATCACTAGCTTGATTGAGTTTTTTGAAGAGGTGATAAAGGAGATTGAAGAAGGCAGAGAGGTAAACATTGCCTTTATGGACTTCAGCAAGGCTTTCGAAAAGGTTCTGTATGGTAGATTGCTTAGCAAGGTTAGAACACATGGAATTTAGGGGCAGCTAACCAACTGGATACAAAATTGGCTTGACGGTAAGAGATAGAGGGTGGTGGTACAGGCTAATTTATTGGACTGGAGGCCTGCGACCAGCAGCGTGTCATCAAGATCGATGCTGAGTTCACTGCTTTTCATCATTTATGTAAATGATTTGGATGTTAATATAGGAGGCATAGTTAGTAAGTTTGCAGATGACACCAAAATTGGCAGTGTAGTGTGCAGTGAAAAAGGTTACCTCAGAGTAATAAGGAACCTTGATCAGATGGGTCAATGAACTGAAGAGTGGTAGATGGACTTGAATTTAAATAATTTTGAGGTGTTGCATTTTGGAAAGGGAAATCAGGGCACAACTTATACAGTTAATGGTAGGGCCCTGGGGAGTGTTGCTGAACAAAGAGCTGAAGGGTGCAGGTACAAGGTCCTTGTAAGTAAGTAGGCAGGATAGTGAAGAAGGCATTGGCATGCTTGCTTTACTTGGTCAGTGTAATGAGTATAGAAATCAGGACATCATGTTGCAGCTGTACAGCACTTTGGCTAGGCTGCTTTTAGAATACTGCGTCCACTTCTGGTCTCCCTCTTATAGGAAAGATGTTGTTAAACTTGAAAGGGTTGAGAAAGGATTTGCAAGGATGTTGCCGGGATTGGAGGATTTGAGCTATAGGGAGAGGATCAATAGACTGGGGTTATTTTCCCTGGAGTGTTGGAGGCAGAGGGGTGACTTTATAGAGGTTTACAAAGTCATTAGGGACATGAATAGGGTGAATAGCCAAGGTCTACTTTCCAGGGTACTGGAGTCCAAAACCAGAGGGTATAGGTTTAAGGTGAGAGGAGAAAGATTTAAAAGGGACCTGAGGGACAACTTTTTCATGCAGAGGGTGGTGTATGTATGGAACGAGCTGCAGGAGGAGGTGGCGGAGGTGGGCTCAAATGCTGGTAAATGGTACCAGATCAAGTTACGATATCTGGTCAGCGTGGATGAGTTGGGCCGAAGGGTCTGTTTCTGTGCTGTATGACTTCATGACTCTATAAGAACCCATGGGGTTGAAGGTAGTATATAAGTATGGATAGAGGACTGGCTAACTAATAAAAGACACAGACATGGAAGAATAGAGATACCTTTAGGATGGTAATCTGTGACTAGTAGTGTACCACTAGTGTTAGGGCTATAATTATTTATGATATATATTAATGAATTGGCTGAGGAAAATGAATGTACACATGCCAAGTTTGGAGATGACACAAAAATAGGTGGAAAGTCAAATGGTGAGGATGACACAAAAGTGTCTGCAGAAGGATATATACAGGGTAAGTAAGTGAGCGAAATCTTGGCAGGTGGAATAAAATGTGGGAAAATGTGAGGCTATGCACTTTAACAGGAAGAATAGAGGAACTATATATTATTTAAATTATTCTTTTTATTTCAAAGAGAATTGAGTATAAAAGAAGGGAGGTTTGGCCCAAAATATACATGGCAGTAGTCAGACTACAGTTGTCTTACTGTGAACAGTTATGGAGCCCTTGTCTATAGAAAAATATACTGGCATTGGACGCAGTCCAGAGAGTCATGAGACTGATACCAGGCAAGGAGGAACTATCTTTTGAGGACGTGTTCATTGGGCTGGGCCTGTACTCATTGTATCTTAGAAGAATGACAGGTGATGAAATTGAAATTTACAAGATCCTTAGTGGACGAGGAATTTCTTTTCTCAGAGGGTAGTGAATGCATAGAATTCTGCACCATAGAGGGCTGTTGAGGCTGGGTCATTGGCAATATTCGCGCCTGTGCAAAACAGAATTTTAATCAGTGAGGGAGTAAAGGATTATAGGGAAAAGGCAAGAAAGTGAAGTTTAGGATTATCACAACAGCCATGATCTCACTGAATAGTGGTGCACACTCGATGGACTGAATGCCCTATATCTACTCTTATATTTTATGGTCTGACTTTTCTATAATCGGCACTGCTTTGACCTGACATCTGGTTGACTCTCTCGCTCTGTCGGATGTAACAGTTCCACCATGAGACACAATGTCATGGCTACATAGTATGTATCATGGGCCAATGTCTGTGGTGAGAGCCTGCTGTAACATGTGAGAACAAGATAAACAAGGCGTAGAGAGATCATGAGTCCTGCTGATATCATTGGCCATTGTCTAGAACATCCCTGTTCTTTCTCTGGCCTCTAAATCCAAAGCAATTAGTGTGTAGGAGGTGATCAATGATACCTGCAGCAGGCAGATGCACAGCAAACAGCGGCAATGCTTTAGAATGGCCATGGATTAGCAACCCCATAGTTCTGCCCCATAGTACAGTGCATGGGTCTGTTTGTAATATTGTTGCCCTCTAAAGGGCTTTACATTGAAGGGCCTTGCAGCCCTCTCCATCACAGGTCAAGACACACCCCATCCAGTCCACATCATTTAGTTCCCCAATGTGCACTCTTGATTTCCAACAGAATAGAAGAGAACAGAGAGCGTTTCTCAGTCAGCGACTTTCAGCCTCCACTTCTATTTGTCTCTGAGCTCCTAAATCTCCAAGTTCCCTTCCTGGCCCTTCCCATAAACACAATAGGTTTTACAGCTCCCTAGGTCTCAATGCAATCCATCTACAGGAGCCTGCATCTGCATCCGCAAGGCAAGGCAAGGTCAGGATGGTGGAAGCATGCAGGTAGGCACAAAGTGAGTCAGCACTTTGACAGCTAGGAAATATCCCTGAGACACAGCCTGGACCAATCTGTGAGCTGGACACTTGACTGTGCACATAAAGTGTCCCTGCTGCAGCCATTCATGCAAGTGCACCCTGCAGTGTGAATCTGTACTTCGTAAGTGGCCTGCAATTGTAGCGGAGAGGTGCAATGCTCATTCTGAGGGATTGTCAAATGTCAGATCCCAATGCCCATGAACGAGAGGTTCAGACAGATGCTGCCCGTGGATCTTGGTCCAAGATGCCGTTTGGTCCTTCACAATATGAAGAACCTCCAGAACAAACATTGAACTGATGAAGGCAAGTACTCTCTGTGATTTCCTAATGAGTTTTGTTAATGTCCAGCTTGTTTATTGCATTTGGTGAGAGCTGAATATCATTAAAGCAAGTTAGACCATCAACAAAGTAGTTAAAAAGCAGTAAACCCATGTAATGGGTCATTTACCTCTGCCTGGGGTGAAACTCATCATGCCCCTTTGAAAAACACAAAAGATGGAGTGAGCTGCTCCTGACATTAAGAAAGGCCAAGTCAGAATCCTTCTCCAATTCTGCCACAAATCCTGCCATGGCCTGTGTCACTCAGACCACTATAAGATTCTCTTTTAAAGAAAACACTTCCCTTTTGGGATGAGAAGCAACAGAAGTGCTGTTCTGTGCCCCACAAAGCCAGATCTAATCTCCTCCATCTCAACCACATCCCCCTTCAACTTAAATCTTATATCAATCTCAAGGCACGTTCCAGCTGCCAAACTCTAGCTTCCTGCAAGCTGACAATGTGCCCCCAGCCAATGCTTCCCTCCATTTTTATGCTGCAACCTCTGGTATGGGCAGGTAACATCGCAATGTTAAAATTGCTCAGTCTCACACTGCCAAGGTTGGGAAGATTTTCTACACACTTCCATTTCCACCCAGCCAGTTCAAAACTTGAAATAAAATTGAAGCTTTTCTTTCTCTTTCACCGACACTGCAAGAATTAAATGCTCTTGTATGTAAATACATCATTTCTTGGGCAGTGCGGTACCTAATTTTAGACTTCAAATGTCTAGGAGCTGCAATCTTTGCAATTAAATCAGGATTGCACTAGCTGACATTCTGCAGTATCAATGCCAACAGGTTTCTAGGTTCATTTGCAGGATGCTGAAATTGCATTGAACTCAGCAGGTGAATGCCTCACTCCAGACCCCACTGAGTGCTCCCTTGGTATCTTATGTGAAAATTGGCAGTGACGGGGTTCCAATTTAGATCTCATAGAATTCAAATTTTCACAGATATTGTGTGGGGAACTGGCTCATGGACTTTGGGTCTGCAGAGAATCAGTAGAAGCTCAGTGCCATTTGCTTGAAGAAGGCATGCAAAGAACCTATTGTATTGATAGTGGCAGACAATGGTCAGCTTTACATTCAGCATATTTGGTCCTGCTTCATTCAAGGCTAGTAAATGGATCATCGGTAATATCAGCCAAAATACTTCCCATAAATATATCAAGGAGGTGGCTAATGCATGGGTCAATATAGCTATTAGTTTCATCCCCTCTTTTACTAAAAGCAACAGCAATGTGGGACAGCTTTCCAATGCCACTGTATACGTCAAAGAATAGAGCTGTTGATGGTCATATGATCTGCCAGTAACATATCCTATATGTCACTGCGCAACCAGTGACCATTTGGCTGTACTCTGTTACAATGATTTTATTCTCAAAGATCTTTGCAAGTGTGAGATTGCTATGCTTGTTTTAACTTCCAGTTTGAATGCCTGTCCTGCTTCAATATGGTTATTCATGATAAGCAATGAAACAGCTCTGAGAGAACTTGGCATGGATGAGCACAAACCGGCTACAGGTTCACAATACTGCAAGTTATATGTACATCAATTATTTATCTGTTAGGCATTTCTGTTGGATAGTCTTTCCTTGTCGCATTTTTGATCATCTTTCGTCTTCATCTGCATCTGCACCCAAGTCTTTCAAGTAAATAGTGTCGGCAATGACCTTTTCATCCTATCAGGCAATTTGGAAGCTGTTTGTTGGGGTAAGTGCCCTGAAATGTCAAGTAGGCAATTGTCTTGACAGATCCTAATATGTAGCAGCACCATCCACGGCCATGCCACTTCATCAGTTAGTCACAAACTCTTACCCTTGTTTACTTCTCTGGCTTTGCCAGCAAATTCTTTGATCTCATCTGACTTTTGGAAAAACTGAAATCATGATTGAAAAAAATTGCAACCTATCTAAAACTAAAACTATTTTTCTTCCGGACGTTTACGTCTCTTGGAATTCTGCCCGCTTTCTTTCAGAGGCTGCTCAACTGCATTACCCTTTTGATCACATCGCTCGTGATAACTCCAGGACCAAAGTGGACCAGCGGCTTGCCATAATTAAATAATTAAGGTTGACCTCAGAAAATCCCACGAGGCCAGCCTAGCATGATGCCAATGAGTGCTAAGGCCCACTGCTCTTCTTCTGCCTTGCCACTGTACCTGCATTGAAAAATCCAGCCCTTGGTACAAATAGAAAGAAAAAGCACTTTCAACCAAATGTAAGATCTATCAATATCATTATTTGTATGTTACAAAACTAATTGATTGCTCAATGAAAGTTTGAATTGTTATTTTAATTTTTTTTAAAAATTCTCAATGGTTTCCACATAAACAGGCAGAGCAGAATGCCTGCATACAGTCAAGAAGCCAGCATACACATCTTTCAGATGTAGTACTCAATAACAGTCAAAAGGGAGCACTTTTGAGCTATTTAAATACAACACTCTAAATGACTGCAATTTCTAAGCTATATAAAATGATGCTATCTCAGGAGTTTTTTATGTGTTAAAATGGTCATTAAAAATTAAGTGCCACATATAAGTTGTCATCTAGAATATTAATTTACCTTTGCTAATCATGTTTTTAACTTCAGGCAAAAAAAAAATCATCCACCATTTGGTGCCCCTGGTTCTGTCCAGGAGACGTTAAAGGAATTGGATGTATGACAGCGGACAATAGGAGCAGGAACATTTTCTGGGGTGCTGCCCTCAGTCTTAGCAGTACTAGCTGAACGCATTGTACATCCTCCTTTGGTGCATACCTGAAAGAAAAGAAGTATAAATGCATTTTAAAAAATGTTTTTAGCTATTGTTATATACAGTAACTGATTTCATAGTATGTTGTATACAATGTTCACTTTTTCAAGTAATTAATTTTCTTGTTAATTATGATGATCATTAAGGTTATTTGCTTTATTTAATTAGGTACAGAAAGGAGTGAAAAATTCCATGAATGCTACAGTTCTGAAAGAAAAGCATGATACATATCAAATTAGTCAACACCTTGCTACCTGAATGAAAGGAGACAAAAAGAGACAAAGGATAAATTGATTAAGTTGAAGTCTAGAGCAGCTGTGATGTAGATTGAGGCAATGCTGCCATATAGAAACATTGGGAGACTGCATGAAGCATCAGATAATAGCCAGGATGCTATTCTCCCCCAAATGTTGAATGACTCCCACTGCTCATATTTAGCATTTTTAGTCATTGAAGATACTTTAGTAAAATCACTTGGTTCCAAGAAAAATACAGATCTGTTGGCTAGTCCCTGGTCTTTGCATGAAAATGTTTTGAGTTTGCATTTTAATCACCACAGTTTACAACTTTGCAGAAGAAAATAAGTTTGGCATTTGGCTTTTAAAAAAAAGAACAGTGTGGAATTTCCATGGATTTCTTCTGAATATCTCTTGCAAATCTGCTTGTTCCACTTCAAAGACTCATCACATATATGGTTTTCTATCTTCTACCCTTACCCCCTCATGTGCTTCTACCTTCAGGTCCAATGTGTGCTAATTATTAGCTTCTCTGTAATTTTGGCAGAAGATAAGAAGAAACTTTGGAGAAACAGTATTAATGGCCATATAATGTGTCTGCTGATCTCCCACTTAAGTTATTGTGTGAGAATCTCCAAAGAAATCCAGGCACATAGACTTTTCAGCGCTCACTGCACAACTCTACTTGGTGTTTAACTGTAAAAATATTTAGCTTCAAAGAATTTGTGGATGCTCTCCAAATCATTTACTGATGTACTCATCAATCATGACCAAAAGTAGGTTGAATGAAAGAGAAAAGGGTATATTCTAACCACAGCAGATCTAAATATAGTGTAGAAAATCTAATCATATAGATGTCATTGGCAGTCCCAGAAACATCAATAATAGTCAGGAATAAACAAACATGCTTTCTCTTACAAATCGTTATGCTTATCAAAATATTTAAAGATTTTATTTTTAAAGATAAATAAAGTTTTAATGTTTGCTGGAGCTTTCTGTTCATTTGTTGTATTCTTTCGTAATTCAGTTCCCTATTAACACATCCAAATTTAGAATATTCCATTCTCAATTAATTCACTCAGAAAACAGAACTGTTGTGAATCAACAGCACCCAAATTTTGATCTGCAGATATTTAAATAAGAAAAACAAAGGGTAAATTATATTTTTATATAAAGAGGAGGAAGTAGAATGTTCTACTGCAATATTTCAACATCAGGGAATTTGTTTGATGCTCTGGCTACCATTTCTCTCTCAACTAATACTGAAGTCAACAGGCCAGCTGACCAATCATTTCATTTGTTATTTGTGAATCATACATTAATTATGTTGCCAATTTTCACACAGTATTTCAAAAATAATTATTGGATTTGAAGTGTTTTGAGAAATCCTGACAATGGAGTTTTCTTTCATATTTTTTCTCCAAACAGTCAATTTAATTATTACTGTGGTAAACAATTTGGTGCAAAATTTTGCAAATAACTTGCATGCCATATTGGTTAACTTGCCTAGGATACCTACCTGAAACAAACGTTCAGCTCACTACCTAAAATAATAGGGGGCCTAAAGCTTGTTTGAGTTCTTTTTTTAAACTGGACACAGACCAAGTTGGAGAGAAAGTGAAAGAAAATCACAGACTGTCAGCCTCATGTGGCAAACAAATAACCCGATCAATTTTCAAGTGTAGCCACCCAGTTTCTGTCAGTTGAGTTGCTTTAAAATAGTTCTTTGAACATAACATGATTAAGACCTTCTTGCATTTGTCTGGAAAGCTACACACAGCAGCTTCAACACTTAATTCTACCATTAAAGTTGTATCAGGGTCCTACTGTTGCAAAATGACACCAATTTGAATACGTCTTGAGGCTTATTCCAAGATGCCAATCTACAGATCCCCATCAGGTAATGTGGGAGCTGGACAGAATCTGTGCACAGAAATGACTGTTCTTAACTGGCATCTGCCCATTGGGTGAAATTTAAAATGGACCCAAGTGTTCACGAGTAGCTAAAAAATGGTCCATTTCAAGAAATCATTTCCACAACTAACCATTCTGGTTGCGATGAATTTCTAAATGCAACATAAAGTATTAATGCAATGTAGATTTCCGAGGAACAGTAAATTGTTTTCCTTCATCTTCTGAAGTAACTATCTCACATTTGTGCTTACAGTTTCAGTAACACAGCCAAGTTGTCAACATTTGTGTCTCAGCCTAAACAGTAAAATTCAGCAAGCTGATGGGCATTATAGTGAACATAAATGTCCTGCTATGACCCTTATAATTTCAAAATAGTCCCATGTGATGTTTAATAGCCACTGAAGGGGCCAGATAAGGTCACATCTTCAAGAGAATAGCCGTGATAGTCACAGGGAAGACTGAAACTGACTGTTGTGATGCACATGAAGTCTGCAGATGCGAGCGTCACAGAGGTCTGGCAGAATTTAAGCAAAGGATTCTTCATATTCCAACTCCCAGCTCAGATCCAACAAGATTGAGAGGGATGGCCTGGAAGTAGAGAAGGTCTGATTGATCATTTAGGTGAAAGAAGAATTTGGACTTTTTGAATCAATTTGAATCACTGATTTCAAATCCCCACATGGTTTTATACTTCTCTGTCCTCCTCCAGCCCCACAATACCCCAGATCGCTGCACATATCTAAATGTAAGTCTTATTCCTTAATAATTCCACTTATTAGGCTCTAATATCGGGAATCCTCTTCCTAAATTGCTCTATCTTCCTATTCTCTCCTAAGACCCTCATAAAAACTCTAAATGTTCTCATATATCTTTTCGTGACTAACTGGTACCAAATTCTGTATGATAGTATTGCTTGGGATATTGTACTATGTTAACAGTGTTATTCAGAAATGCAAGTTTTTGTTTTTGTTATATTTTGTTTCATTTATAATTTGAAAGAGTCTATCAATATTCTTGAAGAACTTCATGGTCAGACCAGTTTCTAAGATAACAAGAATAAAGTGGTCAACTTTGAATTTAAATAAGTTAAAAAGAGAAAATAACAAAATATTCTATGTAGTTTCTTTCCTTTTCATGTACCAGCTAACTGTGTAGAATTGTCACAACACACGTTAATGGAGATAACACAGTTGTGGAGTTGGATGAACACAGCAAGTCAGGCAGCATCAGATGAACACGAAAGCTGATGTTTCAGGTCTGGACCCTTCTTCAGAAATGGGGGAGGGGAAAGGGGCTCTGAAATAAATAGAGAGGAGGGAGCGGTGATAGAAGGTGGATAGTGGAGCAGATAGGTGGAGAGAAGACAGACAGGTCAAGGAGGCGGGGATTAAGCTAATAAAGGTGAGTGTAGGTAGAAAGTAAGGATAGGGGTTGGTCTGTGAGGTGGGTGGGGTGGGTAGCTGGGTGGAAGAACGGACAGGTCAAGGAGGCAGGGATGAGGGTGGTAAAGGTGAGTGTAGGTAGGAAGTAGGGGTGGGTGTTGGTAAGTGAGGTGGGAGGAGTGGGTAGGTGGGAGAGAAGACGGACAGGTCAAAGAGGCGGGGATGGGGAGTGCTGGTCTTGGGATGAGGTCGGGGGCGGGGATATTTTGAAGCTCATGAAATTCACATTGAGACCATTGGGTTGTAGGCTCCCAAGGCCGAATATGAGGTGCTGTTCCTCCAGGTTTCAATTGGCACCGTTGTGGCACTGGAGGAGGCCCAGGATGGACATGTCATCCAGGGAGTGGGAAGGGTAGTTTAAGTGGTTTGTGACTGTGAGGTGTTGTCGTTTGTCGCGATCTGAGCGTAGGTGCTCCACAAAGCCATCTCCAAGCCTCTCTTGGTCTCCCCGATATAGAGGAGACCACATCGGGAACAACGGATACAGTATACAACATTAGCAGATGTGCAGGTGAACATCGGTTTAATGTGGAAGATTTTCTTGGGGCCTGGGATGGGGATGAGGGGTAGGTGTAGGGGCAGGTGTAGCACTTCCTGCCGTTGCAGGGAAAGGTGCCGGGCTGGTGGCGCTGGTGGGGAGTGTGGAGCGGATGAGGGAGTTGCAGAGAAAGCGGTCCCTCGGGAAGGCAGATAAGGGTGGGGAGGGAAATATATCCTTTGTAGTGGTGTCAGATTGCAGGTGGCGGAAGTGGCGGAGAATGATGTGTTGAATCCGGAGGTTAATGGGATGCTAAGTGAGGACAAGGGGAATTCTGTCTTTGTTTTTATTGCGGGGAGAGGGTGTGAGGGATAAAGTGCGGGAAATGCAAAGGATGCGGTCAAGGGCATTTTCAAGGAAATTGTGGTCCTTGAAAAACGAGGACATCGAGGATCTGGGATGTCTGGGAGTGGAACACCTCATCTTGGGAGCAGATGCGGAGGAGACAGCGGAATTGGGAATAGTAGATCGCATCCTTGCAGGAAGATGGGTGGGAGGAGGTGTATTCTAGGTAGCTGTGGGAGTCGGTGGGCTTGAAATAAATATTAGTTTCCAGGTGATTATCAGAGTTCGAAACAGAGAGGTCCAGGAAGGGGACAGAGGTATCGGAGGTGGTCCAGGTGAACTTAAGGTTGGGTGGAACATGCTAGTAAAGTGGATGAACTGTTCAAGCTCCTCATGGGAGCACGAGGCAGCGCTGAAACAGTCATCAATGTAACGGAGGAAGAGGTGGGGATAGTGCCAGTGTAGCTTCGGAAGAGGGACTGTTCCACATATCCTACAAAGAGGCAGGCATAGCTTAGGCCCATGCGGGTACCCATGGCCGCCCCTTTTGTCTGTAGGAAGTGGGAGGAGTTGAAGGAGAAGGTGTTAAAGGTGAGGATGAGTTCAGTTAAGTGGATAAGGGTGTCAGTGGAGGGGGGCTGGTTGGGGCCTGCGGGAGCGGAAGAAGTGAATGGCTTTTAGGCTATCTGCGTGGGGAATGCAAGCATACAGGGATTGGGCATCCATGGTGAAGATGAGGTGTTGAGGGCCAGGGAATCGGAAGTTTTGGAGGAGGTGGAGGGCATGGGCAGTGAATCGGAAATTTTGGAGGAGGTGGCCCTGTACTTCTTTAGTTGGAAAGATAAACATGGATCCGCACATCAGTACTGTTGTACCCCAGGCACAGGCATAACAACAATGCAAGTAACAAAATAATTCCATTTCTTGTCCTGAGGCTTTGATTTATTTTAGACAGGAGGTGATTATTGTTACTGATCAATGCAGTGACCTGACATCTTCTGTAAAGCTTTGGTCTGTAAATATTGTGCTCAATTATTAGAGTATATATGATGGAAATTTTATTGTGGTTAAACTTACATGTGTTCATACAGTTAAGACAATAATTAAAACCACTCAAATATGTGATTTTTTTTCCATTATTCATACATTGCATCATATTTTTGAATTTTGCAAACATTTGTTCCTTAGCAATGATAAACAAAAGGCAAGTTACATTGCTGAATAAACTAACATATTATACATTACCCATCACTAGATTAATTGAGAATCAATTTCACTGGGATTGTCAAACACCAATTATGTTTTAAAAGGAAACTGAGCATGGCATTTTACACTTATTTTTAATACATATATTGATTCTGAAGTAATTTACTTCACATTGCCAAAACAACTTAACTTGGTAACTCAGAAATTATGTACTACTGTTCAATTAATCACTCTGAATTGAGGAATATTTTGTTGAATATATCTGAACTGTGGTAGAGGCAATATAATACAAATGTACTTCCTTTACTTTCAATTATAATTTTATCTTCAACCCTCAACTAATCATTGCTTTGTGCAGTATATATGTTAATTGGATTAACAAAGCTACGAGATACCATTGCTTTTAAAATTCTATTTGTTGTCTGGATACATGTTTTCTTGTTCTCTTTAGAATAAATAGAAATCTACGTTTAGGTCCATAAACATCTGTTTGACACAGGAAAATCTGTATTTTCCATAGATGTTAAACCGTTATCTTGCAAATTGTCATCCATTTACCATAAGGAAACTGGGAAAACCATAGAAGTCCCAACGTTAATGATTCATTGACTTCAACTATGGGCCTGTTGCTCTTGTTTTTCAGAAAGTCTGGTAGAAATGTCAATTCTTCTCTGATACTAATGAGCCATTAATGAAATTGTGAGATTGCACAGTTTTGAAGTGTGCCATTTCAATCTGTGCCAATAAAAAATGTAATTTAAATGAAATTTAAATTGGAAACAGTAGCTATGACAGTAATTCATAGAGAGCTTTAGGGATAGTTTCCTAGAGCAACATATCACAGAGCCAACCAAGTAGCAGACTATTTTGGATGTGGGTGATATGTAATAAGCAGGTTTAATAAATAACTTCTGTGTAAAAGATTTCCTAATAAGTAGTGATCAAAACATGATAGATTTTAATACTTAGGTCGAGAGTGAGAAACTTAGGTTGGAAACCATTGTGCTTAACTTAAAGGGCATTATAATGACATGAGGATAGAGTTAGCTAAAGTGAACTGGGTGGTTAGATTAACAGGAATGATAGTAAGCAAACAGTGGTAGATGTTCAAGGAGTAAATTCATGACTCAGTAAAAATACGTCCAAATGAGGAGGAAAGTTTCTAAGTGAGGGATAAACCAGCCAAGGCTAACCAAGGAAGTTGAGAAGAGCATTAAGTTGACAGAAAAAGTGTTCAAGGAGGACAATTTCAGAATAGCCCCAATGATTGGGATGAAATTCAAAATCCAGCAAATGAGGACTAAAAGGATAATACAAACAGAGAAAATAAACTACATGGGCAAACTAGTAAGGAATATAACAATACTGACATCAAGAGCTTCTTTAAACTTATGAAAAGGAAGAGAGAGGCCAAAGTCATTATAAGCAGCATAGAAAACTAATTTGGGGAACAAATTTTTGAGGAACATAGAAATGGTGGAGGAGTTAAATAGATATTTTACTTCAGTCTTTACAGTGGAAAATACTTCAAACAATCTATTAATACTAAGTAATGGGGGGAAGAATTAAATACCATCACCATCACTAAAGAAGCAGTATGAGACAAGCTAATGGGGCTAAATAAAGATAAATCCCTTGATCCTGATGACTTGCATCCTAGGATCCTAAAAGAGGTAGCTACAAAGATAGTGGATGCATTGGTTGTAGTTTTCCAAAATTGCAGCCAATTTTCTCCACTGGAGAAGTATTACAGAATTGAGAAACTGCTAATGTAACACCCCTTCCAAAAAGAGAGGGAGGCAGGAAGCGTTTAACTATAGGTTGATTATCCCAACATTTATTGTTGGAGAAGTACTGTAATCAAGTATTGAGGACATAATAGCAGAACATTTGGAAAATCACGATCTAATCAAGCAGAGTCAGCAAGAATTTATTCGAGTTTATTTGAGGAAGTCTCAACCAGAGTGGATAGAGGGGAAGCAGTAGATGTGTGTCCAGTATGCCACTGGATTTGAAATGTTAACTCTGCTTTCTTCCCACAGATGCTGCCAGACCTGTTGGGCTTCTCCAGCAATTTCTGCTTGCTTCAGGACTCAGCATCTTTGTTTTATTTTTGGTTTGTTTTATTTTTGCTTTGCCCTTGACAGTAATGGTGGGCTTTCCATCAGGTATGCTAATGTACCAAGCCTTTCATTGTACATGACCAAGATCCTTCTCACACTAAAGTGATCGTGAGTGATCAGAGTACTCTGTGGAGAAATCCAAGTGTGATGTCTGTTTCTGGGGAGCTGGAAAATGCTTGACTCATGATATGCAGTATTACACCTCGGTTAGGAAAGAGAATGAACTTCCTTCATTTTAAATTCCTCTCAGCTGGCTGCAAGGACTATTTTTATTTCATTTTAGTACACAGGTATCATACTTCAATTAAAATGTGTAGTAAGTTACCAATGTTTTCTTGAGTGAGGAAACTACTAAGTCCTGATTGGTCCCGAAGCAAAAAAAAACCAAAACACTACTCAAAATGCAAACAAGGTAATAAGTTTAAAAGGGAGTGTGCCTGATACAGACAGGGAAAATAAAGGTTATGCAGTTAAACACTCCTCAAGCAGTTAGATTCTTATCCTGAGACCACAATTGTTGACTGTGCCTTGAAATCCTCAGCAGTAGTAAAATATGTAGATATTCTAGGGTTCTCGGTGAAAGATTATTTCCCCAAATTATTTTTTCACCAGGCATTTAATTCTGAAATGATGAGATAAACAGGTGGGGAGGGAACTCCAGCTCTCATCATCACAAATTTGTATTTCCTTCCCTTTCCTTGCCAGCACAAAAGCGGTTGTTGAGATATAATTCAGTGTGGTTTCAACACTGCTGCTGTCCCAGCCTCAGCCATCGGCACTCCAACAATGATGACTACCACCTCCTTCATTGGGGCTATATCATGCAGCAGTACCTGCTCCTCACCTCTAAACATCTTCCTGTTCTTCAGTTAGATACTCCTGCCCTTGATTTGTGCCACTTTATCTTATAAGAGAGGGAGAAACATGTCAGTACAGAGTAGCCTTTTCTGTTAGTGTCATTGCTATAGCTGAATAGTTCGCACCATGTTCAAGGTATTAGATCATGAGTTCTAAGTGTAATGCTTAAAACAGTGCTAAGGGTTTGAGGTCTATACACACAGCGCATGTCCTTAAAAGTGAACCCTCTTGAGGGCAAAATCCTTTTCAAAATAAAGATTAACTAGTAACAAGTGAGTCTATGAGTCTCTACAATTTCAAGATAATTTGCTGACACATCCAGATATCATGATGTTGGTTTTGTTTGGCAGTCTCTTTAATTTCCACAATTATGAGCAATCTTATCAGTCACTCCTATTTGTGTTGTGAAGCTTTTCTTTCATGGCCTGCTGTTGTTGTTCCAGAATTTGCCTATTCTGAGTGGTTGACATCACCTTGGCATTTACTGTTCTAATTATTAAGAGCTTCATTCTGAAGCTTCTGGTTTTACAACCAGAATTCTACTGCTATCTAAGATTTAGCCTTCTGTCGGTCCAGAATATGTTTCTCCATCACAAACTCCTTTAATAACTATCAAACCTCTCCAATCGCTTTTTCCTTTTATGTTTTGTATTAAGCATCTTCCACTTGCTGATTCAATGGTATTTTCTAGTTTCCTCCAGGTGTTGCTTGAGGTCTTTCAGTAGAAGTTCACAGCTGCTATTTCTTTTTAATGAACAATCTCATAAGTGACATTTGCTGATCTGTCATTTTTCAGAATTGCTTTTAGTTCAACGTGATGCTTTTGTAGCTGCTCCTGCTGAATCTGATCTGTTTAATATGTAAATTGATCCAGATATTTCCATAAACTGGCAAAATTTTAAATGTATTTCTAATACGGAACATATAGTTCGTCCTGACAACCTTTTGTTTTTCTCTTTTAGCTGTTCATTTATCGTTAAGAGCTGAGCAGAGGTATCCCCTAAATATGTTATCACCTAGGGATGGTATTTTCAATTTTGGATTTATCTTGAACTAATAGTTTGGCCTTTTCCTTTTGAACATCCATATTTCTCTCCAAAGCAGAGATCTGAAATTTTATCTCCATTTATTTAGAAGAAAGTGAAACGTTCTTTTCTTCTTTCATATTCAGTTCCTCAAGTACTTGTTGGATAATTTGGTGCAGTTTGTGTTTTTTCTCTGACGTTGGTCTTGATTCCATGAATTGTGACTTGTGGCAGGTCACAACCTGCTGCTATACCTGCAATTTCTGGTCCAGCAGTGTCTATGATGTAGAACATCTGAGATGTCTTGGTAGATTGATTATACTAGCACTCCAGGACTATTGATCCCACACATGGAATTGGTGAACTGATCCATGCAAAAGGTTTTACATTCGTAAGTTTTTAATGCCTTTCCATAGCTATGGGTACATGCTTTTAGAACTATGTTGGCACATGCCCTGTATCAATCTTCATCAAAACAAGGAGCCACCAGTTTTCCAAGGACAGATAATATCAATTTTTGTGAACATTTAATATGGTGTGATGATACTGTTGTTTTCCTCAAGATTCACAATGTGAAACCTGTGTTCATTGCTTATTTCCTGGGCGCATGCAGAAAGCCATACCTTCCACAGTCCTTGCTCTGTTAAGGTGTTCTAGTCATTGTGTCAACAGGTAATGTTCGTGATTAGGCCCACGAGGCTTTATTGACCTGTTTGAATCACTTCCATTTACTTCTGTCCTTCAGAGGTTTGTTGATGTCTTTGGTTTGTCTGGCAAATCTTTTTTGAAAGTTGCCAATGGGGAGGATGCAAGAACCAACTCAACAATTTTGATTGCTAGTTCCCCATCTGCAAAACCAGAAGTGTATCCTTTTCTCATCATCTGTTCATGAAGTGGCCTATGGATTCTGTACAGTTGTGTTTAACTGACATGAGTTATTTTGATGATTATAGAAGTTTAATCTGATACTGAATTGGTCTCCTAATGTAATCTAATTTCTTTGCAGATCTTTTCTCTATTTGGGTGTTAAACCTTAAGCAATGAGATAGCTCCTAATTGCTAAGAAAATCATAATGGCTTGCTTTTCTGCATCAGTTACACTTAAATCTAGAACCCCTATCTCTCACCATTGTTTAAACATTTTGAATTCTGTTAGAGTGTCTGGTCTGTCTCAATTTAAATTAAGGAATTTTGTGGACGTTCTGACAATATGCCTTTGACTTTCTTTTATTTGCTATTGATCTCCACATATTGGTCATGACGGTTACCCACCCCCATTGTCAGGTCACAGTTTGTCTACTCTTCTCCTGGAATCTGCGGAAAAAGGAACACTCTCCTCCTGTCTATTCCTGCATAAATGCCCCCGTGTTGTGAAAATCCTTGGAGCCTGTTTCCTGTTAACGTTGTGCCATTTGTTTGCCTTTCTTTGGTCCGATGACTTTCTGCAATGAATTCTAGGACCAGCTGAAACTTAAATTTACTTTCCCTCTCAGAGTTGCAGACTTGTATTAGGCAGTACAAGCTACTTAGAAAAGAACAAAAACTGCGATCAGAATATTGCAGTCCTCCATCTCGATATCCCAAACAGAGATGTAGAGCCACACAATATAAAGTAAAGAGAATTGTACCTTTAATCTCGATATGGTTACTGATCATGTGCAAAAGGAATATGTCATGGTGACATTGTGTCATGCAGAATGGGGGCTTGGGTCTGTATTGGGATTGAGGTCAAGTGTCCTCACTTACATTCCTCCATATACAGTTACATCCAAAAAAGATTGTTGCTGTTCACTCACAAGAGTGTAGACCTCATCTTACCGTACTCAATGGGCAGACTTTGCATGACTTGTAAATAAACAGGTTCTGTGAAGCTTGTATTTTGGTGAAGGGATGGGTTATCAGTGCACTGTCATTCCTAAGATCAATTTCAGATTTTTTTTTTCTTGATCCAAGTATTCCTTCTTGGTCTGCACATTTAGGTTTGGGGTTGCAATAATGAGAATAGCAAATATGTCCTATGTTGTGGAATGAGCAACCAGGCCTCTCTACATTTTTTTTTCTCATTTTGCTCCAAATAACACAAAAGAGAAGTATTCCCACAGTAAGTGCCAAAATTAGGAGTGCTGAATGTGGGAACTGAGAAAAGTTAAGCAGGAAAAAAGTGAACAGTAAACTAAACATTGCCACAGCATTCAGCATGAGAGAACAAAGTAAACAATTCAGAAATGAAACTTTGAGAGCACTTTTATCAAAATCTGTACATAACCCTTTTAGTTCAGATTTCCTTGTCTGGGTACAGTTGATGAAGATTTTTTTTAGTTGGCATTTTTATTCCGGGTGGGAATGAAACACTGAAATTGCAAAATCTGACATCTGGTATTGCCATGTAAATTGCAAGACACTTGTTGATACATTTCATGTGGGATGTTCTCTGACTTTGTATAAATGCCTGCTCTAAAACTAATGCTAATGCTTTAGAAAAGCTAAGCCCTATTATCAATTCCATGCAGCAGAAGTAATTTTTATCGCTACATTAGTGAGAGCTTGCTTCCAACAAGGTATTGCCACAATACAGTAATGTTTATGATATCTCTTGTAACACAAAAGAAACTGCCTTATATAATGTGGAATCCAATTGATAGTTCATATAATTACCTTTTATCTGCAAACATTACATTCTTTGGTCACAGAAGTATTTGGGCTAATATTAAGCTATTGGTTTTCTTTGCATCATTCTTCATGCTTCAAGTGACCTGGTTGAAGATGGTGTCTGGGACTTTATACCCTTAGGTATAATGTACTTTGATGCAGCAATCAGAGGACCAACAGCTCAGGAGCTGGATGAGGTGGGTGCTGCTGAACAGGTAGCACACCTTGAGAACCCCTGAAAATGGAGGCACCCTTGTACAGGAAAGTAAAAACTCAAATTTAGGGACAGAGAGAGTCAGGCACAACAGGGTGGAGGAAATACCTAAATGGAAGAGTCATTGGGCCACAAGGCTCTTTCTGTCTCTGAAATCTCCTCTTTGTGTAATGGACTTTCCAGCTTGGATGGCTCCTTGCACGAACTCAGGGAAGCCACTTTCTTGAGCTGGTGGCCTCTCCATGTGGCCAGGCGTTGCCATTGCTAAACTGCCTGAGGTCCCATAAATTGGATTGTAATTGGTCTCTCAATTATGTAGTTCAACTGCTCGCCTCCGTGGAGTAGACAACTCATTTGCCTCACTGTCTGACACTTGCCCAATGCTTTGTAACTTCCCCAGTGGTGGAACAGGAAGAAAGAAGTCTTCCAATGTGATTCCTGCTATTTCATTAGTTCCCTCCATTTTGTTTTCAGAAATAGTGTCAATATTTCCCAGTTTTATGTGTACTGCTAAAACTGTGTCCACATTCTCCCGTTCTACTGTCACTACACAATTAAGCTGAGTAAACTACTTTGCACATTTTATTTCATACATCTATGAAATTCCTAAAAAAAGTGCGTATTATTTTTACAGCATCAAATAGCTATGTGTAATTGTTTCTTCTAAAAGAAACAGCAATGCAGATTAAAACACAAAAGAAAAGGCATATTGGACAGAAAATGTTAACTCCCAGATGCTGCCAGAACTGCTGAGTCTTTCTTTCACTTTCTTTTTTTATATTAAAACACAGTCTTCCCTGCAGTATATTTATTCTCCAGTCGTAGCATTTCTGATTCCAAGTTGGTTGTTGATTTTTTGATGTGTAAGTTGGAGTGACAGTCTTTTTGGTTGACTACGAACTGCATTGCTGATTTAATCATTCTGTCTTCTCAGATTTATCTTTCAACTTATGATATAATTCATCCACATATAAATTGAGGCACATTGGCTGTGACTCTTCGACATGCTGATGGTCCATATGTTGAAGCCACGAGTAATGACAAATTGAAGACTTCCACCAAATATTTAGGGTTTGCATGTTGAAAAGTGAAATTAAAATGTATCATGACTCAATAAATTTGCAGAACTTGGCATCACGAGAGAAAACTTCCTTCTAACTTATTAAATGAAAATGAGCACCACTGATTCTGGACATGTTGGAGAAAATTATTTTATATATGTATATTTTATATATTTTGAACTGAATAATGGAATTTCTTCCTTTTTGACCTTCTAACAGCCCTCTGAACATATGGACATTGGAATAGTAGCAGACAATAAATGTGTGGAATCTTAAAGGACCTGAACAATCTGGGCTATGGCAAGAAGTGTAAGAAGTCCAGCTAAGCCATCTCAATGTTGGGAACAACTCGCAGCATTTTTTTAACTATGTTCTAAAATTTAAGCAAAATTTAAACAAAAGTTTTGCCAGGGTGTGGTGAATTGCCTGTTAAGAGAGATTGTTGCTTGTTAATCATTTTATTAACAGCACATCTTGCCTCATTAATACGCAGCTTCCTATCTTACCACCAGCTGTGAGCAAAGTGCATGACAAGAAGTCTTGCCTTAGAAGTCAGAGTGGGTACCAGGTGACTTCAGCTCGCTGCTTGCTCCAATTGGCCTCTATGCTGAACATTAGATACATATAGTTCGGGTGCGTCCATGGGCACCAGCCCCATACACCCAACATACGTGAACATTGGCATTTGACATGTACCAGTCCCTAAGAACCCTCATGACACATTACCAATCTATTCATTGTATGCTTATGCACCTCAATAATGCACCTAGGGGCACAATGGCAACTATTATTATGTGGAGGTACCAGCGTTGGACTGAGGTGGACAGGGTCAGAAGTCGCATGACATCAGGTTATAGTCCAACGGGTTTATTCGAAACAAGCTTTCGGAATGCTGCCCTTTTGTGAAGTGAAGTGAAGGATAGCATGCAGGTACAGAATTTATAGGCAGAGAGATCAATAGGCAAAGAGATCAAAAGATCATAGATGTGTGAGTGGATTGTCAATAGGCTGAATAATAAGTCTCTGCAGTTGATCAAAAGTGTCAGACGATGTCAGTAAAGTGTCAACAGCTGCATAGTGACTGAAGGGATGACCTATAACCTGATTAATTGAGGCAGAGAGTTGAATCCGTGGGGCTTTCTAACCTACTTAATTGAAACAAGCCAGGAATTAAAGTAATTTTATTCTTCACATATTCATTCTAGACTGGTATTTTTTTATTTTCCTGATGTCAGTGTCATGCCACAAGGTAAATTATCTTGTTTCACATGAATCTGATTATGTTACATCTTGCCCAGAGTTTCTGTCTTTTTGGTTTACCTTATTCTAGTAGTTTACTTTAATTTACTTAAATAGTCTTCCTTAATCATTAACATCATTATTACCATTATCACCATCTCTCCCAGCTCCCTGCCCAAAATTCAAAACTGACTCTGACCGCACATCCTGATCTGGTTCATTTGAATTCCACACTATGGTGATAGTGTTGTACTGTGTCAGAAATGATTGTATCAATCTGAACTCTGTCTGATGTAGTATAGGTATTGCTGTTCCACATCCTGTGATAATTGCACTTGCTCTGACTTCTCGGGTGGAATAAGATAAATATCTTCTGTTGCTCCTGAATGTCCCTTCAGATGTTCTGACAAAGCAAGATCATAATTGATGTGTTTATCTGATTTCTGAATGCCTGTCCCTCGGCCAGGTTGCCTTTCCTGGCTTTAAATGCACAGTTTTTGCCCTGGTCAACAGTTGTACTGTCTCTGCTGACTTTTTTTTGCAGTAACATTTCTCTAGTTATTTTACCTTCTACAGTCTTCAGAGATTATGTTTAGCTTGAGGTGGTGATCTTAAACTGGTATGTCTGTTTATAACCATCTCTATGAATAATTTTCACTGGTAAATGTCCTTTTATTCAAAGATATTGGTAAGGAATTTTAACTTTCCAAATGTAGACTGGGACTCCCACAGTGTTAAGGGTTTGAATGGAGACGAACTTGTTAAATGTGTACAAGAAAATTTTCTGACTCCATATGTGAATGTACCTACTAGAAAATAAGCAAAACTTGAACTTTTCTTGGGAAATAAGGCAGGGCAAGTGATTGAGTTGTCAGTGTGTGGGCACTTTGGGGCCAGTGATCGTAATTCTATCAGCTTTAAAATAGCTATGGAAAAGAATAAATCGGACTGAAAAGTTAAAGTTCTAAATTATAAAAAGGGAAAATTTGATAGTATTAAGCAGGAACTTTTGAAAATTGATTGGTCGAGGCTATTTGCAGGTAAAGGGGTGGTTGGAAAGTGGAAGGTCTTCAGAAATGAGTAAATGAGAGTTAAGAGACAATATGTTCCTGCTAGTGTGATGAGTAAGGCTGGTAGGTGTGGGGAATGCTGGATGACTAGAAAAATTGAGGCTCCAGTCCAGAAAAAGAAAGAGGCATATGGCTAGTATAGACAGCTAGGATCGAGTGAATCCCGAGAGGACTATAAAAGCAGTAGGGGTATACTCAGGGGGAAACCAGGAAGGCAAAAAGGGGACATGAGATAGATTTGGCAAAAAAAGGGTTAAGAAGAATTCAAAGAGAGTTTACAAATACATTAAGAGAAAAAGAGTAACTAGGGAGAGAATAGGGCTCCCTAAAAATCAGCAAGCCCATCTCTATATGGAACCATAGGAGATGGGTGAGATACTAAATGACCATTTCATGTCAGTACTTACGGTGGAGGACATGAAAGCTAGAGAACTTGGGGAAATAAATGGTGAAATCTTGAAAAATGTCCATATTACAGAAGAGGAGATGCTGGACATCTTAAAATACATAAAGATGGATAAATCCCTGGGACCTGATCAGGTGTATCCCACAACTTGTAGGAAGCTAGGGAAGAGATTGCTGAATCCCTTGCTGAGATATTTGTATCATCGATAGCCACGGGTGAGGTGCCAGAAGATTGGAGGTTGGGTAATGTGGTGCCATTATTTAAGAAAGCGGGCAAGGAAAAGCCAGGGAACTATAAACCAGTAAAGCCTTATATCAGTGGTGAGTAAGTTGTTGTAGGGCATTCTGAGGGACAGTATTAATACTCAGTTGGAAAGGTAAGGACTGATTAGTCAACATGGCTTTGTGCATGGGAAATCTTGTGTCACTAACTTGATTGTTTTGAAGAGGTGTTTTTCCGAGGGTAGGAAAGTCCTAAACTAAAGGATGTAGGTTTAAGGTGAGAAGAAGAAGATTTAAAAGGTACCTGAAAGGCATTTGTTTTTTACATAGAGGGTGGCGCATGTATGGAACAA
Organism: Ginglymostoma cirratum; assembly: GCA_024137785.1. Classification (NCBI taxonomy): domain Eukaryota; kingdom Metazoa; phylum Chordata; class Chondrichthyes; order Orectolobiformes; family Ginglymostomatidae; genus Ginglymostoma; species Ginglymostoma cirratum. The sequence continues at coordinate 36,218,808 of JAHRHZ010000018.1, read as the reverse complement.
GCTGCCAGAAGAAGTAGTGGAAGTAGGTACAATAACAACATTTAAAAGGCATCTGGATGGGTATATGTTTATGAAGGTTTTAGAGGGATATGGGCCAAATGCTGGCAAATGGGACTAGATTAATTTAGGATATTTGGTTGGCATAGATGAGTTGAACCGAAGGGTCTGTTTCTGTGCTATATAACTCGATGACGCTATGTGACTCTGTAAGGGAGTAGAGCTAATTTCTAGTTTGGATTCTTATGATTCAGTGACTTCATAGTTTTGATTTCTTCACCTGCTTCTTTATTTGACTAAGGACAGAATGGGGAACTTGAGACTTGAGTGATGTCTGCCTCCAAAGTGAATTTCCTGAAATCCTTGCTCGCAAATTGTAGTTCATCGTGTTTTCTTACAGTGAACTATTATCACAAAGAAGGGTGCTGCTGTTGAATGAAATCTTCCCATTTCGATCCATCTTGGATAACAGCTGACTAAGAATAAATTCAGCTTCATTTAAAAAAATAATAAGCATATCCGTTGCCAGTCTACCCCGTCACTTTTCTGAAAATCTTGATGTAATTATTGTCTTTATAGGCGCTTGGCTGTGTATGGCAATGACAAAGTGTAATCCTGGCTAACACACCGTTTGTTATATTCTTGCTCTGCACTTTGTAGTATCTAGACGTCTCTGTGGATTTTCTGTAGAATTTCTTTCTGCAGTGACTTTTTCATTCTAACTACCTTTTACTAATAAATATTCCACTATTGTCAAGTATAGTTTTTGCTTTTGGTACCTTTCAACACTTGGACTACTGGACTATATTAAAACTACCCTTGTAGGCTGAGTTGACCGACCTTTGCGCACCTCTTGACATGTTCCCTCTGCTGCCAGTGAAATGTTGATGATGTTTATACAATAAAGCTTTATTTCTTGTTCCAAAAGTAGATATTCTTTTTCTGTTCAACCACTCCTGCATTCAAAAATTTGCCTGGCAGTACTTGTGCCTTGTTCGTAACAAAGATTACATAATTGTCACACTTCATTAGCCTACATTTGAATCTTGGTACGTGTAGATGCATTGTTGACATTTATTTTAGTCCCAATGTTATAAGAGGTTTTCTGATGAAGGGCCTAGGCCCGAAACGTCAAGTTTTCCTGCTCCTATGATGCTGCTTGGCCTGCTGTGTTCATCCAGCCCCACACTTTGTTATAAGAGGTTTGTGCTCTGTTTTGACCAGAAATTTCAGTCCATGCAAACATTTCACACACCCATGAAACTGCAAATGCTTCCTTCTCTAAACTCTATTCAGTCTTTTTGTCAAAGTTCTTGATTTTAAATGGAAAAGATTTCATGTTCTGTCAGGTTGAAGTTATATTAGGATTATTCCTAGTCCTTCGGATGATGCAGCAGTGACTACAGTAGTGAATAAACCTGGATTGTAATGTGCTAGAACACTAATAGAAAGTAACTTCTCTTTAATCCTTTCAAAAGTTGCAGTCTGTTCTTGACTCCAAAGCAACTGCTTGCTCTTTTTCAAAAGCTCTCTTTTGGGTTGCAGCATTCTGGCTAAATTATAAACTTTCTCAATTGAATCCTTATGCCAAAGAAGTGTTATGCATCATTTACACATTCTGGCGCCATAAATTCACTGGTGGCACCTGTCTACCTTAGATCTTAATGATGCTTTATTTTTGGATAATGTGTCCCAGAAATGTAATCATTATTTTAGAGTGTTGACATTTTGAAATTAATGCAAAGCCTACATGGTATACTGCCTTTTATATATCTTGACCCTCTGGTCATGTTCCTTTTCAGTTTTACCATTCCTGGTTTCACTTCCAGAATTCTCAATGTTGTCCTTTGGAAAATCTCTGGTGCACAGAAAATCCTAAACAGTATACCATTGAATTAATACTGCCTGAATAGTGTCATAGATGTAGTCAGCAATCTTGACATTTAGCCCAAGCGTATCTGCCAAAATCCACCATTGGCTTCAAATTTTGTTTGTCATTTATATCAATGATTTGAATAAGAATATAGGAGGCATGGTCAGTAAGTTTGCAGATGACACCAAAATTGGTGGTATGGTAGGCAGCAAAGAAGATCATCTAAGATTGCAAAAATACCTTGATCAATTTGGTCAATGAGTGGCACATGGAATTTAATTTGGATAAACGCAAGTTATTGCATTTTAGTAAAACAAGCAAGGGCAAACCCATAAAATTAATGGTAGGCCCCTGGGTAGTGTTGTCGAACAGAGAAACCCAAGGGTTTGGGTATATAATTCTTTGAAATTTTTTGTCACAGATAGACAGGTTGGTTAGGAAGGTGTATAGCACACTTGCCTTCATTGCTCAGACCTCTGAGTATGCAAGTTAGGATGTCATGTTGAGATTGTACAAGACATTGGTGAGGACTCTTCAGGAGTACTGTGTGCAGTTCTGGTCACCCTGTTGTAGGAAGGATATCATTAAACTGGAGAGAGTTTAGATAAGATTTACCAGGATGTTGCTGGGAATAGAGGTTTGAGTTATAAAAATGCGTTGGATAGGCAGGTACTTTTTGCACTGAAGTGAGGAATGGCCTTATTTGTAAAATCATGAGGAACATAGATAAGGTGAATAGCAAAGGTCTTCTCCATAAGGTAGGGGAGTTCAATACTGGAGGGGCATATTTTTGCCACCAAGTTTTATCTAATAGTGTTACTTATGCACATTGCATACCGGTCTGGAGTATCTCTGGGCTGTGGGTGTCCCCACATACACTGTCCCTGATATAACAAGGTGTGGAGCTGGATGAACACAGCAGGCCAAGCAGCATCATAGGAGCAGGAAAGTTTGACATTTCGGGCCTAGATCCTTTATCAAAAATACACTGTCCCTGAGACTGTTTGCTTCTTAACACTAAGTGAGGTCTTTCAACTCCCTACGTACTACAACACTCCCTTAACCAGCATCTGTACAAAGCAGGTTATCAAATACAGCTCTTCATTGTAATGCATAAGATCTCATTCTTCACAAACTTACTCTAGACTTCCTTCTTACTGATATCAGACATGAGATCAGTTACATCATTGCAATTAATATGAATTTTGTTGTGCTGTAGAGGTTATAGAAATGGGGAGTGAGAGCGATTTGTGACCAAGAATAAGAATTTTAAAATCAACTTATTGCATGTTTCATAGTCAACAGTGATCTGGGGTGATGAGTAAATACATTTTATATGAATTCTAACTCTTTTAATCTGTCTTGATAACCAAGATGGCTCAGACAGTAAGATAACCTAGCGGTTTTCCACTGTGTTTTTTCCTGACCCTCAATATCACTAACCATGGGAGAAGTTCAAGCTGGACATAATATTCTAAATAAAAACAGAAAGAACTGTGGTCGCTGGAAAGCAGAAGCAAAAACAGAAATTGCTGGAAAAGCTTAGCAGGTCTGGCTGCATCTGTGGAGAGAAATCAGAGTTAATGTTTCAGGTCCAGTGACCCCTTATCAGAATACAGGACCCTCTAGCGAAGGGATCCTCTTACACAGGGTCATTGGACCCGAATAACCTGATCTCTGTCCACAGATATTGCCAGACCTGTTGAGTTTTTCCAGCAATTTCTGTTTTTGTTTTATTGTTTTTATGTGTATAATGTTCTAACTGATACCTGACAAAGGTCCTGTCAATTTTGCATTACAGTCAATTGTCTAGTGGATGCACTTAGTTACTTCTAACTAATACTTCCCAGCATCGTTCATGAACATTTAAAGATATACACATTAAAACATCCTAATCATTTTCTTTCTCCAACTACTTCAATGATTTTCGCTGAAAGTTTATGTGTTTAGCTTTAACCTTGCCACATGCCTTCTTGTTGTGTTAACTCCCTTCCTAAAAGCTTTGTGAGTGTCCCTATATCCCCAGCACTGCATTGTTTCAAGAACGCAGCTCACTACTACCTTCACCAGGGCAATTATAGATACGTTCGTTGAGCCAGTGATTCCCATATTACAGGAATGAATAAAAACAAACATGCTGAATACTGCATTTTTCCAAGTTAGACATCATTCGTGAGCCACAAGTCCAAACATCCAAGACATCAAGATCTTCCTAAAGCAGGTAACTATCACCTGTGGTCTCTAAAATGTTAATGTCACTTCAAAGCTTACACCTATATTTATCATCATTCATCAGGATAGTAAAAAAAAATCAATAATCCCAACGCTGATTCTTATAGTTCACCATTGGAGCTTGCTGTCCAAAAACATCTGCCTCTAATGAAATCTGCATGCAACTTTCTGGGCACTCCTCAATCCGGTACGATTTATTACCACTGATACAACATCTTTGATCATTTAAATAAGCCTCTTGTGGGATACCTTATCAAAAGGAAATTTTGGAAAGCTTAATACACAATGCCTTCTATGTTCAATCACCTAAAATCTTGCTGACTCCTTTAAAAGATATCAGATTTGTAATACATCATCTTTCCTTGAAAATGCTTCGAGACCCTCAAATATGACCCCTCTATCTAAAGAATCATGTACTGTAATGTTAATGATTCCCTTAAAAATGTGTTCTTATTGATGTCAAACTAGTGACCCTATAGTTACCTGGGATACATTGCATTTTTGGTTTAAAGCTTCCTGTCGGGCAGTGCAATGGTCTAGCACCCAAATAAATATCTCAGTTGAGATACAGCTGATGGCCACATGACCTGCAAGAACACTAATACTACATGGTACTAAGTTAAAACTTCAGTCTTAGTTCAGAGATCTAAACACGCTGATCAATTATAATTTTAAATTGGATCATGTCCACTTGCAGTGAAATTAAGTTTTTAAAGTGTCATGCTTTTTCTGAAACAACTATCAGAACAGGGTCATTTCAATGACCTGTGTTTGGATTAAAGCAATTTGTCACTCTAAGAGATGAAAAGAACTTAGCAATGTAACAATAATTATTTAGGGTAATTGCATCAAATAATCAAAAAAATGACATTGACTTGAATATGTGTGATTCTGGATCAAATTTTTAACAACGACATTGGAAGAAAGCATTTCATTTTCTTTAATCTGCCAGTCACATCTTCTGTCACGAACATATTTTTAAATTTGTGGATTGAGGTCTAGACCCTCTACGTTATTTCATGTATGTCAGTGCTGTAGCTGCACCCGTGAAGTCAGATTGCTGAAACATAACTTCTGGTCTTTAAGAAAATGCACAAGAACCATGACAGTGGGCATTTGAGCTATGAACCTTGCACATGCTTGCCATTGAGTCATACAGCACAGAAACAGACCCTTCGGGCCCAAAACATCAATGCTGACCAGGTTTTCCAAACTAACCTAGCCCCACTTGCCTGTATTGGCCTATAGCCCTTCAAACTTTTTCTGTTCATGTGCCTGTCTAAATGTCTTTTAAATGTTGTAACTGTGCCTGATCTACCACTTCCTCTGACAGTTCATGCCACATACGAACCACTCTCTGTGTGAAAAGGTTGCCCCTCAGGTCCCTTTTAAATCTTTCTCTTCTCACCTTGAAATATCCCCTCTATTTTTAAACTCCTCAACCCTTGATAAAAAGACCTTTGCTATTCACCCTATCAATTCCCCTCATGATTTTTATAACAGTCTATAAAATTACCCCTCAATCTCCTACACTCCAGTGAAAAGAGTCCCAGCCCATCTACCCTCTCCTTATAATTCAAACCCTCCAGTTCTGGTAACATCCTTGTAAATCTTTTCTGCACACTTTCCAATTTATTGTCTGAACTCCTTTTCAATTATTTGAGCAGAACAAGCTCGTGTCCACTTATATTCAATGGTTGCTCTCTTATCATTGGGTTAGAAATTCCTTTTAAGAAAGTACTGTGCACTATTGAAGAAATGCTGCACTACTGGTCATTTCATCAACCAGATGAGATGGTAAACTAAGGTCTTGGGTTGAAATTTCCCTATCTGAGGCCGAAATCACAAGTGGGAAGAATTTCCAGTGTCACAGTCCCACTTTCTACCTGGCAGTGTCTACAGGCGGAAGTACCATTAATGGCTCTCCTTCTCAGCCTCTCCCCTTGGCTGAGGTGTGGTGACCCTCAGGTCAAACCACCACCAGTCACCTCTCTGTAATGAGAGAACAGCCCTATGATCTTGTCAGACTATGGTGCCTTTACCTTTACTCACACTATATTTTATAAGGAATCAGAACCACCATTCCCCGAAGCCAAGGCTGAGGGGGAACTGAGGCAAGTAGACACCAAAGTGGGAAGTTACAAAATCCACTTCTAATCACTGGATACTAACACAGTTCCGCACATGGATACCAAGCATCCTCACTAGCAACCCTTACCCCTTTAGCCATCTCACCTTACTTGCCCACTCACCCGGTACTTATTGCAGGGCAAAGCTCATGAGTCCTATGATAGCACATTTAAGATTCTCATGAAACTATAAAAAAAGTGAACATCTATTCAAAGTCCACTTAAAACAGAAACACCCAGGAACTCAAAATTACGATAAACAAACAGTCATTCAACAAGAGCTTCAAAAAAACACAAAGGTCTTGGGAGGCCATCACTTGAAAGTGAGCTCACAGATCCCTTGGCAGCTGTATCAAAAGATCCCACTGAACTGAAACTATTCATAAAGTTTAGAGGTAAGCCAAGCATTTACAATAACATTCCATTATTTTAACAATTGTGTCAACAAAGCCTCCAGAGCTAAACACATTTAAGCCTTTGAGATAGAGGAACAGATCAGTCTACTGCCTCAAGTACTGAAAAGATGGCTGACTAGTCTACCAATAAAAAAGATTAAAGTGCAGGTATAAAATTTGACTCCTGGTACTGTTCAATGGCAAGAGCATTTAACTGCTGGATAAGATGATCTAATCATTGGAAGATATTTCCATTTGCACAATCTTTTGATTTTCATTTGATTTGTTATTGTCACATGTATCAAGATATAGTGAAAAGTATTGATTTGCGTGCTAACCAGACAAATCATACATTACTTAAATACGTTCGGGTAATAGAATAGAATGCAATTTATAGTGTTACAGCTACAGAGAAGATGAAGTGAAAGAATAACTCTAATAGATGAGAGGTCCATTCATAAGTCTGATAACAGCAGGGAAGAAGCTGTTCTTAAATCTGTTGGTATAGGTTTTCAAATATTTGTACCTTCTGCCTGATGGAAGAGGGTGGAAGTGAGTATAACCAGGGTGGGAGGGGTCTTTGTTTATGTTGGCTGCTTTCCCAAGAGAGCAGGAATTATAAATGGAATCAATGGAAGCAAGGCTGGTTTTGATGATGGACTGGGCTGTGTTGATAACTCTCTGTAATTTCTTGTAGACAGATTTTTGAACAGTAAAGGAATTAAATGTTATGGTGAGTGGTGGATAAATGGAGCTAAGTTGATAAAAAGATCAGCCATGATTTAATTGAATGGCAAGGCAGGCTTGATGGGCAAGATGGCCTACCACCCCCCCTCCTATTTTTTATGTTCTTGGGTAGAGAAGTTGCCATACCAAACATAATGCATCCAGATAGGATACTTTCTGTGGTGAATCTATAGAAATTAGTAAGAGTCATTGTGGACATGCTGAATTTCCTCAGCCTTCTGAGGATGTAGAGACATTGGTGTGCATTCTTGACTGTAGCGTTGACATGGATGGACCAGGATAGATTGTTGGTGACTTTTATTCCTAGGAACTTGAAGCTTGTGACCACCATCAATGCAGATGGGCGTGACCTCCACTATGCATCCTGAAGTCGATGACCAGCTCCTTCATTTTGCTGACACCGAGGGAGAGATTGTGGTCTTTCAACCATGCCACTAAGATCTCTATTTCTTTCCTGTACTCTGTTTCATAGTTGTTTGAGATCTGACCCACTACTGTGATGTCAACAGCAAATTTCTAAATGGAGTTATAGCTGAATTTAACCACACAATCGTGAGTGTGTAAGGAGTAGAGTAAGGGGCTGAATACACCACCTTGAGGGGCGCCAATGTTGAGGATTATTCTCGAAGAAGTATTTGTCACTTATCCTTGTTGATGGCTGTCTGCAGGTCAGTAAGTCAAGGTTCTAGTTGCAGAGGGGGGAGCAGAGCCCTAGGTCTCTGGAGAGGAGTTTGTTTGGAATTATGGTGTTGAAGGCACAGCTAAAGTCAATAAATAGGAGTCTGATGCAGGTGTCCTTGTCATCCAGATGTTCCAGGAATGAGTGTAGGACCAGGGAGCTGGCATCTACCATGAACCTGTTGTAGGCAAATTAGGGGCTTCAAGACAATCTGGGAGGCTGCATTTGATGTGTACCATTATTAACCTCTCAAAGCATTTCATTATGATGGATGTCAGAGCTCAAGGGTAGTAGTCATTAAGGCAAGTTTCCTGATATTACTTTGGCACTGGGATGATAGTGGTCTTCTTGAAGCATGTGGAAAGCTCACATCAGAGTAAGGAGAGGTTAAAGATGTCTACAAATACTAACGCCAGCTGATCCACACAGGATCTGAGAGCATGGCCATGAACTCCATCATGGACAAACGCTTTCCGTGGGTTCACCCTCAAGAAGGCTGATCTGACGTCTGTGGCGGTGTCTGTCGGTACAGGTGCACCCAAAGCTGATGGCGCAGGTGATATCATTTCACTGTTCAAAATGAGCATAATATGTATCGAGATCATCAGGGCAGGATGCACTGCTGTCAGTGATTTTACTCAACTTTGCTTTGTAGCCCCGTTATATTGTGTAAGCCTTGCCACAATTGACAATCTACTCGTGTGGTCAGTCTGGGACTCTAGTTTAGTCTGGGATTGTCTTTGGTGTCCTTGATGACTTTGGGAAAATTATACCTAGATTTTCTGGATAGGTCAGTGTCACATGACTTGAATACCTGAGATCTTTATATCAGTGGGGTGTGGACCCTCTGGTTTATCCATGGTTTCCAATTGGGGAACATTCAGATTAACTTCATTGGCGTGCAATCCTTCATACACTCTGTGACAGTAGTGGCATACTCATTTAGGTTTGTCGCTGAGGTCTTGAATATGGGCCAGTCCATCAAATCCAAGCTGTCACGTAGCAGCTTGTCCATTACCCCAGAGCAGCATGGTATGACTTTCTGTACCGGTCAATTTAGTCAATTCTGCTCAAGGTAGTTTTCACTTAACATTACTAATCAAAACCCTATCAAACAGTGCAGCAAATACATACTGAATTTATGACATGTTATATTATGACATGTAAAGCTAGCAACACTTTTAAAATTATCTGTTTAAGATTCCCTCATGGCTCATGACATGCTTGAGCTAGCATGAACCATACTTCCTTAGAAGTCATCTGAAGGCATTTCAACTCCATGAAAATTTTGGGGATCTGAAACCACTACTCCTGCAGTAGCATTGGGATTGCTGCATGCAGGCTTGCATCCAACATCCTTCTCCCGAGACCTTAACACTACCATGTAACAGGACTAGGTCAGGAGCCCTAGAGTCATATCCTGCTTGCCTCCTCATCCTATGTCAGAATAGTTAAATCTTACAGGTGGACATGACCTTGCTTGAAGATTATCTCATGAGAGCTGTTAGGTCTTATTGTGTTGGCTGTTGTATTTTACTATCATTTCAATGGCTACATGTCAATGAAACACTTTGTTAGATATAGAGCATTTTGTGATTGTAAAGGAGCTATTTAAATGCACGTTCTTCCCTTTTTATAATAAATTAATTACCACTTTTGCTAAAATAGTGGTCAGCAGGAATTTTAGGCAAGTACATGTCAAAGCTATTACAACACAATTTCAAGATCAATACGTAAATCAAAGATTTTTTTGGAATACGCAAAAGTCTGTAGACATATGCTTTTGGGTACATTGAAATCCCACCTGCCTGCTTTGTTGTCAAAATTTAAATAATTATTTTTTCAGAACTATATGTAATTTTCACTAATACCATTTATAAATGATTGCCCTTTTTGATATCAGAAAAGGCCTGATTTACTTTCTTGTTGCCAGGTTCCTAATGATGATTTACCTCCCTCGGTATTTGAACTCTTCACAATGTCGAACAAATAAATTGAAAAGATTTGTGAAAAACAGCTAACTGCAAATTTATATAAAACTGGCAGTAGAATTCATTAGGAAGTAGTCGATAATTAAGAAAGAATTAGTCTGTGCCAAGTGATTTGCACATACAACTGGAGGTAAAATTGAGAATTTACTTAGCACTGAAGTAGATGAATGAAGCTAGCAGAAAGTCCCAGTTGTATTCTGCATGGCTGAGTACTTCTGAAGGCAATATTTCCTATAGTACTTTGTTGAACAAGATAGGAAGCGTACTGCCTAGCATAAGAAATATTTTCCAAGAATATTTCTGTGTTTCTATAAACTGGTTATGCATACAGGTGTTCACTGTCCCGCTACACCAAACATACTTCAGAATATCTCAAAATGCTTCCCTTATCTTATTGATGTTTCTTATAGCTGAAGGAATTCTTACCTTACAGAAGTCACCGGAAAATATTCTTGTGAGTGCCTTATTTATTCAAGTACATAAAAGTAGGCTATCGTGGCTGAGTAGATATGGTGATATGAAGAGGCTCTGATTTGTAGCTGATCTGCACGGGACATACAGATTGTACATATAGAGTTTAAGGGGATTATTTCCCCCATTTAACCTTTACCACACAGGCTGCTAAGGTTTATCAAGACAGCTCAATACATTCTCAAAGGCAGTTTAAGGATGGACCATAAATGTTGGTCATGCCACTGAGAAACCATGAACAATATATAAAACATTCTTAGATTATGGACTTACATTTCCATTTTTCCAATATGGAGTGACAATTCTTGAATCAAGAAAATTGGCAAGAAATAAATCTGCAATTTCCTCACCTGATTTCCTCCCCTCTTTTCCTGAGAAATAAACTGTTAGTTCCTGGGGAATATATCAGCAATTAGTACATTATCTTTTCTAATACTTAATTAACGTATACTTTATTGTGCTCGACTTCTTGATTCATTATTTTTTGGAATGTCAGCTATATCATCGTTTGTCTCTCTGTAAAGATAGATACAAAGCAATTATTCAACAAGTCTGCCAAAGTAGCTGAAGCCATTTCAAAAGGCTGTACATTATCCATTTTCACTTATATATTTGTAAGTAACTGCAATAATTTTGATATCCTTTGCAAGTTTCTTTTTGTACCCTGTAATCCTGTCACTAAGTCACCCTTTATTTATTTGTGGGCAGCCAACTCACAGCCAGTCCCCTGAACTGAGGAGACTCTGGTTATATTGGTCAGCTAGGGCTTTCCTGATTGGCCCAGGTTAATATCTCTGTTATAACAAAGTGTAGAGATGGATGAACACAGCAGGCCAAGCACCATCAGAGGAGCAGGAAGGTTGATGTTTCAGGCCAAGACCCTTCTTCAGAAATGGGGGAGGGGAAGGGGGTTCTGAAATAAATAGGGAGAGAGGGGAAGGTGGATAGAAGATGGACAGAGGATAGGATAGGTGGAGAGGAGACAGACAGGTCAAAGAGATGGGGATGGAGCCAGTAAAGGTGAGTGTAGGTGGGGAGTTAGGGAGGAGGTAGGTCAGTCCAGGGAGGACGGACTGGTCAAGGGGGTGGGATGAGGTTAGTAGGTAGGAGATGGGGGTGGGGCTTGAGGTGGGAGGAGGGGATAGATGGGAGGAATGGCAGGTTAGGGAGGCTGGGACAAGCTGGGCTGGTTTTGGGATGTGGTAGGGAGAGGGGAGATTTTGAAGCTTGTGAAGTCCACATTGATACCATTGGGCTGCAGTGTTCCCAAGCGGGATACGAGTGCTGTTCCTGCAATCTTCAGGTGGCATCGTTGTGGCACTGCAGGAGGCCCAGGATGGACATGTTGTCTGAAGAATAGGAGGGGGAGGGGAAATGGTTTGCGACTGGGAGGTGCAGTTGTTTAGTGCAAACCGAGCGTAGGTGTTCAGCAAAGCGGTCCCCAAGCTTCCTCTTGGTTTCCCCGACGTAGAGGAGGCCACAATGGGAACAGCAGATACAGTATGCCACATTAGCAGATGTGCAGGTGAACATCTGCTTGATGTGGAAAGTCTTCTTGGGGCCTGGGATGGGGGTGAGGGGGGAGGTGTAGGGGCCGGTGTAGCACTTCCTGCTGTTGCAGGGAAAAATGCTAGGTGTGGTGGGGCTGGAGGGGAGTGTGGAGAGGACAAGGGAGTCAAGGAGAGAGAGGTACCTCTGGAAAGCAGGTAAGGGTGGGGAGGGAAAAATGTCTTTGGTGGTGGGGTCGGATTGCAGATGGCGGAAGAGTCGGAGGATGATGCGTTGGATCTGGAGGTTGGTGGGGTGGCACATGAGGACGAGCAGGATTCTGTTTTGGTTTTTATTGTGGGGAGGGGGTGTGAGGGATGAGTTGTGGGAAATGCGGGAGACATGGTCAAGGGCGTTCTCGACTACTGAGGGGGGGGGGATGTTGCAGTCCTTGAAAAATGAGAACATTTGAGATGTACGGGAATGGAATGCCTCATCCTGGGAGCAGATGCAGTGGAGGCGAAGGAATTAGGAATAGGGGATGGCATTTTTGTAGGAAGGTGAGTGGGAAGAGGTATATTCTAGGTAGCTGTGGGAGTTGGTGGGCTTGAAATGGATATCGGTTTCCGGGTGGTTGCCAGAGATGGAAACAGAGAGGTCCAGGAAGGAGAGAGAGGTATCAGAGATGGTCCAGGTGAACTTAAGATTGGGGTTGAAGATGTTGGTGAAGTGGATGAACTGTTCAAGATAATATGTTTGTATCTTATTTATGGGTTATCTGCAAACTTAATGGTATATAATATTTAATTCCCTTATCTAAATCATTAATATTTATTTTGAATAGCCTGAAACATTAGCTTTCCTGCTCCTCTGATGCTGCTTGGCCTGCTGTGTTCATCCAGCTCTACACCTCGTTATCTGGGATTATAGGATATTTATGGTCAGCCAACTTTGAACCAGTCCCCTGAACTGAGGAGATTCTAAACCTCCTGGTTATATTGGTCAGCCAGGGCTTTCCTGACTCGCCCAGGTTAACATTCCCAATCAAGAATCTTGTAGTCAACAAGATACAGTTAATTCCAATAACTACAATTCCTTCTTACAGCTTTTACTAGCTTTTATGTCTTCTTTTGCTGTAATATCTCTCCTAGTTCTCTAGATGTGCTCTATTCTTTTCATTTCAGAATGTTTTTTTCTTTAATTGTGTTATGTCTTACCTCTTTTGTTGACAAAAGTAGTTTTATTTGATGAGTAGATCTATTGCCTCAGGGCATATATACTTATTCTGGATTAAATTGAATTCAATATTAAACACCTCCTATTGTTCACCTATAGTTTCACTCAATAATGGTTTTGACTAATTTGCTGCAACAGTGCCTGTCTCATCCTGTTAGGTTAGTGTCTGACAATGAGATAGTGATGTTTATTATGATGTAACATAATAAATGTAATAATCACGCTCAATTAAATAGAGTTGGAATAGTCTGTGGAAGAGAGGTAAAAACACAAAGTGCTGGAGAAACTCAGCAGGTCTGACAGCATCCAGGAAGAGAGAAACAGAGTTAGCATTCTGAGTTTTATATGACTTTTCTTCAAAACTGAAGGACAGCCAAATGCAATGCAAGATGTTAACTGCCTTTCTCCATAGATGCTGCCACAGCTGCTGAGTTTCTCCAGCACATTTTGTTTTTTAATTCAGATCTACAGCATCCACAGTATTTCACTTTTTTTTTTATTTGTCTTTATCCAGCAGAGGAGAATGTGCTATAGTGTAAGTAAAGGAGTTTTGAAGAAACTTCTCAGCATTGGACCTCAGTCACTCATAAGTAGAAAGAAACCTTCCCAATCCAGAACAGACCGCAAAATACCTGAAGAGAGATTCAAAAATTATTTGAAGTAGAACCAAATCACAAGCAATGGTGGTAGCAATGATGACACCAATCTAACAAAAAAATTGTGGTTTTGACAAAACCCATTGGGAGAAATTGTCAGAAAAATTAAAAGATTTACCTTGTCGATTCCTATCAATTCTCAGTGAGCCAACGTTAGCATTGAACAACCAAGCATAGTCACTGCCTCTCCTGCAACTATTGAAAATCATAGAAATATGGAAAATTGAAGAAGATGAAAGCCAATTGGCCCTTCGATCCTGCTCTGCCATCAATATGATCGTGACTGCTCATCCAACTTAGTACCCCATTCCCGCTTTTTCCTAATACCCTTTGATCCCTTTAGAACAATATCTAGCCCCTAATTGAAAATGTTCAATGTTTTAGCATCAACTACTTTCTGTGGTAGAGAATTCTACAGGCTCACCATTCTTTGGGTAAATAAATTTCTCCTCCTTTCAGTCCTAAATTGCCTATCCTCTATCCTTAAACTTTGCTCCACGGTTCTAAACTGCTAGTCATTGGGAACATCCTTCCTGCATTTACTTGTACAGTCCTGTTAAAAGTATACAGGTTTCTTTGAGATCCCTTCCTCATTCTCCTAATCACCAGTGAATATAATCCTAACCAATTCATTCTCTCTTCATACATTAGTCGTGACATCTGAGGAATCAGCCTGGTCAACAAATGTTGCACTGTCTCCATAGCCGGACCATCCTTTCTGAGATAAGGAGACCAAAACTGCACACAATACTCTACGTGTAGCTGCACTGAGGTCCTATAAAATTGCAATAAGACATCCCTGTTCCTGTATTCAAATCCACTCTCTATAAAGACCAACATACCATTTGCCTCCTTTACTGCCTGCTTCACCTTCATGCTTACTTTCAGTGACTGGTGTACAAGGATACCCAGGTCTTGTTGTACCTTTCCCAATCTATTGCCATTCTGATAATAACTTATCTTCCTGTTTTTGCATCTAAAGTAGATAATAAAAAAATAAATATCCACAATATGTTTTATTTCCCATGCATTTACCTACTTATTCAATTTGTCTAAATTATTTATGGGTCATCCTCCCACCCAGTTTTATGTTATCTGCAAACTTAATGGTATATAGTATTTAATTCCCTTATCTAAATCATTAATATTTATTTTGAATAGCCAGGTCCAAGCACTGATCTCTGTGATACCCCACGAGTCACTTGTTGCCATTCAGAAAAAAGATTTTTTTCGTTGTTAAGTTTTTATCCTGTCTGCCAACCAGTGGCCTGTCTATGTCAGTGCACTGTCCTCAATTCCATGCACTTCCATTTTACATGCTAATGTCTTTTGTGGGACTTTATAGAAAGCTTTCTGAAATCACAAAGATCCATAAAGAGGCAAGAGTCATGAGTTATATATAAAACAATTCCAGAGATACCAAACAATGAGGATTATAGGATACAAAAAGAAACTTCTGCATGTTAAAGAGCAGAAGCACCGGGTTCGTACATTATAGTGCACACAGTAGGATCCATTGCTGATGATGTCCTCACAAGTCACAAAATAGACAAGATCCCTGCAGATTTTGGATTCATTGACCTTAAAAGATTTGAGGCATCCTGCAATCCAACAACAGAACCCTGAATGAGCCAACACCATTTAATCAGAAATCCCAAAAGCCAGGGAAATATATTAAATCATTCCTTACAGACCCTGAGTTGGCAAGCCAGATATTTCAGGTGTGGTGTGTTGAAACACAAAATTACTAGTGACCGCATTGGTGATGGGCTCTATGACAAAAAGCTATCAGATATCCTGAAAAGACAACCTAAGACTCAATCAAATCATTCCATACATTAGTCAGGCTGACCACTGGGTGCAAAATAGAACCATAATCCATATAAAAATGGAGGCTTTGGATGGTCTGTTAGCTCACTACGCCAGGAGGTAGCAGGCCTGCCCCTTCAAAAACTCACCAAAATGGGGAAAGATTGGAAATCTTGTAGCAACCTTTTTAAAGAGCTGACATTGTGGATCTCCAAAGCACTACAAAAGGCAAGACTTCCCAGCATGGAGTGCAGAGTATTTTCCATGTAGAAATGAGCAACAGTGTGGCTCTCTCCCAGTCTGGAAACATTGTACCGAGATCATCAAGAACCTCAACAGAATGGGAATGATGAGCGGTATAGTACTTTTAACTGCCGAGCCCCATACTTTGGTCTTTCCTAGCTCTCTTCAGGCTACACGCTTTGCACCTCCATCAATTTTTCTCTCTCCAGGCATATTTTTACATCCTCATCTGGATAGACAACTCATCCTTACCTTTGTCCCATCTCGCACCTATGCCTCATGGTCACTATACATATGTTTCTTCCTTCCCTCCCCTCCATTCAACCCATCCTTTATATGTATTACTCTCTGATCTATTTCCTTGTGCATAAAGTCAAGATGCAACTTTGGAAAGAGACAGAGAACCAAAGTGAGAGTTATGGGTAGTGTTCTTGTGACAGCCACTGGCGGTAATGTCCATCTCATCCATTAGAATGGATATTTACAGATATTACCAGAGACCTGTGGTGAAATCCTGAACCTCAAATTAATCTCCTACCTGTACACCCTTTTTTTGGGGATTTCATATTGTGTAAGCTGGTTTCTTTGTATCTATTCCCTCTGCAATGTGGAGTGACAAATGGCTGGGCAGTAGGCACCTGGTGTTACTGTTACTTTCCGCACTCACTTGGTTGATTCTAGTTAGTTGCAGACAGCTCAAAAAATATATCTCTAACAATTAAAGCTAGCATTTCTGGATGAAACAGTAATTAATTACCTTTTTACACATAGAAGTTACCTTCCCGAAAGCGTCATGTGAATTCACTGCTCATCTGCAAACCCAGAAATAGCTGATATAATGTCAAGGTGTTGATTCAATAACACTTTCTATGGATTTAAAACCTTGCACAGAATTGAAACTGTGCCCTATCTGCAGCTAAGAATTTACCCTTTTCCTCAAAACATAATATTTTAATTTGAAAGTAATCCTTAATTCAATGTGGCTTGAGTTGGTAAAATTTGCAAATGAACACAAAGTGATGGAAAAGGGGGCACTTTGGATTATAAATTTAGTTATGCCATTATGTTTGTCCATGTAGGAAACTTTTCCAGGCAACAGGCCACACACTAGCAGAATTAATGAGATAATAGGTACTGCAGATGCTGGAGAATCCGAGATAACAAGGTGTGGAGCTGGATGAACACAGCAGGCCAAGCAGCATCATAGGAGCAGGAAAGCTTGAC
>JAHRHZ010000018.1:36144951-36201238 GCA_024137785.1 Ginglymostoma cirratum | reverse complement strand
GTCAAGCTTTCCTGCTCCTATGATGCTGCTTGGCCTGCTGTGTTCATCCAGCTCCACACCTTGTTATCTCACACACTAGCAGATTACTTTTTTTAAGCAAACTCTCGCAAGGTTGGCATGAAACCCTTGACATGGTCTTTAACATTTTAAATTTCAATAGAACATAGATACAGAAAGTTTTATGAAGTATCTTGACTGAATTTCAAGGTGGGAGTGATTACATATAACATTCCTGTTTTTCAAATTTTCTTCACTGGCTTAAACATATATTCAAGATGACCATTAATTTTCTGCATGTTCACTCCATATAAATTTGCCAGAGAATACAATTTACTGAGATTCTGATGAAGTGAATAAACAATTCATTATTGTTGACAAAACATCTTTGTTCATCTAGCTTAAGTATAGAATTCTAAAGAGCTCATTTAACCTATTTATATTCAATTACTAAAGACTTCAAGAAACTAGTTTCTAGTTTCACTCCTCTATCAACTCATCGTTAAATGGAAAAGGAAAGGTCAAGGGACTATAATTAAAAATAAATCACAAGACTGTTCACAAGAGGTCCACTGATTTGGATTTGCAAGTGAACCTTGATTTAAAGGCAGCATTTCCACTGACAACAGGCAGTGAACTCATTAATATATTTAAGAAGAGGTCAGATCACATATTTGGACACAATTCAATTTGAGGTGGATGAAGTAGAACAAAAAACACTGAGCCTGAGTGCTAGGAAGGCCACAACTCAACTCTTAGCTTTTGTCTTTGCTTTTATCAACAGTACCAAACCTCTCATCTCTGCACTGCATGAAATTAGTAGATCAGGGAGAATTGTGAGATCTCTGCTTGCTTAAATCTATGGACAACAGGCCTTGATGGGAGATGGTTAGGTTGGAAATAATTGGTCAGTCTTACAGGGAATACTTTTAGTTAAATATTTTAGTTAATAATGTTAAGAAAATACTTTTCGTTAATAATGTTAGAAAATGCAGAAGTGCTGGGGGAGAAATGTTGAATTTGGATATGATGAGTATGTTGATGAGTTTGTGAGGTAATCTTTGATGTAACTGTGGCTTCAGTAGTCATGTCACAGTAATCTACCAGTAGTTTGGAACCTGCATATTACAATCATATACAACATATTATTAAAACTTGTTTAAAAGTAACCTAGAAGTCTGAATTTATATGAAGATCCACATAAGCTGCATTAGAACTGGAACTTTATGGAACATTAAGGCTAAAATAGACTAGTTAATCTATTGTTTCAGCGATAGTAGGAAATGCAGAAGCTGGAGAATCTGAGATAACAAGGTGTAGAGCTGGATGAACACAACGGGCCAAGCAGCATCAGAGGAGCAGGAAGGCTGGCGTTTCAGGTCTAGACCCTTCTTCAGGAAAGGCCCGAAACATCAGCTTTCCTGTTCCTCTGATGCTGCTTGGCCTGCTGCGTTCATCCAGCTCAACACCTTGTTATCTTAGTTAATCTATTGGCCTGTTTCTGGTTTGCAAATTCTGGAAAACAGTTATAGAATAGGAGAAAACAGAGTTGGTGTCTACATTCATGGTAGATTAAGCTGATAAAATGCCAGCAATATAAAGAAACCTAAAAGGAAAATCTATAAGGAAATGAATGGATGTAATGTAAGCAAAAACAATTGGCAATTGCGGAAATATGGGACTTAAGTTATACAATGGACCTGATGTTTTTGACCCCAGTACATTTCAAGCAACAGGAATGGAAATTACGGACATAGTCATAATTTTCCTGAGTTCTGTAAATTTAAAAAAAATGCTGCAGTTAGATATTAAATTTTCAATGCCTCTTTATCATTTAAGAGGGATAAACCTGGTATCCAAAGACCTGTCAGTTTAACATCAGCTGTAGGGACATTACCATAATCCATACAAAAATTACTGGAGAGACTCAGCAGATCAGGGAGTATCTACATGCCTCATTCTGACAATGGTTGCATCTTTCATCTGTTCCATGGGAATATCTCTTTGCATGACAAAGTTATTCAATGCATAATACACAACAATTGGGTGTTTGGTTGGAATATACAGGAGATTTGTCAAGCAATAGAACCTTTATTCCTGCTGATCATATGTTAAACTATGAATCAGTAGACAACATCTGCTTTATTACCTTATTCTTCTATTTGTGCTTTATGCTGTCTCAAGGGGACAATCTACCAGTGTTGGAGAAAATGTCTTTAGTCTCTAACAAGGTATCACCTCGTCAATTATTTTTGTTAACTGGGTATTTTATTCATGCAAAAACATATTACCATGATCAAGACCATTCAAATCAAGCCTCTGAGCAGTCTATGCATGTAGAACTTCTATTTTTCTTTTAGAATATGCACATTTCTACCACAAGACACGCTTACTCCAAAGTCCACAATGCTCATCAGAGATTATTAGAGACAGCGTTTAGGAATTTCAAGTGTATAGCAGTATACTTCTGAAGTTTAACCTGTTAAATCTGCTTAACTTGCTGCTACTTGTCCACCTACAGCCATGTATTAGAGAATTAGTGAGCAAGATTGTCTGCCTGATCCTGAATAAGACATTAGAATAATGCCAAACCCTCCTGGTCCAGCTATATAATTATTAAATGTATCACAGATACTTGATTTGCTTCTGAATTTCCTTCCTCAGGAATGGTACCTTAGAGCCACCTCAGTCACAGAGAGACCCTCATCAAGAAGCTAGTCATCATTTGGTTATCAGACAATTGACAAGTGTATGGTTATACCCTTGTGCTGCTCATGATTGAGATAGTGAGCAACACACCTTAATACAAGATGCATAAGTGCACTACCATTATTGCAAGAACAGCATCGTGCAAGCAATATCCAAGCTGATGGTGATTCCATCAATTTCATCAAAAAGTGTTGCACTGACAGTATACGCTTCTTTGTATCATGACATGTAGAAATAGGCAATAGAACAAGAGCAAGTGTTAACAATCTGCCTTCGGAGTAAATGTACCCTAGTCTCAATACTCCTCGTATCTTCCTGTAAAACGATGAAGATTGAGGTATACACAGAAGAAAGTTACTTTTGAAATAGTGGTTGCAGCAACTTAAAACAACGACCACCAACAAATTGCAGATACAAATTAGAATGTTCATGTTCAGAAAAATGTAAAATTTGAAACAAACCAAACTCATAAATCTGAATATAAACTTATAACTATCATAAAATGAATTTACTGAAGGTATTCAACTTTAAGAAGATATAAGTTAACTTTTGTTTTCCTCCAGAGTGACTCACAATGACATTAATATGTTCTTGGTAAAAACAGAAAGAAGTAGGAAAGGCAGGTACTTTCCATTTGGGTAAAAATATTGGGATTGAAAGATAAAATAGTTTGTGCCCAAATAGCCTGGGTGCAAATGGATATTTTTGGAAAAATAAATGCAAAATCTGCTTGCTTAATTCACCAACTAGATTCTGTTACTTACAGAAAATATGGGTATGCTATTCAATTAAGAAAAATAAGAACAATTCTGGAGTTTTAAAAATCTCTCATAATTTACAGGGTGTACTATACAATCCTATTAAATCCTATTATTAATTGTAAAAATTCCATATAATTTACAGCTCTCACTATAGAATTCTATTAAACCTATAATCCATAATAAAAATCCTATATGATTTTCAGAAAGCATTTTACGAGGCTACAGATTTATGGCAAGTGTATCCCTGGGATATATTTGGCTAAGCTTTGCGATCGACTCTTTTGACTTTACAATTTCAAGCATTAGTTAACTGCAGGCTTTAGCCATCATGTGATATTGTTAATAAAAGATTAAGAAATAAATAAATAGATTTTTATTTAAATCCTGAAACAGATGTATTTCTTTCCCATATAAATGTAACAGTATCTAATAATTTCAGAAAAGATAAAATAAATTTTCTTTCTAAATATCAACACTGTCATCTATATTCTTTCAAATTGTAGGTCTCTAATTTGATTTTTAAAATCTAGTAATAGTATTAAGTTGCCTTCGGAACAGCAAATGAAAATCAACAGTTCACCGTATCACGAAACTAATCACTTTGATGCATTTAATCAGTTAAAATTAAATTTTCTGTCACAAACTCCTTCCTGATTGATCCCTTTGGAGAATTTTACAGTATACAGAACATAAATGGTGTGTAGCGAAGGCTACTTACTGCACATATAAGCTACTTGAATCCAGAACAGTTAGGTCTAGTGCATCAACATAAGAAGGTGGCAGCTGTGCTCTAAACAAAGTGATCTGGGAACTGTTTGTACAGCCAACAATTGTGCATGCTTCAAGCACAAACTGATGCATGTAGTAGACCGCTAACCCTGTAAGAGAAGAACATTCATTTTCAATGAACCATTTGTGATTTAGCAGCTAACAAACTATACATAACTATCAATCGTATCACATTGCAATGTGTCTACATTAGTCATTTTAATGCATCTTATATCAAGCGTGGTGTCCTGGATTTTACAACTTCCTCCGTTGGGCATGCAGAGTGGGTGGTGGGTGGGTGGGGTGGAGGTGGAGCAGCAGCGTGGGGGAGCATATGAAATATGAAGGGTAGCAAGTTCACCATCGATTTACCCAGCAGAATAGAATGGTTGGATAGGCACCAAAATCAGCAGCTTGCCTGGCACGCTTAAATAACCAAATAAGGATCAATTGAGCTTTTGTTGCCATACCGATTGACCTGGATAGCACATTACTAACATCAAAATATAGTTGGTGCGAGCAGGTTGCTGAAAGTTGGCAGATTATTTAAGCAGGTTTTTAGAGACTTACATTATTCACATGGTGTCCGGTCTACATTGGAAACATCCTGTTGATGTTTCCTCTCCACATACCTCACTGCCTGTCCTCTAACCACATTTCTTCAACCTCACTCTCACCGTTCCCCACACCAAAAGCCAGGAAATTACCCGCCTGCTGCAGCCATCTATCTTTGTCATACTCCCTCTTGCAGCTTCCACTACTGAGCTGTGGCATATCTGGGAGTGCTAGAAATGCCAGCCAAACAAATTGGCAGGTGTCTCTTGAGAGCGAGATTTCCTACCACCGAGGGCCTATGAGCTTGTTTAGCCAAGGGGCAGGCGATAGCCTGGTGGTATTATCGCTAAACTCAGCTGATGTCATGGGGACCCAGGTTCGAATCCCACCATGGAAGATGGTGGAATTGGAATTCAGAAAAAAAGTCTGGAATTAAGAATCTACCGATCCCGTTGAAATCATTGCCGGTTGTCGGAAAAACCCATCTGGTTCACTATTGTCCTTCGGGGAGGAAATCTGTCACCCTCACCTGCTCTGGCCTGCATGAGACTCCAGACCCTCAACTGACTCTCAACTGCCCTCTGAAATAGCATAGCAAGCCACTCAGATATACCAATCGCTACAAAGACTCAAAGAAATGGAACTGGACAGATCACTCAACCTAGGCACCAGAAAAGACAATGGCAGAAACAGCCCCATCGACCATGCAAAGTCCTCCTCAGTAACATCACAGACGAGTCAAGCAACAGCCTGACATAGTCATTCTCACAGAATCATACCTTACAGATAATGTCACAGACACCACCATCACCATCCCTGGAAATGTCCTGTCTCACTGGCAGGACAGACCCAGCTGAGGGGGCGGCACAGTGGTATACAGTCGGGAGGGCATTGCTCTAGGAGTCCTCAACGTTGACTCTGAACCCCATGAAGTCTCATGGCTTCAGGTTAAACATGGGCAAGGAAACTTCCAGCTGATTACCACATACCATCCTCCCTCAGCTGATGAATCATTGCTCCTCAATATTGAACAACACTTAGAGGAAGCATTGAGGACAGCAAGGGCATAAAATGTACTCTGGGTGGGGGATTTCAATGTCCACCACCAAGACTGGCTTGGCAGCAATACTACAGATTGAGCTGGTCGGGTCCTAAAGGACATAGCTGCTAGACTAGGTCTGCGGCAGGTGGTGAGGGAACCAACAAGAGGAAAAAACATATTTTACCTCATCCTTACCAATCTGCCAGCTGCAGATGCATCTGTCCAGGACAGTAAAAGTAAAAGTGACCATTTCACAGTCCTTGTGGAGACGAAGTCCCGCCATCACAGTGAGAACAACTTCCATAGTGTTGTGTGGCACTATTACCATGCTAAATAGGACAGACTTCTCACCGACCTAGCAACTCAAGACTGGGCATCCATGAGGCACTGTGGGCCATCAACAGCAACAGAATTGTACTCCAGCACAATCTGTAACCTCATGGCCTGGCATATCCCCACCTCAACCATTACCATCAAGCCAGGGGATCAACCCTGGTTCAATGAAGAGTGCAGGGGGGGCATGCCAGGAGCAGCACCAGGCGTACCTGAAGATGAGGTAGCAACCTGGTGAAGCCACCAAACAGGACTACATGCACGCCAAACGACGGAAGCAGCAAGTGATAGACAGAGCTAAATGATCCCACAACCAACAGATCAGATCTAAGCTCTGCAGTCCTGCCCTATCCAGTCATGAATGGACAATTAAACAACTCACTGGAGGAGGAGACTCCACAAATATCCCCAGCCTCAATGACAGAAGAGATCAGAATATCAGAGCAAAAGATAAGGCTGAAGTATTCACAGAAATTTTCAGCCAGAAGTGCCGAGTGGATGATCCATCTCAGCCTCCTCCAGTCTCCTCAGCAATACAGATACCAGTCTTCAGCCAATTCGATTCACTCCATGTGGTATCAAGAAGTGGTTAGTGACACTGGATACTGAAAAGGCTACCGGCCCTGACGACATTCCAGCAATAGTGCTGAAGACTTGTGCTCCAGAACTTGCCGCTCTCCTAGCCAAGCCCTTCCAGTACAGTTACAACACTGGTATCTACCCGACAATGTGGAAAATTGCCCAAATATGTCCCGTACACAAAAAGCAGGATGAATCCAACCTGGCCAATTACGGCCTCATCTGTCTCCTCTCGATCATCAGTAAAGTGATGGAAGGTGTCATCAACAGTGCTATCAAGCAGCACCTGCCCAGAAATAACCTGATCAGTGACGCTCAGTTTGGGTTCTGCCAGGGCCACTCAGCTCCTGATCTCATTACAGCCTTGGTTCAAACATGGACAAAAGAGCTGAATTGCAGAGGTGAGGTGAGACTGACAGCCCTTGATATCAAGGCTGCATTCAACCAATTCTGGCATCAAGGAGCCCTGGCAAAACTGGAATCAATGGGTATCATGGGGCAAACTCTCCAGTGGTTGGATTCATACCTGACACACTGGAAGAAGGTCAATCATCTCAGCTCCAGGGTAATGTCCTTGGTCCAACCATCTTCAGCTGCTTCATCAATGGTCTTCCCTCCGTCGTAAGGTCAGAAGTGGGGATGTTCGCCAATGATTGCACAATGTTCAGCACCATTTGTGACTCCTAAGATACTGAAGCAGTCCATGTTCACATGCAACAAGATCTGGACAATATCCAGGCTTGGGTTGACAAGTGGTAAGTGACATTCGCGCCACACAAATGCCAGGCTATGTCCATCACCAATAAGAGACAATCTATCCACCGCCTTGACATTCAATGGTGTTACAATCACTGAATCCCCCTCTATCAACACCCTGGGGGTTACCGTTGACCAGAAACTCAAATGGAGTCACCACATCAACACAATGGCTACAACAGCAGGCCAGAACCTGGGAATACTGAGGCGAGTAACTCGCCTCCTGACTCCTCAAAGCCTGTCCACCATCTACAAGGCACAAGTCAGGAGTGTGATGGAATACTCCCCACTTGCCTGGGTGAGTGCAGCCCCAACAACACTCAAGAAGCTTGACACCATCCAGGACAAAGCAGCCTGCTTGATTGGCAATACATCTACAAGCATCCACTCCCTCCACCACCGATCCCAGCAGCAGCAGTGTGTACTATCTACAAAATGCACTGCAGAAATTTACCAAAGATCCTCAGACAGCACCGTCCAAACCCACGACTACTTCCATCTAGAAGGACAAGGGCAGAAGATATATGGGAATACCACCACATCCAAGTTCCCCTCCAAGTCACTCGCGTCATGACTTGGAAATATATTGTCGTTTCTTTGCTGTCGCTGGGTCACAAACCTGGAATTCCCTCCCTAATAGCATTGTGGGTCAACCCACAGCAGGAGGACTGCAGTGGTTCAAAATGGCAGCTCACCACCACCTTCTCAAGGGCAACTAGGGATTGGCAAGAAATGCTGGCCAGCCAGCGACGTCCACATCCCACAAGTGAATTTTTAAACTTTCCCATCATCATAGGCCCACGAGCTTGTTTAATCTGTTTCCGTTTGTTATGGCTGTGGGGTAGGCTTCCATGGGGGTATTAGTTACTTTCGTTCCTGCATCTCACTCTTCCAACACCTGTCTCCAACAAAATTCCCTACTTTCCATGAAATCCAATTGGGTAATTCCATTGCTGGACTATGTAGCCAAAGCTTAAGTTTTGATTACACAAAAAGACATTGGGGACTATTAAGATGAATATTTCTGGAAGCTAAGTCTTTTCTGGTCATAAAGTAAGTATAAACCACAAAGATAACAAGGTGTAGAGCTGGATAAACACAGCAGGCCAAGCAGCATCAGAGGAGCAGGAAAGCTGACGATTCGGGTTCTTGACCCTTCTGATGCTGCTTGGCCTGCTGTGTTCAAACTTGGGGACCGCTTTGCAGAACACCTGCGCTCAGTTCGCAACAAACAACTGCACCTCCCAGTCGCGAACCATTTCAACTCCCCCATTCCTCAGATGACATGTCCATCCTTGGCCTCCTGCAATGCCACAGTGATGCCACCCGAAGGCTGCAGGAACAGCAAATCATATTCAGCCTGGGAACCCTGCAGCCCAATGGCATCAATGTGGATTTCACAAGCTTCAAAATCTCCCCTCCCCAATCGCATCCCAAAACCAGCCCAGCTCATCTCCACCTCCCTAACCTGTTTTTCCTCTCCTCTATCCATCCTCTATCCGCCTCCCCCTCTCTCCCTATTTATTTCAGAACCCTCTTCCCCTCCCCCATTTCTGATGAAGGGTTTAGGCCCGAAACATCAAGTTTTCCTGCTCCTATGATGCTGCTTGACCTGCTGTGTTCATCCAGCTCCACACCTTGTTATCTCTCATTCAGCTCTACACCTTGTTATCTCAGATTCTGCAGCATCGGCAGTTCCTACTATCTGTATAAACCACAAACTCCTTTTCTTCTCCACCACATTAACTTCTTGAACAACATTTGCAAATATAGAAAAGGTTTCTGCTTCATGTCTGAACAAAGTCATAGTACAAGTTCCAAAGAAATTTATGATTGTTTTTAACAAACTTGGGTATTTATGTGTTTTTTTAATTTCATGGGCAGTATTCCCCAGTGCAGATTTCTACATATCTTCCCTTAATTACAGAGCCAAATATTTCCAACAGTACTGAATACTGGTGAAGTCCAATTTTCCTTTCAAATATAGCTTTTTCCTGAATAAGTGAGCTACCACTACATACCAATTAGAACAAAATATGATATGAAATTAATTATTTTTAAATAGATTGTAAATTTCCAAGCTGCCCCATCTCTTAATAATTTTGATAGAAACAAGTTACGGGACAAACAATCATGCTTACTTTTACTTTTTTATTGTGTTTTTTGTTTAAATGGATTATTTGGAAAGCAAGAAGACTCTATGACAGAATTCATGGAAATAACGTGGAGTTATTGTTGAACATGACAACCCAATAATGTGCAATTAATCTACGCAGTAAAAATAACATGATTGCTGATTCAAGATTAATCACTTAAGTCCTGGGTACAAAATCTTTGAACCAGTCCCTCTCTCCAGTTGTATCCATTTATTACACTGGTGGTAAAAATGAAGTGTTAATTTTTGAGTTCCATAATTTGACTTTCATGCTTTCAGATCTTTTATGGAGTATTTTTTTATTTCAAAAAAATAAAGAACACTGACTTAAGATGGTCATAGGGGTCACCTAACCAGGTTGTGGCAAGATCAGGAATGTATCAATAAACAAGAATAAGTTTGTGCTGAAATCAGCTTAATCATTGAGAAGCATTGAAACTCATATCTCTATCTCCCGTTTGATTCACACCTATCTGGAAGTTCCATACGTAAGGATGAAAGTTTATCCAGCTTGATTGAAAGAAACAGTAAAGCCAGGCACAGGAATATACAACTGAACCATAGTTCAGGCAACAGATTTTGGGCAGAAAGAGAAGAATGATGGATTTGTAACAGTAAAACTAGAAGGCTTTTTCTTTCTCTCTCCCTGTTCATCCAAGCCTCTCAATAATTGCACCTAATGAATAAAGCAAATTGAAGAAACAGCAATTCATTGAGAACTCAAAAGTATCTACAAAGTTTTTCACTGCTGACGGTGCAAGACACCAATTAAACAATGTTAAACTTAACACCTCAAGGGTTTGAAGGACTTTTAAATTGTATATTCTTGATCTCCTTTTGGAATGCACTCCTCTTTTTAAACTTTATACTTGTGCTTGTATGTTTGCAATTGTGTTTTATTACTTTTCTCATGGTTTGTGAATAATAAAATTTCTTTTCCTTTCACTCAAAACCCTTTGCAGTTGGCCCCTATGTGTTTTAAATTATGTTAGGTATAACTGTGCACTAAAAATAAATAAAAATCTTTGTTATCGCCAGCTGAGAGGCATTTAAAAGAAGGGAGCAATACTGATCATTCGCATAAAATATTCAAGAAAGACCCAGAATTAAAAGGAAAATGCTTTCAAATTATGTGTTAAGGGAAATACTGAAGAAGAATCTTCTGATTTCATTACAGTTTAAATACACTTGGTACATTTATAGTCTCTCCCTTTACTTAAATGTCAGCTGGGCTCAATGCTGAGCTCAGCCAAGCACTTTTATCTCTGAGTTAGATATTCACGAAATCCAAGCGTCATTGTTAGACTCAAGCATGTAATTTAGGTTAAGATTTTAATTAGTTCCTAAGGAAATACAGATTTTTGGAATAATTAACTTTTGAAAATATGGTCCTGAAGTAAGGTCACTGGACTTGAAACATTATCTCTGCCTTCTATTCTCCAATGCTGTCAGAGCCATTGAGTGCTTACAGCAATTTCTCGTTTTGTTCTAGATCTTCAGCATCCTCAGTCCTTGATTTTGTTGGAAATATCTGCCGTTTAGTTGTACATTAGTGCTGTGTGGTGAATCTTCATGACTGTTCATTACATTGTGTGAGATACCTGGACTACTGGTTACTGGAAAGTAGGTTTGCTGCCAGCATTTTCCTTTTAGAATGGAATTGACAGGGCCTGCTTGGTCAAATGTGGGGAATGTTGGGGAAAACCAGTCGGTAGACTAATGTGAACAGGCTGCTGGCCCAAAGAAGATGTAGCTATTTTATGATGTCAAACAAGCGCAAGTTATTTTTGTATGGTAGACATGGATAAAAAGATGATGGGCAGAATCTTATAGGAGTCTCAGCCATGTTGTTTATTGTGAGGTGAGTTTCAGAATTGGGTGACAAGTGCAGCAGGTCTGTCTTGACAACAAAAATGACTGGCAGCATCTTTCATGCTTTTCAGAACAGGGAGTTGCTACTTGATAGTGATTATTGCTTGTTAATCCTTGTTAACAGGCAACCCGCCTCATCGACATTCACTCTCCCAACTCACCAAACAAGTTTGATGACGTGAAAACTCAACTAGGAAACCAAAGGGAGCACTTGGCAGATACAGCTTGCCACTTGATCTGAGCAAACAGGAGACAGCTGTGCATGACATCTGTGGAAAATGCACAAACAGAATTCACAGATTGGAGATGGCTGTCTGGAACCAATGTTCAGCCTGGAATTCTAATTTACACCTTTTCTGTAAAAGGACAAGCAGCAGAAACCAACAGATTCTACCCCAAGAGAGTTTTTACACCCTGGGCTGCCCAGCACAGACAGTATGGTGCTTACAAAGATATGAGACATTCAACCTCAATCAGTATCCATTCACACCTACTCCAAAGATCGGAACAACAAATTCACTTCAGAAGAGAACATCAAGGTATAACTGCCAGCCCTGATCTCATGCGGTGGTCTTTTTCATCAACAAGCTTCTGCATGAACAGCTTCCCCTCAGGCTTCCACCCACAACAAGCAGCTTCGGAACCAAGAACCATAGCGGCCAAACTGAGAACAAGGAAGCCTAAACAAGCACCTTATTGGAACAAAAGACATTCGAGGGGAGGGAGCCAACCAAGAAATCTGAACAAGACCTTCCAGGCACGGCCTGTTCTGATCCAAGAGGACCAATGGCAAAAACTTCAGCAACTGACAACAAACATCATAATTAAAAATCCACAGCCCTGAGAAATGACTGACTCGACCGACACCGCAAGTCCTCAGTTTTCCTGAGGTGAAAACTGGGCCCGCAAAACCAGCAGAAATTAAAGAAAACCAGGTACTTACCTGATTGATTACTAGATCAATGAACTCAACCCAAACTGCTAAACCTATGCATTCAGAAATCTTCATCCTAGCTCTGGCTACGGCAAGTGGGGACAGCCAGGTATGCGTCAAGACTGCGTTTTCCTCAGTGGTGAGCATAAATTCCTGAGACCCCAAAGTTCCAATCTCGTTAGTAGGGAGAAGAAGATGGGTGGTAACAGTGCATTGGGACCCCAAGGGTAGAGATTCTGGTTAAAGAGACAGAAATTAAATACTGTTGTTTTCTGTCTGTGTCAGTAGGATAGTGTTCTTATAGTGTAATCTAGTTGATAGTGTATTTAAAGTACTACCGTTTTCCTGTGTATTGATTGAATCAATTTCCTTGTTTTATTGCATTTCCTATTTTCTTGTATTATAATTACGTTTTGTATTTTAAATAAATGCAGAGATTCTTTTGCTTGAAACATCTGTTTACTGCCTCTTCATTTCACATCCCCTAAATAAGTCCATTGTCCAGAACCAGGGGTCTGGGAGTGATTCAAACTGCTTAAAAATCAGAAAATAACTGATCGCAAATCAGAACCCTACAGGACACATCGCGGATCCACTTACATTACATTTTTGCAGGTCAACGACAAACTAGGGCAGCACTAGCAACAATCATTGTTAGTGCTGCAGCGAGGAAATTGTGTACCTGTGGATGTGCAACCAGCTCATGGACTGGACCAGGCTGCACCTTCGTACTCTTCACATGCTGTCACAGTGCTCACTCACCCTTAGCCTATCTAGATATTTACAGTATCCCTGCCTTGCATTGTATTTTTGTGTCCATCATCTGGAGATACCAAACTCATATTACCACATTCTTCAATCAAATCAAGGGAGAGAGCCTTTGCTCAGTGCTTCCTGGAACAGTAAGTCAAAGGCAGCCTCTGAGACCACTCTAAGTCCTGCTCAAGGTGGTCAGAGTCAGGACCCTCTTCACGTTAGGGATGAGAAGCTAAAAGAGAGGCAGCACATCACCCATGTTGACTCTTGTTGCCCTTTTGTGGGCTATTTGTCACTTGCATGAGCTATTATTGTTGGTGCATGTGACAACATGTCCCAAGTGAGCGAATAAGCAACACAGAGGGTATACAGGGTTAATAGTGTCACAGGTTGGAGTGCGTGGCAGTGTGTGAAGGAAGATGTTGCAGGCAATGGTGAGAGTGGTAGAATATGAGCTTTGTCGGGGAGTGTATATGGTAGCAGTGATGGAACAAGTGTGAAGTATCAGAAAGAAGATAATGCAACATAACCTGTTGGAGTGAGAAGGACATTGACATTATTCTACAGTGATGGGCATTCGTCTAGATGGCTGAGTCAGTTTTAACCTTGGTGACGATCTTGGACCAGCCTGGTGTAGCCTGACAACGTGATCTCCGTTGCTGGTCCTGAGGAAGTAGGAAGTCCTAAACTGACTTCAGACCATCCAAGAGCCCACTCGCAATACAGGGCGCCAATTTTTCCTGGTCGGCCACATCAGGGTAGACATCAGAGACTGGGCATGACAGCTCAACAGGGTGCACAATGGACTTTTACAGATAGCACAGGTGAAAGGTGACACTTGTGAATTCCAGGATATCCTCTGAGCGGTGACTTGTTTGAGGAACTGCATGTGGAAAAATGGGGTGGAAATGGGACGTGAGAGATGCCATGAAGCATGGTAAGTAATTAATGAGGTAAGTTTGATAAGACAGGATGAGACTCAATAGTCCTTGCAGTGAAAAGATCCCCAAACCTGGCCAAAAAAATCATAAAATCATAAAAATCATAAAAGCCCCATGAGTTGGTAAGTGTATTTTCAATATCCTTTTGACATAGTCATATCGGGCAGATCGTAATGCATTCTTTAGTATTAACCCTTTCAGGATCAAATGCCTTATTGACTAAAAAAAAGTTTAATTGTTTGGAAGAGCAGATGAATTCACATAGCATCCTGGTGGACATATTTCCCTTAACCAACAGCAGTGAAAACAATGAATTCATCGCTTGTCTCAATTGCAGTTTGGAATATCTGCATTTGCCTATATTACCAGAGACACTGCACGATAAAAATAGGATTGGAAAATTACTTGTATCAAACACAGCCAGGGCTTCAGAAGATTAGATCATTATTCTTTATGCATTTTTGGCTATCATCCCACCATGGTAAAAACAAAACACCAACATATAAAAAAGAGAATTAGAAATATCATTTTGTGCAAGTTGGCAAGACAAGAAACTGTACCATGATGCAAAAGAAGCAATGTTATAGCAAATGTGTTGTGAAAAATACTGCAATTTTAATTTCAGGAGTATGTTACTGGAATGAATAAAATAACAACAAACACATTTTTCCACCTAAATACTGTGAATTACTAAATATTGTGAATTATATATCTCTTGTATAAATTAAATAGTCAGCACCTAATTATTAAACAAGAACTTTTTAGCTGTTCCTTAAGTTATATTTGATGCATAAATATCTTTAATTTACAAAGCTTACATTCATTTGTTACCCAAATCGCTGTTCCCCACACAAATAATAATTTGCAAATTGTTTACATGATGCTTCTTTTATTACTAACATTGACATCATCTGAATGCTGCTATCTTTAGAAAGCTGTAGAGGAACTATTGCAGCAAAATGAGTATAATAAAGAGCATGCCATGATGACTTGTGCATCAGTTAAGCAGTCGTAAACAGTGTACATTAATTCAAAGCACATAGTTTGCAGAAAACATTATAATGATGGAATACTCTGTTTTACCAAATGAAGCTTTATCAATACCTATACATAAAAGATCATGTGTGAAAAATATTTGCAGCCTTATTTTATACTGATACAAATATGCAATAATAATCTGTTAAAATGCCAACTTTTTGCATTCAAGAATATTAAAATAGCAATAATGTCCATATAAGACGATCATAACAGAATGATTATTCCTTTCATTGAGACCCTAAATTTGAGCAAGCTGATGATATTACATGCAGGCATTAGATGAATCTCATTCACTTGATTTTGTTTAGAGCTGAAAAAAATAGGCATACTTTTCATTGGTGAGCATGCTTAAGACACTTGTGAATGCAGTAGATGAGATAAAAGGTTCAATAGTACATTTACAACACAATTTTGCACTGCATTGCTGACACTGCTCTTAACTGGATCACATCATTCTTAAAAAAAGAAATTAAAGTACTTTTCTCAGTACTCCTAAATTTTAATTCAATCTATCTAAAACAGAAGGGCTAATAGATCAAAAGCTTTTCGAGATATTAAATAGAACACAGTGGACTTTTATTAACCAATATTAAAGGAAACATGCGAAGGAAATTGTCAAGGCAATTATATGTATTTAGTATATTTTAAAATTGGGGTTTGGAGATATGTAGAGCTTAAATGTATGCTGTATGTTAACCAAGGTGTGCCCATGTCAGTATTCTTTTGACTCTGCATACTTATAAATACTTTAAAAGTTTGCTATTTTACCACTTAACTTAGTCGAAGACAAGAAAACATCAAATAGAATATAATCTAATTCATAACTGTGGAAGTAAAGGTTGTACTTCCATAGGGCATGGACACATCGATGTTGACATCACGGCCGAGTATGTTGACTGAGTTTTATGAAATCACTTTGTTTGAATAGAATGCTTACACATGATAAATTGACAAAAGTGTTTTGGTTTGGAGTGGGGAGTGAACAATTGGTCGCAGTGGGATCCATTAAGACAAATTATTTTGGTTCAAAGTGCTGTTAGGTTTCCAGCTGATAGTAATACCAGATAAGCCAGATCCAGTGTTCCCTCTCATTTTCTTTCCAGCTAGGTAGATCTCTCAGGTTTACATGCAGTAGTGACTATCAGAACGAGAAGTCAATGTTGTGATTGGCATGCTGAAGCAGATCGGCATGCACGGAACATTGGAACGGATGCACCTAAGAGGGAATTTTGTTTATATCCCACCGTGAGACCTAGCTTGATAGACCATAAGTTTTATTTTCTTTTGTTCGACATGGAGTTCAGTCACTGATCATATTTACAAGAGACTGCCAATAATAACAAAAGAACAAAGTGTATGACATTAAAAAAAACACAAATCAAAGCACACTATTCAAGAACTACTAGAGCAATTTGATTTCAGATATCAGAAAGAGTAGTCCCTTTTTCTCCAGGAATGCCTTACAGACATGTATATCTCAGTGAACCTACCTCTATGTTAAAGATTTTTCCCTGCTGGCACAGCTGCAATTGGTTACTATTTGGCCAATTTCTGGTGTGTATTTACTTGGTTCTACTTTCTTCAGTTAATGACTCTCCCAGACACCCATAAACTAAACTGCTAACTCAGCTCACTTATTGTTGAACATGGGTTCCTTAAATTCATGTCTTCAACAGTCTTGTAGGATCTGTTCCTTTGGGCCATCACCAAAGTCTTCTGTTGCTGGATCTTTCTATCTAATGAACTTTCAAGACTTCCCTCTAAATTATTTGGGACTTCTCCCAAGTCCTGTCTGCTTGGAGATTGCTATTAACAACACCTCTGCTGTTTGCATTTCTTTCTAAATGAAACTGCTTTGTCCTCTTCCAACATGATAGACAAGAAATCTCCCAATGAATTCTCCGTTACTACCTATTGGACCTCCCATCCAAGGTCAAAAGACATGTCGAGATACCTAATAGCTTCACATGCTATAAAACTAGTCAAAAAGGCAACCTAATAAACAAAACCTGCCCATTTCCTCACCAGCAAGTTCAATGATAAAATATGTAAGATGAAAGCTACCCATTAGAACAATAGATAAGCTGATCAGACCATTGCTCACTGAATATCATTCACATTCACAAATGGGCCAAAGGCTACCATTTTTGATCCTAGAGTGTCTGATCTACCTCAAATTATCCTGAACGAGTAAGGTATCTCAAAATGTGTGCAACAAAAGAAGATAGTTATTTTACATTGCTACCCATGTAATATCAATACAGAAGCTATTTTTCATTGATCAAATACTTTCATTAATCCAAAATGAGTTTTTGCCTACCACACAAATGAGTTTAAAGTATATGACTGTCAGAGCTCATCCATTGCCAGGTGCACAAGCAAGATGTCCCAATAACTGGCAGATCATATTAAATTGCACTTGTGGAAAGCTGATGGTCTCGTGGTAATGTCAGCAGAGTAGCAATCTAGAGACTGAGGCTAATATTTTGGGGATGTGGGTTTGAATTCCATTATGGCAGCAGGGGGAATTTGAATTGAATAACATCTGAATTAAAAAGATATAGTTTAGTGGTAATCATGTAAACATTGATGCAAAAATTCATTGGTTTAAGAATGTCCTTGAGGTGAAATCTGCTGTCCTTACATGGTCTGCCCTATATGAGATTTCAGTCCTTGGCTGACTCCTTACAACCTTCTGAAATGAGGCAAGTTCTTCAGAACAGTTCTGAAGAAGGGTCACTGGACCCAAAACATCAACTCTGATTTCTCTCTGCTGATGCTGCTAGACCTGCTGAGATTTTCCAGCAATTTCAGCTCTTGTTTCAGATTTCCAGTATCCGCAGTTCTTTTGGTTTATTTGTTCTTAAAAGTCATATGGATTGTTAGTTCATCACAGTTAAAAGAAATAGAAGAGAAACCAAAGGACAAAGAGGAACAGAGATTTCGGGTTAAACTAGTGCTGTAGTAAGTTTATTTATAAACTAATAAAACATAAAATAACTGTAAAATAATTTGTACTTGAATAAGCATTGCACATTCATAAAAATAAATGGAAAAAATATCATTCTTGCCTTCTCTCTTCCTAAGATCCCTTTATTCTAAAAGGTTACAGGTAGTTGGTCAACTTTGCGAACTGTGCTTGGTTAAATCAGTTTGGGATTGTTATAATCTTAGCAGCAGTTATTCTGCTACTTACTAACTTAATCCTACAGCTGGTTGGAATTTACTGAATGAATATATTTTAAATAGTTTACATTAATTTTCATAATTTTATTTTGGTTAGGTCATAGTTTAAGCATCAAGAGAATTTAAATTAGCAGAACTATAAACAGTCCTGCATATATTCTTACTATCTGATTATCGCAGATAAAGGGCAATTATTTTCTTTTCCCAGCATCAAATAATGCTTTCCAGATCTTACATTGTATTACATATTAGCTTGATGTCTCCCTTTAACATGGTTTATGACAATCTATTTCCAATCCAATTGTGGTAACAATGCAATATTGTGCATTCCAAAGATTATCTTATTTGCACAAGATCAAGCTTCCAGAGCAGGAAAAAAACAGATCACAGTGGCTGCATTAGAAATGGATCGACAAATTTTAT
Source organism: Ginglymostoma cirratum (assembly GCA_024137785.1). NCBI lineage: Eukaryota > Metazoa > Chordata > Chondrichthyes > Orectolobiformes > Ginglymostomatidae > Ginglymostoma > Ginglymostoma cirratum. Next base: position 36,182,433 of record JAHRHZ010000018.1, on the reverse strand, counting down.
CTGAAGATGTGTTACAAGAAATTACATCTGGTGTGTGGCAGCCTACCCGATTACTGTCAAACAAGCTATAACTTACAATAAAGGCCATAAATGATGCACTATTTTCCAATTGATTTCCTGCTATTGTTGCGGAATTTCATTGATCTTATTTTATGAAATAAATAGATGAACACTAAAACATGAGAATGATACATAATTTACAGCCAGTTAAGGATTTGTTTCCCTATTATTTGGCTGTAAACTGTAATGCACTTTATCAGACACACAACTTCTAAACCAATTTCTTGCTATCATTAAATCAAAAATCACATACCAGGTTATAGTCCAACAGGTTTATTTGAAATCGCAAGCTTTCGGAGCACAGCCCCTTTGTCAGGTGCAGTGAGAGGAGAGCAAACAGACACAGAGTTTATAGGCAGAGAGATGATGGGCAGAAAGATGATTTCAGATAAACCTGTTAGACTATAACCGTTGTGGCTTCCTCTATATCGGGGAAACCAAGCGGAGGCTTGGGGACCGCTTTGCAGAACACCTGCGCTCAGTTCGCAACAAACAACTGCACCTCCCAGTCGCGAACCATTTCAACTCCCCCTCCCATTCCTCAGATGACATGTCCATCCTGGGCCTCCTGCAATGCCACAGTGATGCCACCCGAAGGCTGCAGGAACAGCAAATCATATTCAGCCTGGGAACCCTGCAGCCCAATGGCATCAATGTGGATTTCACAAGCTTCAAAATCTCCCCTCCCCCAACTGCATCCCAAAACCAGCCCAGCTCATCTCCACCTCCCTAACCTGTTTTTCTTCTCACCTATCCCCTCCTCTCACCTCAAGCCACACCCCCATCTCCTATCTACTAACCTCATCCCGCCCCCTTGACCTGTCCGTCTTCCCTGGACTGACCTATCTCCTCCCTACACCCCTACCTACACTCACCTTTACTGGCTCCATCCTCGCCTCTTCGACTTGTCTGCCTCCTCTCCACCTATCCTCTCCTCTATCCATCCTCTATCCGCCTCCCCCCTCTCTCCCTATTTATTTCAGAACCCTCTTCCCCTCCCCCATTTCTGATGAAGGGTCTAGGCCCGAAATGTCAAGTTTTCCTGCTCCTATGATGCTGCTTGACCTGCTGTGTTCATCCAGCCCCATGCTTGTTATCTCAGACTATAACCTGTGTCGTGTGATTTTTGACTTTGTTAACTCCAGTCCAACACCAGCTCCTCCACATCATTGTTATTATTAAGAAAGTGCTTTGCATGAAAGGAAAATGGAAATAACTGTGGCAACTCTGTGATATCAAATTTTCTACAAAGGTAAATTATGAGTTACCAGCAACACGAAATTAATTATATTTTGGATTCATACTTTATGTAGTTCAGCAGATTATTTGAAACTTTAGGCTGTGGTCATCCCATCATTTGAGTCACTTAAGGCTAGGTGATGGCCTCATCCTGAGATTTATGTGCTATAGACAGTGGAGGATCCACTAAATTTTCAGTGGTGATGGTGGCAGAGCTAGAACCTTGAATTATAGCAACTGCTTAGCGGTGGAGAATCCCTCCAGAAGACGATTTGTGCTTTCTTTAAGCGCACATGAATGAGGCAATGGGAAACTACCCCATGTATTCTTTCCCATAATCACTTTGCTCATTGAAATTGAAAATGGAAGGCTTTTATGAACACACGAGAGGCAAGCAGCAAACTGCAAAAGATAAAAGAATGGGATAATCTTAAAAGTTCTACCTACAGGAATAGTTACAAATGCAGCCTTTTACACATGCAAAATGTATCGCGCATAGCAAGTCCCTTGTTTCCATTCCATCATGCTCAGTGGGAAAATGGTGTAAGATATGAAGGGAGATTTATGTATTTATTGTCTCAGCACAGAACACAGGGGAAAATTCAAAAGGAAGCATTCTATATCTCAAATAAAATCTGTCTGGCTGTCCTTCCATTGAAATGAATCGAAAGAAAATCAGGTTTTTTATTGTCTCAGACATGCCATCCTCACTGCTCGGCTTGCCCAAGATTCTGTGAGTTATTTCGCTTCATGCAATTCTTTAGTTCTCAAGAGGGTGACGGTCGATGGTTTGTGTGACTGGAAGCCCGTGTCCAGTGGCATATCATGGGGCTCAGCTCTGGGTCCCTTACTGTTTGTTTGTAATGATCTACACTTCATACTTCATCCAGGGAATTCTTAACATCCAGGTTTCAAATATAAAAAAATTCAAATATGGCATAATTCTTTGGGCTGATGGAACACACCCATCAAATTATTTTGGAAATACACCAAAAAGGGGTCTTGTTTTGCCAATGATTTATGGGTGACTTGAGAAATCTCAAATAGATTGGAAAATGAATTTAATTGAGCGTGTGTGGAAAAAATGAGCTAGCATGATTTAATTGCTTAGGAAGAAACTGATGAGTTGCACCAACAAGCATTTTTAAAAGTTACAATAAGAATTTGATTTAAAATAGGGCCTTTGATGTTGGAAAATGTACCAAAATACTTCACAAAACAAACTCTGACACTAAGCACATAAAGAGATATTAGGTCTGATAACTAATAACAATTTAAAAGAGGAAAGAGATAGAAAGACATAGAAATTATTTCAGATTTTAGGGACTAGGTAACCAAAGGCAAGATGACCAAGAGTGCTGCAAGGAAAATGATAATGCAACAGACCAGAATTGTAGCAGCACCGATCTTGGAGGCTTGTGGGTTCTGTAGAAAAGATGAAAGTTGTGAAGGAATTTATAAACAAGTGAGGTCCCTGGACCACTTTGTGGAGTAAAGGATTCATGATATGTTTACTCTAAGAATAGCTACCAAGAATGTACACAAGGAGCAGTGTCACAGTGATATCTAAACATGTGGAACTGGGATGTCGGACTGTATATTTCTAGAGATGCCTCTCTTACCATCTTTTATGCAGCTATCGTTAATAAAGATTGTTGATGATCACTGACATTGGTGTAGACTATCTTCTAACAGCAACCCAGACCTAATATTACTGCATGAGTAAGTCAGTAGAAGCTGTATTAATTGATCATTGCATCATAGAATGATTCAGCAGAAGAGGTCTTTCAGCCTATAACAGAAGTTGCTGGAAGAGCTCAGCAGATCTGGCAGCATCTGTGAAGAGAAAATCAGAGTTAACGTTTCGGGTCCTCTGAATCTTCCTCAGAACTGGAGGAAATGTTAACTCTGATTTTCTCTTTACAGATGCTGCCAGACTTACTGAGCTTTACCAGCAACTTCTGTTTTGTTCCTGATTTACATCACCCGCAGGTCTTTTGGTTTTCTTTCAGCCTATCATGGCTATGTCAACTCTTTCGTAGAATCAACTAATTAAACCTACTCCCTGGTTATTTCCCTGAAGCTCTGTAAGTTACTTCCTTTCATGTGTGCATTTCTCAACGTGTGATCGTCAAATGGTGTTTTTGTGACTGGAAGCCTGTGTCCAGTAGAATACCACAGGGCTTGGTGGTGGGTCCCTTGCTGTTTATTGTTATTGATCTAAACATGAATGCAGGAGGTTTGATTAGTAAGCCCATAGACAACATGAATAATCATGATATGGTAAATAATGAGGAGGAAAGCCTGGATCAAGGACAATACAGACTGTCTAGTCAGGTCGGCTGAAGAATGGCAAATGGAATTTAGTCCTGAAAAGTGTGACATGATGCTTTTTGGGAAGACCAACAAGGAACAGAGTACACATTGAATGGAAGAACTCTAGGAACTACAAAGGATCAGAGACCTTGCTGTGCATGTCCAAGTATCCCTGAAAGTAGCAGGACAGCGAGATCAGGTGCTTAAGAAGGCCGAAGGGATATTTCCCTTTATCCATCAGGGCATTGAGTACAAGACCAAGGAGCTTACGATGCAAATGTACATAATGTTAGCTAAGCCACAGCTAAAGAACTGGGAGCAGTTCAAGTCACCTCACTGCAGGAAGGATGTGATCGACCTTGAAAAAGTGCAAAAAAGTTTCAGCAAGATGTTACCTGGGCTAGAGCAATTCAGCTGGGAAGGAACACTAGACAGATGGGGTCATTTTCCTTTGCACAGAGAAGGCTGGGGGTGGGGAAAGGTAGATGAGGAAATGCAGAGTCCTGAGTTATGAGGATCTAAAGTTATGAGGGGTTTAGATAGGGAGAAACTTTTGCCCTTAGTAGAGGGATTAATAACCAGTAGAAAAGATTTAAAATAAATAATAAGAAGTTTAGAAGGGATTTGAGGAAACTTTTATCACCCAGAAGGTAATATGAATGTACTGCTTGAAATGGTGTTAGTGAGGGGAATACTCAGGATGTTTAAGAAGTATTTATATGAGCACTTGAAATGCCATAACATACAAGGCTGTAGATCAATTGCTGAAGACTGGAATTGGAATAGTTAGATAAGCAGCATGGACTCAATGGGTTGAACATGCTGCATGAAAAAATGTTGCAAATATGTGACTCTACCTCCTTTCTATGTTATCAATGAATCAGCTACTACTACCTTTCCAGGCAGTGTACTCCAGATTACAACAAACAGCAGAACAATGTTTCCTCATGTCACTCTGATTCTTTTACCAATCACCCTCCAAACACAAGCCTTGGGAAATTCAAAAGAATTAGCTCCAAGAACATGGATATAATGCAGGAAGAAGTCTGATGAAATTGCATGTGCTGTTAATATTAGTGAGTTTGTTTGTTAGTAGCATATCCAACTAAATATATCACCAGCCTTATCATGCAAATCCATCACACAGTGACCAATAATCTGTGTCAATCAGATTTTAATAGGAATAACTTTTCCAAACGTTGCTCGTAATGTAATAAAATCCCCCAAGGTTCTTCACGGGAACATTATGAAGTAAAATTTGACCCAGACCCCGAGGCACATAAGGTGACATTATGACAGATGTCAAAAATCCTGTAAAGGAGATAGGTTTTAAGAATTTAGCTGTTAGAGGAGGAATGAGAGGTAGAGAGGCAGACAGATTTGGGGAGGGAATATCAAAGTTTTAGACCTTAGCAAGTGGATTCATGGTCATCAAAGTTTCCCAAGAAGCCAAAATTAGGGAAGGACAGAAATGTTGAACTGGTGTTGGTCTGAAGGAGATTACAAAGATAGAAATGGGTAAGGCCATGAAAGTATTTGAAAAAATAATGAGAATTTTAAAATATAGTCATGCCTTAAATGGAAGCCAATGTAGATCAGTAAATATAGGGATGATGGTTAAACAAGTCTTGCTAGGAGAGGGGCAGCAGAGCTTTGGATGATCTGAAGTAAATGGAAAATAGCTCATGAGGAAATAGCTAGATATATAGTGGAATAAGTAAGCCAAGAAGTAAACAAAAAGGCAAAGGTGAGAATTTCTGTAGCGGATACGTTCAGACAGGAGTAGGATCAGGCAATATTCTCATATATGTAACAGTGTTTCAAGCTTCACAGCCACAATTCACAGCACACACACAACCCGCAGCTTATAACAGCTACATTACTCAAATATAGTGCACGATACTCACTGGTATGTTTCTCTCATACTTTTAGGAGAAGATTGTGCATATTAGAGGACATTAAGAAACAGCTGGAAAATATCATGTTCATCTGCATGCTTAGTCATCAGGGAGGAGATGGTGCTGTTTCTCATGGAAATGGGCAAATTGAGAGCATAACCATCATATGTGGGTGAAGCTACTATTATAAATCCAGTTGATGTTATTACAGGATAAGTCAGATCCCAGACTGGTTTGATAGATCATATTTTGTTTTCTTTTATTTTAGTGAGGTGGTCTTTCACTCAAACACAAACAAGCAATGCTGCAGATTCAGTTTTAACAATTAAAAAGAAGTTCATTGCATAAAAGAAACGAAGATAAAATAGAACAAACCAAACTGTTTACATATAACACGAGTTGAAAGATTTAGAAACACGTGGCAAAACATAATTTCATTAATCTCAAACCCTGCCTTCATAGAACTCATAGAAAAAATACTTCTCTTCCACATCTATTGGGTTTAATTTAGTTCTGGCTTCAATCTCCGATCTTGAGAATCTGATAGTCTCTTCCTGGAGCCTTCATACAACTTGGCTTAGACTTTATCAACTTCAAATAATTCATTTGTGGCTGTAACCAAACACTTCTGATTTGGAACTTTCAAACTAAACTGTTTACACTGAGGTAACCTACATCTTAACAGTTATAAACCATCTCTTCTCATCAGAACTAACTTTACTCATCCAGCTTCAACCAGGACATGCAAACTTCCCAAGTGAAACCCAAAGGATTATTTCAAGTTATAGTTATTTCCTCTAAGCCACAAAAATAATTCCAGAATCTAAATAAAAGCCTAATATACCACACTGTTTTCTTTGATTACACATAATATCTCCAAGCATAAATAAAATCCCACTGCTCTCTTAAAAAGTCTTTGTCTCATATTGGGTTTTTAAAAAATTACCATAGTAACAGAAATACCCACATGTTCAAAAACACACATGTCACTTGCGCAAACACAAACCCTAAAATGAATGGTATTATATACCATTCATCACACCCTTGATAGAACTGTCTTCACTCTCTTGACCACACCACAACCCTTCTCCATTTTCTTTTCAAATACCCAGGAACTGAAAGTTGCACACAGTTAGTGGAGAAGACAAAAGAAGAAAGTATAGATGAACTGACACCATCACTCAATCTCACATTTGCAGTTACCAACTCAGATAGTGAAATTGCCCTTGTTTAAAAAGATAGGTTAAAGATGGGAACTGCACATGGTGAGGCATTGGGCATAAGTGCATAGGAATCAAAGCTGGGAACAAAAATTTCAGAGCAAGCTCCCAAACTAATTCTTATGAAGAAGGTTATGGGAAAGCTTGATTAATGTGCACGCACTTTAAGATGTGGTATGCTGTAAAACCTGCAATCAATATCAAGATACTTGGTAGAATCAAGTACCTAACAAAATAGGGTTTTGGACAAAGCCTCCTTTACAATATGGAATTGGCGTTCACCTCCATCAGCTGAGCCTATGAACCCACCCAGCATGCAGCACCTGCTGCCCAATATCAGGGGACGTCTATAACATTGTGAATGCTACAGTGAAAACTGAGACTACTATCATCATATCTCAAAATTCCAGATAAGCAGATTCTACAACATTTCTGTCAATTGTTCTCTAACGGATTGGTAGTAATGCTGCTGTAGGGTAGTAGCAGTGAATAAAAACCTGCTTTGTCAGGTTGACAGAAATTGTGATCCCACCATTGTAATTAATTCACCAATCAGCCAGCCCAAACTCCAACCCGAACAGCAGCTCATGTCAAGCTGGTTCCGTTTGATACTAGACCTTCCAGGTCCAGAACTGCCCAAGGGTTGTCTTCCAAAGACACTTGCAATCTTCTCAACTGAAAGTCAGTGCCTTCCATCAGACAAGCTACAGTCACTGAAGAAATCTCTAAGAACAGTAGAAGAGACAATGACATGCAGAGAAGTATAAAGAAAGGCCAAAGGTGATTAGTTTTTTTGTATGCATTTTGCCATTATTTAGTTTGTAAATTTGAGCCACTATTTTGTATTAGGTTTCATAGTGACTTGGATGGAAAGAAGATAACGTAATGGTCAGTGTTAAAGGGGAAGTAACAAATGTAGGATCGTTGGCAAATGGAGAATTGTGTTTGAAGGTACTGATAGAATTCTAATCAACTGTTTGACTGCCAAAGCTTAGACATAAAGTCTAATTTATAGGCGCCGTGTAACGTGTGCTATAGAGCTCAATTTCTCTTCCATTTTACCTAAAGGATTTCCTGCTATCGCCTTGCGTTTACTATTTTTCAGCCTAATCCATCTCCTTCTTTTTTGAGCAGGGATGCAATACCCTCAGTCCTTGAATCTTCTGGTGCCAGCCCCATATGTAAAGATACTGGGAAGATTGTTATGAGAGACCTGAAAAGGTTCTCGCTGAGGAGGTTAGGGTTCAACCTATCAGGAACGAGTGATCTTTTCTAAATTGACTACCCACAACATTGTAAGCATTTCCTCTTTATTTATTGCTCCTTTATCCATTGTTACTGCTAGCTGCTCCTTTACAATTGCACCAGCAGTAGACTCTCCCCTGGCGAGGTTTCAGCCCGGGTGATTGCAGATCCACTTCTGTTTTCCTTAGATGACCAGGGCTGGGACAGGGACTGTGTTCACTCTCCTGGTCATCATCCCACAATCTGTGCTTGAGTGGAGTTAAGTGACCTTTAAGTGAGGTCAGAATCAGTCTTGCATTACGAGTATATGTCAGTGGGATTATAGTCAAATTCTAACGTCAAGCACTGTAAGGGAGAGACAGAGTTGGCAGGGTAAAATGGAAATATTTGAAACAAACATGTACAACAAACATAAAATAAGGGCAACATGGGCAAATTACTAAATAAAGCAGTAGAATTGAAAAAAAAAAGTGTAACTCCTGTCTGTAGTCAAGATTCAACCAGGGAGACCTTATGCACTTTCTCACCAGAAAGGTGAGAAGATTAGTGAAAGATTAAAACCAGAATTGCTTTTCCAACTAGGAGACAGATAGTTGGAAAGTAGCCTGGGTCTGTGGAGATTGGGTCTGAAATTGCCCTTTTAGTTGGACAAACAGTAAAGAGAACAGAAAATAACTGAACGAACAAATCAAAGAACAGTTCTGTATTAGCAGCTGTTGTGATGTCACAATAACATCTGTGTTGATGAAGAACCTGGTTTAAAGATTATGGGGATCAAGCCAGGATAAAGATGAAGGAGACAGCTGGATGATTAAATTTTTAAAAGATGAAAAAACAGGCAGGGATGTGAAATTGTTCAGATGATAGAAAATGATAAGCGTTGAAAATTGTAATGGACAAAGCCAAAAGCTAAAGGGCAATAGCAACAGCTGATGGGAATTGAAAGGAAAGATGGAAAATTATAAAACTGGAAGACTGTAGTGATCAAGCCAGGAGTTACTGAGAACTGAATAAACAGGGAAACATGTTAAACGTTACTTTAGGAACAGTGGGCCAGATTTTCCAAGGAGCTCTTCTACTTCACGAAAGAAAGGAGGTCTGCATTTCGAAGAAGAGATTCTGCTCAGGATTCCTTCGGGAATATGGAACTATGCTTTCATTCTGACAATTCATTTGTCGAACAAAGTGCGAGCTGAATAAGGACGGGCTACAAGGGGGTGCAATGCCATTTGGGTGGACAGTAGGGTATAATGTAAGTGGAGGTCCAGCAGGATAAAAGGCAAGGTGTGAGTGGCTTGGATGCTGAGCGGTGAGGGGGATGAATATGAAGTACTCAGTGTACCATAGCGCAAAATGGCACGGGGCTCAGATGAAGTGATGCAGTGTTTACGGCAGGTCAGGGTGGTGGGAGAAATCAGATCTGGTGGGTGTGGAACTAGTTTCAGGTCTGGGGGGGTGCTCAGGTCTGGCAGCATGGAGCTTGGGGTGTATGGGATTGGGCCCAATGGAAGCCAAGGATGTCGGGTTAGGAGCAAGAGAAAGGGAAAGTATGTCAGGTGGATGGGGGAATCTGGGATGGAGTGGGTAAAGGAGGGTTGAATAAACCCAGGGAGTATTGGCTCAGGAACAGAGGGAGGTGTATGTAGTCTGATGCAGGTGCAATTGTGGGTGCCTGAGCTAAGGAGAGGTTCATTTTAGTAATCATTCGGGAGTTAGACAAATAGCCTGAAGAAAAGTCATACTGGACTCAAAATCTTTCCACAGCTGCTGCCACACTTGCTGAGCTTCTCTTTTGCTCATTTCAGATTTTCAGAATCTGCAGTATTTTGCCTTTATTTAATAGCCTAACTTTTCCTGAGGAGCTATTTTACTTAATTTATTTGGAATCCTTTCAATTCTCGGGTCTAAATGGAAACTTTCAGAGGGTTCCAGGCAATGAGCAATTGCCCAGAAGAGCATGCAATTTTCTGCCAATTCTTTTGAAGTGTGCTGCAGTAGGGATTCAGTGCTGCAATAACAACTGTCTGGCCATTGGAATATCCGAGCCTTTATAAACAAAACTTTTTCCAGAAATACCGGGAACAACTGTTAGAAGAACATTAGAGAGAGATTCATGAAACAAATATTGTAAACATTTCTAAGGGCAGAATCTTGTGTCCTTCCACATGACAGGCTTCGTTGAGGGAAGCATTTAATTGGATGTAAAGTGATGTATGAGAACTGCAACATCTTCCCTGAAGAAGTGACCGGCCTCCCACCCCACCACCAATTCCGCACTTAAGGGCTTTGACAATCCTATACATCTAATAACCCATATGGCACAACTTGCAGGACTTGAGGAATATGGAGTCAAGGGTGGGGGGAAGAGGCACTCAGTGCCTGGGGGTACCTGCTGACAGTCACCTCTCTCCGTCTTCCATCCAAGCTCATAACCCTCTTATCACCCTGTGACTCCATGTAACTTTTGTCTTGCCATTATCCACCTCTACCCTAGGCTCCATCAATGATTTTAACCCTCAGCTGAATGTCATACTGCTACCATCTCCTCAGTGACACTAGAGCTGCTGGTTTCTGACAGGTGAGCCTTCCTCCCACAAACTTCCCCCAAAGAGTCCTTGATCCTAGGGCAAGGCCCATGATTGTCCTGTCAAGTGCCTGAGTGGAACTTGATGGGTGGGGTTTCCTGCAAAGATTCTCCACTGGACTCTTGCCAGCTCTCCAACTGATAGTTAGACACCTGTGATTCTACAAGATTCCACCCTAAATGGAAGCATGAAAGTGAAAACAATGCACTTCACAAAGTCAGTTTATTTTAACCAGTGTATAAAGATGTATTTGACCTCTTCTGAATTTTAAATTAATTCAGTGTAAATATGAAATGACAATAATTCATCTTTTATATAGCTTGTGAGAATGCAGTCTCAGTACGTCAAGACAAACTAGCCATTCTAGTAGGTAATTTAAACATTGCATATGCAATTAAATTATAGAAAACAACTTTTTATTTCCCAGCATTTACACTCAATTAATATATTTGACATTTTTACTTTCAATGTTTCATAAAGAACAAAATATTGTACATTTTGAATCAAACACAACTTCATTGGGTCTGATTAATAATGCAAAACACAAAACTTATCACTTACTTCGTATGTTTGCTCATTGCCTGTCTAGATAAGTTGGCCATCTTTGACTATTGTATAATTGATGATAATACCATTGGATGCTTTGGTAAAGGCCATGATATCAGTAACAATGTAGGAAAAGGCACAGCAGTTGGAGCTTGAACACCTTTTGGAGCTAGAATAAAATAATAACAACATTAGGCAAAATAGGCTGCAAAATTCAATGACACTCAAAAGCGGACATGGAGATTGCAATGCATGATTAACATGTCGGTTAACTCCAGTATATTTCATGTTGAAATTAAATGATTCCAGCAAGCAGCCAGGGCTAAATGTGCTGTTAAGTGCCTTGTGTGCATCATCAGGGGGTGAAACCGCATGAGAGACAAGCACAAGTTTGTACAGCTTAAATCCAACCTGCACCTTTTAAAGAAGACGCACTGTGGCATCAACAGATTCCCAAAGTAATTCGACAACTGATTCCATCCGAGAACGATACAATAATGGCATAACATGACAGAGAGAAAGTCCTAGGATTCATTGATTTTCTGATCTTTAAACAACTTTATACAGGAAATGCAAAGGAGGAGAGATGTCAACTATTCACAGAGGACCAGGAGACACTGCACAAGGTGCAATTTTCCCCTTCCTGGAGATGGTGAGAAAGGGAAATAATTGGACGGGTTTGCCCTCGAGAGAAACTTACCCATTTCTTGGCATTTCCGCAATTCACTCTGGTCGTGAAGGTCCATTAAACACTTTTTTCTCTCTCCTTCATAGAGAAGTGCTCTTACAGACAACCAAATCTTGTTTCTCTCCATCGACAAATCACTCATGGTACTGGGCAGTTTTCATAACTTGCCAGCAAATAAGGCCCTTAAGTGGTCAATTAATGGTCACTTAAGAGCATCAACTCACCCCTAGCATCCCAATTACCTGACTCCCCAGTGATCAAGAAAGATTGCTGGTTTTGCAATTGGGAAACAATGGTAACCTGGTTGCTGAGTTCTTGTGCACAGGGCAAGAGGCAGAATTGGGCTGTTCCAATTGCCCAAATATGATGAAAAGCAGGGACATGGATGAAATGACCCCTGCCTATGCATTCAACACACCAGCCTCCTTTCCTACCATCATCCTGTAAGAAGAAGAAAATAATTGCTTTCCCACTACTGGCTACCTCAGGAAGTAGGCCTTGACCAGAGGACTTTAGGAATCTAAAGATGCCAGCCTCTGACTGGTCAGTAGTTTCTGACAACCCAGGTTGCCCATATTGGAGCAAGATATTCAGCCTTATTATCTGTCAGCTCTTATTGAGGAAGTGGTGGAGGCTGGTGCAATTATAGTGTTTAAAAGGCATCGAGATGGGTAAATGAATTGGAAGGGTTTAGAGAAATATGAGCCAAATGCTGACAAATGGGACTAGATTAATTTAGGATATCTGGTCGATGAGTTGGACTGAAGGTTCTGTCTCCATGCTGTACAGCTCTATGACTCTGACTCTATGATTGGTGGCCGATCAGTTGGTTATCTGTGGGGGCCAGTGTCTCAGTCACCAGCCAACCAGTTTGCTCCATCATAAAATCACGTCTAAAAAACTCCTTGAGACAAAAAAGAAATCAGAGAGCTATGGTGGACAATGTTACGAACGTAACCGTGGGGATTTTGCTGGAAGCTCAATGACCACAGATGGCTGGTCAAGATGAGTGAGATCTTCAAATGCCACATCTTACCAATTAGCCTATCCTGCCATCACACACTTATATACTCACCTATACCTCATAACTAACATTTATAATTTCATCATTTGTCATACATTCAGCACAATCTCACATCCTCATCTTACAGCATGCTACACACTGCCCGCTCTTCAACCATGATCATCCCATCATCCAAACAGATTGCACCACATTTATTAACATACTCCCATGTCCCTTGCAGGATAGATTACATAAAACTGGAGGAAGTAGTGCCACACTGGTGTAGTCAGGAAAGGCTGTGTGTCCTCACCACAATGAAGTAAATGGGGTTTTCCAGCAAATGAAGTGGCCATAGCTGAAATTGCTGCCAGTGATGCTCACACTTAATTTCCCTACTCACCTCCCACTTCTCCCTTATCCCACCTTTCCTTATGATTTGAAAGCTGTAGCTGATGTATGCACGTGCCTTGATGCTTTTTGTTTTACCTCACAACAAACCTAGCCTTGCGTCTATCTCCTTTCAGATATTGAAGATCTGTAACCTATCTAAAAAGTGATGAAAAATCAATACGTATTGGAGCAGGAAGTCAGTGATGAAGTTGGAACACTGTCACTTGCTCTCACACTCATAGCCGTCAGCTCAGATATTGACAGGGTGCAAACTTTAAGGGATAACTTAGAATTGTGATCATTTATGGTGAGACTTAGGGCATGAGCAGCCAGCAACCAGGCAAGTGAGAAGTTGGGCAAGTGCCAACTAATTGAAGTACAATGTAGCACAAGAGTTCCATTGGAGAGAATTCAGGTGAGAATGTTGACAAAGTAGCCGACAGAAGAATGTTAATTGTTTAGAAGTCGAAATATTTGTTGCAATGATACATCTTGCATCGAGCCTGCACTTAATAAGATCTGGCATCAATCTGGCACATGGCTGTGCATGGAGTTCAGAGTTCATTTTTTCAATGCAGAAGTGTCAGCCAACTCTAAGAGCATATTTATGGATTAACAGTGTAGTACCATCAGGTGGCCAATGTCTCAACTTCCAATACAGCCCATCAAAAACCATCTAATTCTTGATGCTGTGCTGAAAGCTCATATTGACATCATGCAAAGTCAGCTAGCTGCCACATCAGCTCAACTTGCTCTCATGCAAACTCAAACTGTTAGCATCATGGCTACAAACCTTCATGTACAAAGGGGCTTACTGAGTGTCATAGAAGTTCAACAATCTTGTCTACCAACAGATTATTTATAACTTTTGTCTGTCTGCTTCATATTCTGCCGTTCTTAATTTTGTGTCAGAGCATGGCTGTTGCTACTGTTTGCCTTTATTTGTATTTTTGTATCAATTCTCTGCACTGCTGGGTACCGTTTGTGCTAATCTAAAGAACAGTTTTCTAGTTTTACCATTGCCACTTTGCTGTGAACCTGCTCAGAGATGGATGTGCAGCTACTCTTTAACAAAAATCCTTTTATTGAACTTTGTCTAATGTATACAAAACAGGGAAAGATCCTTGCGTGACCATCTTACATTAAGGCCTTCTAAACACTGTTCATCCTGATGTCAATGATGTTATCAGGTAGCTGCTTCCGTTATAATACAGTCTAAGAACCAGCTAGCTACTCCAAACTGCTGCCTCCATAATGAAATGGTACGATGCAAAAATGGGTATTCAGCATGTGAGCTGTTCAAGGTCATCTGAAAGGTCAATTGCATTCTCACCCACGGAAAGTTAGATACTTTTTACCAACCATGTTTCAGCTACTAGTGTAGAACTGTCTAGGAGTTCCAGGGCAGGAAAAGGCTAATGGAAGACAGACAATACAGTATGCACAAGGTGAATTATTAGATATTTATATGCAAGGGGCATATAAATATCAAATTATAAATTTGGTTTGGCAAGTTCATTTGGCCAGTTTATCAAATGAAAAGTGGAGTTGTACAGATAAGAAGGTCCTAGACTTCATACCCAAAACGTGAATTAGTTTATCTCCGCAACCTGGAAGTGTGGGTCCAAATATTGTCTTTTATATCCTCATTGTAGGGAGGCACAAAGATACTGGTATTTCGACAACTGATCGACCTTGTGGATAGTAATTCAAATAACCACATAGTTATCACCCTGATAGCTTTCATCCATTCATTATCAAGCTAACAAATGAAAGACGTTTTGTACTACAGTAACCAATTTCCTTTTCTGGTAAGTAAACATGACTGAATTGTAAATGAAAAGCTTCACTAAGATTTTAAAAACTCTTACACTCTGATGATCACTTATTTCACTTCAGGTGGTACTTCTGCTATAAACAATCCTTTTATATTACAACAATTTAGCAGTTTAGCTAAAGATGAACATCTCCTTTCTTTAACTTATTTGATAGGATAGTTTACTCCCAGTAACTTTAGCTGGAGAATATTCAGTCAAAACCTGGAAAAAAAAGTATTTGTCTCACATCTGAAATGAAGCTAAATGATCTTTCACAGATTTAGCTGTGAAGGATGACAAACAGCATGTCTTAGTTTATTTTGTAATTTAAAAAATACCAATACAGCTTCTTCATATATTGCATCTATTATACAATTTAGTAACATTATAATGAAAATATATTAAAGCAAAATAACTGCATCTTCAAATTGGATCATTACAATACAGATAGGCAGATTTAGTCTCAGTTCTACTGCATCTTTATTAGAATGAGTTGCAGCAGTCCTGATTGTAAACATCAAAAGATGTCAATGCATTTTTCAGCATGGAAGTTTTTCCGTGATGAATACTCTACATGCCCCAGGTCAAAATTTACTTACCCAAGGCAAGACCAAATGTCAATATCAGATTCTGCATATCACACTATCCCAGCACTTCATGAAAAAAAAATCAATAGACTTTGCTGTAGGTGAACAGTTAGCATGCAGTTGTACTACTTCATGGTCCTATTAATGTCAATCTTGGTATAAGCTTTCTAGTGAGTGGTGCAGTTTAGGAAACATTTTTGAAATGAAAAAAAAACTGAATAAAACATTAAATGTTTAAATTAGAAATGCAATGGAAAATATTAAAGCTTCCTGGAATTGGTGTTGTTTGCAGCAGCTTTGGAAATAAATTATATTTTCTTACAAATTATGATGCTTAAGCATTTGTTCTTGTCAACAGCAATACTAAGATATGTTGTATTTATAATATGGATTTAACTGTGACTTATTGTCCTTATTTTTCAAATAAGGGTTACGTGAATAGGGTTGAAAAACCAAGAGGTAAATTTTAATTGCCTGGGCAAATTAACTGGCAAAACTGTTCAGATGTCCATTATGAAACTTTTTTTTTGTAGTTGAAGTAAACCTGTTCATACATGAACAGACACACGTTGTTGACAAGTGGACCTCAAATCCAGAACTTCTTGCCCAAAGGTAGAGCTACTACCATTGTACCACAAGAGCCATTGCAACTGAACTGTTTTACGTCACATTGATTCCAATGAAATGAAATTCAGATGTTCTACAAGTGGTACACAATTGAGTCCTCACCATTGTCTAGATAACCAAATTGAAAAAGTGCCTCAATATTTTTATATATATATATATAAAATGTTATCAATTTTTTCTCTACAAAATTAAATAATCTTGGACAACTGAACGCTGGATCACTGCAACATTGACAAATACATATATAACAATGCTGAGTTTCAGTTAGTTGGAATTTATGGAGTAAATACCATGTAGTCTAAGCATTGAGTATTGAAGTAATTGTTTTATCAGTTCCAGTTTGAAGAAAGTGTAATAACTTCTATTGAGAGTTTGATTTGAAATGGCTGTTTTCATAATAGTTAATAACTTTGTTCGGATACTTATTTGATTACAAAATGTTTTGAGAATTCTCATCTCTTTCTGTTTTAATAAATGTTAGAATTTCTAATTATAAATATTTGACTAATGAGTTGAAGTCATACAATTTCTGTACTAAACACCAGATTTTGTTTGTGATAAGCAAAAGCACAATCAACTTTTTGAAAATCTCTACTTAGAACTAAAATTCTCAAAATGATTGCTGGTAACATGAAAGGACAAATGCTGAATTCATATTCATATGGCAAGTCTTTTTCAGGTATTTTAACACCATTAAACCAGCAAACAGAAGGGCTATCATACAAATGGTACGGGGACTCATTGTTTAGCACTGCTGCCTCACAACACCAAGGACTCAGGTTTGATCCCAGCCTTGGGTGACTGTCTGTGTGGAGTTTGCACATTGTGTGAGCTTCCTCCAGGTGCTCTGGTTTCCTCCTACAGTTCAAAGATGTGCAGAATTGATGGATTAGACATGGCAAATGTAGGGTTACAGGGATAGGGTAGAACACAGAGACTGGGTGGGATCCTCTTTGGAGGGTTGGTGTGGGCTAAACAGCCTGTTTCCACACTGTAGGCATTCTGTGATGACAAACATTCTGAGAGTAACTAACAGGAATTTCCAGATAGAATCATTGACTAGAGTTAACTCTGCAGAAGTACAATGGTCTAATTTGTTCTTTAACACAGAATGAAATAGAACTTAATAATACAAAAGGTAAAATGCTGTAGGTGCTGAAAATCTGAAACATAAACCATGAGATGCTGGAACTACCAAAAAAGTCGATCAGCGCCTGTAGAGAGAAAGTAGGAATCTGAAAATGACTGATTGTTATGATTCAAATCATCAAGCAAAATATTTCATTAACCATAGTACAACATACAGGCTTAAGGAGGAAAGGATTAAGAACTAAATTTATTAAGTGCAGTATTTAATGCATGAAGAGAAACTCTCTTCCAACACACAAATGGATGTATCTACGTAGAAATTGGTGAGCTGATATGACAGTGATTGCCCTTGACGTCAGGACAGCATTGGATTGTTTGCAGAGTCAGGGAGCCCCAGAAAAACTGAAACCAATGGGAATTGGTGAAAACTCTCCACTGTTGGAATTATACCTAATGCAAGGAAAATGGCTAGGATTGTTGAAGGTCAATCGCTTCAGCTCCAGGACATAATACAAAAATTCTTCGGAGGTTCTGGCCCAAATATCCTCAATTGTTTTATCAAGGATCTTTTCTTAAACAAAGGTCAGAAGTGGGGATGTTTGCAAATGATGGCCAATGTTCAGTATTCACTTGCCAATCCTCAAATACTGGTACAGATACAAGGCCTGGATAACATTTGGGATAGATAAATGGAAGGAATATTTGTGTCATGCAAGAGGCAGGCAATGCCTCTCCAACAAAAGAGAATCTAACCACTCCTCCTTAACATTCAATGAATTACTCACCATCCTGACTTGGAAATATATTGCTTTTCCCTCATTGGTATTGGGTCAAAATCCTGGAATTCCCTCCCAAACAACTTTGTGAGTGTACCTACACCAAATGGACTGCAAAAGCTCAAGAAGATAGCTCACCACCACCTTCTCAAGGGCAATTAGCGATGGGAAATAAATGTTAACCCAGCAATTAAAGCCCTTAGCCATTGAATGAATAAAACAAAATAGCAACACTCAATCCCCCACCATCAACAACCTGACGATTACAATTGACAATTCAAATCAATATTGTGGCTACAACAGAAAGTCAGAGCTGGCAATACCATGGCAAGTAACTCAACTCTTAACTCCCCAAAGCTTGAGGAGCTTAACCATAATCTGTAAGTCAGAAGTGTTTTGGAAACCTTCCACAAACCTGGATGAATACAGCTTCAATGATACTCAAGAACAAAAACAGAAGTTGCTGAAAAAGCTCAGCAAGTCTGGCAGCATCTGTGAAGAAAAAAATCAGAGTTAACGTTTCGGGTCTGATGACCCTTCCTCAGAACTTGACCCTTCCTGAGGAAGTGTCACCAGACCCGAAATGTTAACTCTGTTTTCTTCTCCACAGACGCTTTTCTAGCAACTTCTGGTTTTGTCCCTGATTTACAGCATCCACAGTTATTTTGGTTTTTACACTCAAGAACAATGTTGCTTTTGACATAATTTGTGGCAGAAGTGGATGAGACATCCAGCAAGGCCTGTTTTGATGTCAAAAGCCATTCACAGTATCTTTTATTCAACTGCGAGATGTTGAAGCAATATACTTGCTAATTAGCAGGGAGTTTCCCATTAAAGAGGTATACTGCTTGTTAATAACATTATTAACAGCATGTCTTGCCTCACCCAACATTACTGCAGTTAGGAGACTCAGGAACCTCTTCATGGGAATGGGGGTTGCAGGCTGTGGGGAATGAGAGGATGACAATGTGAAGGGAGGCAACTATATTCGTAAGGATGGAATATGGTAAAGCATGGATGATAATGGGGTACAGCAGGACAGGGGTAGTCCATGGTCAGGAGCACCCTGGCTTTGACGAGTAGACAGCGTATGACCACACCTGGCATGGGAACCTCATACCAGGGGCTGGGGGAAATGGTAGGGAAGTAAAGGCTCATGTAGACAGGTTGGGTGAGTACCTGGAGAAGTGCAAAGTCTGTTGGGATTATGGGAAGGGCTATCAGGAAAGGGAAATTGATATTCAGGGCCTCACCACCACGTTGTGGCAGAGACTGGAAGATATTGGCTGAAGAGTGTCTGATGTCACCTTCCATCATGCTGGAAATTGAAAGTATGGAGTGGGAAAGAAAATGGCTGTGACCACGCCCAGAGCTGGCAAGGTAATTGTCTTGACCTATGAGGGAGGGGGCGCTCAGTCTCACTGAAGTAAGGCTCCCCTTAGAGGGGAACAACATTACACACAGATCCATGCACTATACAGGACACAGACCGCCTGGCACCCTAATCCCTGATGATCTTAAAGCCTCAAGTCCCTGTTAATTATACACCTCTTTGACACACACATTTAATGATGACTTTTGCATATAAAGGCCAGACAAAGAACAGAGACATTCAACCGTAAGGAGCAATGGTGCCAGCATTGCTGTAGAAATACATTGTTCACCTTGCTTCCACATGCTGTAGAAGGATCTGAACTTAAACATTAATTCATGAGGCATCCTGTCTGTACATGTTAGGCATCGTACTGGCTCAGTTACATTCAGGACTACACAGAGACTATAGTGCAGAACCAGTAACATTTCTGCAAACGTGATACTCGGTTTACAGTGCGCTGTCACCTGTGCCAGCGAAGTTCCATTTTTGGGAAAGGATTTTATCTTTCCTTCTCTTCCACTCTGTCTCAATGTTGTCCCAGGTTCCACGGCTGGAGAGAGGGAGCCTGCCTGAAGTGAAGCCCATTGGCCCTGGTGGTCTGGGTGGGTGACCCTGGAAGCGGTAATGTTTTGATGGCCTGGACTTGCTCAGAGCCTTTTCGCCACAGGTAAATAGACCATCCTTAGCTACAACATCCATGGATCAGGGCCAGGGGGTGTGGCAAACAAGTTGGAGGTAAAAGGTCAGGCCAACGCTGCAGTGTCCTGAGAGGAAAATTCTGAGGGCAATACGTATGGTTCCTCCTCCAACTGGGTGTCTTCTGGCACCGTTCTGCCTCCTTGTGAGGAAGGGCCATCAAGTTCCACAACTCCTGTTGCCTTCAGTCCTGATGAACAATGGCTGGGGCAATAGAGTGCAGATGTGTGCACATCTCCAACAGACCCTGAGGGTGCTGGACCTGGCTATTCATGGCAACCACCAACCTGTCTATGGATGGAGTCAGACGATTGAGTCAGGTGGGTCATCATAGCGTAGCTGCAATCCTGCAGCGTCCGGACTATGAGAGCTATGGTCTCCCACATAGCTGTCTGTAGCTTGTGTTTCTGCTGTGAATGTGGATGAAGTCCTTGATTGCCAATAGCACAGGAATGGTACAGGAGTGAAAGCAAATGAGAGAAAATGTTGAAGCCAATTGTGAGAATAGCAGAGCAAAAGCCTTGGCAGGAGGTGGTTTCAGTATCAGAGATCCATCGAGTATGAAATAACAGAGAAAAGAGTGTGGCATTTACCCTGGCATAGCGGGAATTTCATTGACCTTCCTGCAGCACTGCCGACCCCTCCTCTGGACTGTGATCACATTGACAACTGGGTGAACGATCTCAGACGAAGTTACAAAGGTATTTTGTCTCTCCTCCTCTGCCGGTCTGCCAGAAAGAAATCACCCCTCCTCTGGATCACCTGACCCACCAGATCCTCCAGTCCCTGTTGGATAATTGTGGCACCACTTTTCTGTTCTCCAATAGTTTCTAACTGAACGTGAAACATCATGCATGGCAGCTTCAGAATGCCAGTACTCATCCATGTGCATGGTGACCTTTTAAATACAGCGTGGATGCCGGTGATGCAGCTCTTACAGTAAATACTTGATGAGTGGTGATTTCTTCTGGGAAGGGAGCATCGTACGTTGGGCAGAAATTGGTCAAGAGAGGTGCCATTGTAGCAGTGTAGATTGTTAATGATGTGATTTTTATAAGGTACAATGAGTGATCATGCTGGGCCTCATGGAGAGAGATCCTCTAAAAAAAACTTGGTGAAACTGACACTTCGCCAGAAAAAAAACAAGGATTCAGCTCTATTTTACATATTAATTTACTGTCACTGTGTCAAAAGCTTTGAATTCCCTTGCCTGCAGCGTTCCAGGTGTAACTACACCACTTGGACTGTTGCAGTTCAAGGAGATGGCTCATCATTGTAGTCTTAAGAGCAAATTAGGGATGGATAGCCTTGCCAGAAATGCTCACATTCCCAAAAAAGTCTTGATTCCATTCTATAGTTGTTTAATGGACTGGGCAGTTTGATTAAAATGATGAGGGGCAGTAAATGACTCTAAATCATAGAGGAATAAAAAGTAATTGATTAAAAACAATGCTTACTCTTCATATGGGTGGCTTTCAACGATAACAAACTACAATGCTTGTGTTATTACTTACCAATATTATTATAGACACATATATAAAAATAGCTGGTCACTCATGTTATTGACTTTAAAATGATTTTTTTGTGCATTTAAAGGCAAGTTAATTCTGGTGTATTATTTTTATTCTGTCTTAATCTCTTGTTAAACTCACTCCACGGCTCCACTTAGGTATTCAAGCAACAGTAGGCAAATTAGATTAAAAATAGTAATTGCTCTTCACAGCACTACAAAGTAAATCTATTATAAGTTGCTATAGAAGAATCTGTTCCTTGGCACTAAAATTTTGAAGTCATTTGCAGTTTTGAATGAAATTTATATGGCTGAGGTTGTGATCTGCACTGTCTTCATGGATAAGAAACATATTCAAGGCTATGTTTAGACCTCATGGCAAAATCGAAACCTATTGCCCAGTGAGCAGCAGAGGCATTCCAAACAATGAACATGAAGGTTAAATAAAATGGCTTAAATAATGTGGTAAACTTGAGCATACTAAGGAGGCTCAGCAAAAAAAAAATACTTTGTCAGTTTAAGAACCTCATGGAAATGAAGCATCTGATTTCCAATTTCATACTTTGCCGTACAATCAATTCTTTTTAGTCAGACTGTCCCTGGATTTACTTCTCTGCTGTAGTAAAATGAAGAAGCTTTCATTAATCTTTCAGATGCCTCATATTAACAACGAGGCTCTTGCATGAACAATGTAACAGCAATTAAAAAGCCCATTAATCTGCATTACAGCTATTAAAGATGCATGTCATTAAACGGTATCGAGTTTGATTCATTTTCTCACCAAAAATGGAACAATTATGGTCTGGCAATGTACTTTGTCATCAAATTAGGATGGAGTTTTCCAGCAAATGGTTTTGCAATTCTTTAGCTATTCACCTATTTTATTATTCATCATAGAAATGTAGAAGTTAGAACCTCTTTAAATGCTCTATCTTCTTCTGGTGTTGTAAGTTACCATGTACCTGCTACACAACCAGACAATGTGCAGACACACAGTGCTATTCTATAATTTGTAAAAGGAATCAGACCAGTCAAGTTTCCTATAAAAGGAGCAAACAAGAATTGGCATGTTTAAATTATCTTATTATACAGAAGTAACAGCTTAAAACAACCAAATTAAAATATTAAGAATGCAGCCTGCAGAAATGTGCTTGCAATACATTTCTACATTTTGTGCAGTCACATCAGAGACTGGCCAGCAACTATTATAATCTGTTCCTCTTCATTATGTTAATCTGTGGGCGGAATGATTCTTGTCATCTTCATGTCGCCCCATACAACAACATAAACACCTTATCCTGACTGTAATTGGACAGGTGTCTGTATCTGTATCACCCAGCCTTTAATTCAATTAAGGCACAGTCTGTGTTACATTCATTACACAATAATTTTCTTGGTTATTTCATCAGTCTGTGGAGCTTACCTGCCAGGGAACGGGTGTCAGTAAAGTTAGCCCTGATGAGGGGCGTGCTGGGACTGTCCTCATTGTATGCTTTCAAAATGTACTTCTCAATTATACCTTTTGACCTCAGCTGGCTCGTCCCAGCTCACCTTAACTCTGTAACCATTTATACTGTGAAGTCTTGAGGGAGTTGACACATTTTGTGGAACTGGAAGGGAAAAAATATAGAGCTGGATAAAGACCAGAAGTCCATATGAAGCATCACACATCTGGCAGCATTAGAAGCAGCAGTAAATGGAATGCAAAAATCTCCTAAATCTTTATAATTTAAACATGGTAACTTTCTGGCACAGATGAAAACAGAGAACACAGATATATTCTTCAGACTTTCATGAAAAGTTTCATATAATTAAACATTTAAACGTATTGCTATAAATTCACAAAAAGGCTATGCAGATTTTCAGCGTACTAACTTCAAAAATCCTTCTTCAAAACACTTTGAAATTTATAATAAAATGATACATCGGGTTTACAACTGGGAGTGACTGTCACATTTCATAATCCCGAATGGAACTGTGAAGTTTAGAACAATCACTGCTCAGTCATAAACTTCTATCAGATGGAAGACAGGTAGAGTAATGGTTAATGTGGTCCCCTCAGACTGCTATGGTCACAGCTTCAAATTTCAATGGCCTTTCTCCATTATAACTCTAGTTTCTCCCTGGAGTCTCATGATGGATTTAATCAGCTGCAAGCCAGGCCTCCAGGTGAGATACCTTCCTAAAGTGGTTTCTCCCCTCAAAGAAAACTTTATACACATCTTGCTTCAAATATGTCTGTTTCTGATTGCACTGAGCAGCAAAGATTTTGCAATCTTTGAAAAAGTGTGAAAACTGCCTTCTGAAATGTGACAACCCATTGAGAAGAGAAATGGAGTGATGATGAGAAGGAAATTGAACTAAATTAAAATCAAGAAATAGATTTGACTGAGGAAAGAAGTAATAAAGCTAGCTGAATTAATTTGGCTGACATAAAAGGGTAGAGGTCACTTTCACACCCGCTGGACAACATTTTGATTTTGATCAACACAAAAATGAACCAATAACAGAAAAATCCACGATATCAATTTCCTAATAATATGTAAACATACCACAGATGTCTGCAATCATTTTTTTTTCAATGTTGAGCATTGCAAATTCACTTATGGCATTAATGTTTCACAATTTAATTTATTGTTTAATAATCCAGAGTCAATTCATATTTTTGTTGATGTATGTTATAGGCAGTGGCACTGATCAGCTAGACGAATGAAACAATTTCCCGGGATAAATATGTTCAAAATGAAGAAAAAACTGAGAAGTCCTGTCTGATGTAAGTAGAGTTTGAAAATGAGCATTGGACCATTGTGCACATTAACACACTGGTTAAGGTTAAGCCAAATTATAAATAACATTTAAAATCAATTATATTTTATTCAGTTGCTTTAAAATTATTTGCTTTCAAATGTAACTAATTACTTATTACAGGAATACCAGATGGTTATTATTTTATTACAAATGACTACACAAGGGACACAGAGGCAACACCCAAGAAGCTTTCTGGCAGGATGATGGATGATGAGCCCAACAGAAATATATGTGGACTCACTAGTCACTCCATGAAAACAGTACAGTATTTTGCACTTCATAAGCCATTTTCCTCTCACAAATACTTTGTTCATATAGGCAAATACAAAAAAGAGTTATAATCCTTTTAATTATAAAATTATATTAACAATGTAAAAAACAGCCCAAGTAAAGTGATGCATTGTTAATTTAGTCACATAAAGGGAGACTTTTGAGCAGTTACTATGCATTAACTGCTAACACCATGAAATCATCTAACATTTGTGAAAAAAAGCCTGTCTATTTTATTGTCCATCTCATTCAGCTTTGCTGAAAATCTAGCTGCATAAAATAATTTAAGCAATCCACAGCGAAGTATGTTTTCAAAATATAAGAAGAACATAGATACAGTCCACCCAACTTACCCCTCATAAACGTGATAACTGCTATTACAACTCCTATATATCTCATTTCACTTTATGTGGAAACCATATAATATTGAAGAGGTGAGAAACCAACTAAAATACACAACCAACTAAAGGACAAAATCTGAAAATTTCAACTCTGATTCTCTTAGGCAATTAAAACGATTGTAGAGATCACCCCTGGCCTGATAAGTAGTATGCATTACTAACTTCTTGTATGAAGTAATCTGTGTCACAGCAAGAATCAGATTTATTCCTTGTCTGAAGGAATGTAGCAAGAATCTAATATTTGGTTTCACAATCAGATCTTCGTGAACTTTCATTTCTATTTGCCTTGGAAAATTATGGGGTGGAATTTAATATAATTGACATGGATCCAACCCATTTTTCAGAGGATCCATGAGAAACTGATGTTGTTGCTAAGGGCCATGCCCAACTGAATTAAATGGCTGATCGGAGTTAGATTACCTGGAATTTAGGAGCAGAAGGGTGGAAGCTTTGCTCCAGCCCCTTGCTACCAGCCAATCAGAGACTGTCAGTTTTTTCTTGCTGGGAGTGTCACCAGAAGTACTGGTTACTACCAATAGTCCTTGGCATCTTCATCAGGAACTGTTTTTGGATTACTGGGCTTAGAAGAATGAGAGTGGGATAGAGTGCTTGGTGAGGGGGCAGTTATGGATAGGGGCATGATGGACAGGAATGTTGGAAGCAAAGGCAGGTTTGGCTTTCAGCAGTCAGCCCACTTCCAATGTTTAGTCCTTCAATCGCCTTCTAAGTGGCTTTGGTATAGGGACTCCTCCAAAAGGGCACAGGTATAACCATCAAACATGGTGCTGGGTGGCCTTTGGAAAGCATGGAAAAGCAGAGTCACTCACATTTAATCCCTAAGGTGCCACTAAATTCCAGAGATTTCAGGAATTATTGGTATCAGTAGGCTCAATAATGAGTCTAATAGACATTCCATTGCAAGATTTCCCCACTAGGAGATTGACAAGTGGCCTCTGTTATGAATAAGTGAGCCCCACCACTGTTTCCTGACATTGAATCTAACCCGTGATCTTTCTAAAGAGCAGTCATTGCAATGAATATTCTTTCTTTTATCAGTACTTCAAATGGAGCTCATATGTTATTATTTAATATCTTTGTCAGTTGCATAGGATTTAATTCAGTGTCTAACTACTCCTCCTTATGACGATGTAAAATTAAACCTGAACTTCTACATAGCAATTTGAAGATATGTATTGTAAATTGGTAGAACCAAGTGAGGAGGGGTAACTTCTTTCCAAACTCCCTATTCACCACCAAAATGATTTAAGTTCTTCTTAGCATGTGGCTATACCATTCCCCTATTAATATTTAGTTAATATTTTTCACCAGAAACAACTAAAAGTTCTGTTACAAAACTATTACAGTTGTCTTATACAGCCTTTGTGAAACCAGAGGACGGACACACACACACACACACACACACACACACGTGCATACACGCGCGCACATAGGCTTAAATTTGAGACCACAGTTCTTTGGCTGGTGTCTTGAAAGAACAGCAGTAAAGGTAGTAGTTATCCTTTGAGTTCTTGGTGTCCTGACGTTTCTTCTTAATCAATATTGTCACAGGATGAGTTTTCTTCTTGAGAGTCAGGCACAGGGAGACAGAGAAAGAGAGAGAGAATTCTCAGCCCTTGTTCATTTCGAGGGTAGTAGTCTGACTGCTTGTAAACAGCGCAAGAGGGAACAGTCTGAGAGCCTGTAAACAGCACGAGAGCTGGGAGCTGCGTCCTGTGGTTGGCTTTTATTTCAGTGCAGAGAGATAGTGGCTGGTAGGTGAGTATTGGTAAGTTGTTCTACATTTTTAATTGTAATAAGCAGTTTTTAAAGTTATGGGACGACAGGTCATCTAAGAGGAGTGTACATCCCACATTGTATGTGAAGTCATTGGCACACCGTGCGTCTCAGTCAAATAGATATGTGGAAGAGCTTGAGCCTCGGGTTTTAGAATTTCAGTAGTGGCTTGAGTCACTGCAATGCATCTGCAAGGCAAAGGACAATGTTGATAGAATGTTTAGGGAGGTGGCCACATAGTAGGGTAGAAGCATACTGGCAGTGAGGAAATGGGTAATTGCCAGGCAGTCTAAGAGAACAATGCATCAGTGCAGGAGTCGCCTGAGTCTATCTGTACTTGCTAACTAGTATTCCTTTTTGGATATAGATGAGGACAATGGTTACCATAAGTAGAGTGCAGCCACAGCCAAGTCAATGGTTGCACTGGAGGCTCAGGTGTTCAGAGGTCAGAGAAGAAGAATGGAGAGCAGTAATAACAGGGGATTCCATTTCTGAGACTGTCGATGTGACCTCAGGAAGATGCATTGCCTCCCTGGTGCAAGGATAAAGGATAACACAGAATGGTCGCAGGGCTTTCTTCTCAAGGAGGGTGATTAGCTAGAGATTGTGGTGTCCATTGGTACCAATAACTTGGGTAGGATTTAGGATGTGGCCTGTTAAGCAGATTTCAGGGAGCTGGCTGAGAAATTGAAAAGCCGGGCCTCTAAGGTCAGTAGTCTCAGGATTAATCTCAGTGTCACATTTGAGTGAACGTGGAAATAGGATACAAAAACTGAAATTGCTGGAGAAACTCAGCAAGTCTGGCATCATCTGTGGAAAGAAAGCAGAGTTAACATTTCAGGTCCAGTGACCCTTCTTCAGAATGGATGGTAGCTGGAAAAAGATGATTTATATACTGAAGTGGGGTAAGAGGGAAGTAGTGAGCATATAAATGGAGATGGAGGCCAGACAGAGAGAGAGAATGATAGTTAGGGAGATGGTGGATGAATAATAGTATGCCAGAGAGAAAGAAACGTTGCTAATGGGAACCATAAGTATGTGAAATTAGGTTAGCTGTGCTGAAAACAGCCCATGTCATGATGTTGTGCATTCGCTACCCTGCAGCTTTTAGGACTCAATATTGAGTTCAATCATTTTAGAACCTGGACATCTCTTTCAATGTTCTTTATCCATTTCTACACCCCAGGCCCTGACGTGACACAGACTGCTTTCAGCACGTCAAACACATTTTCACCTTCTTGTGGTCTCCATTAGCAGCTTTCATTTCTTGCTGGCACACTATCATCCATTTCTTTGACTCCCTAACTGTTGCAATGTCTCTCTGGGCTCCACTTCTGCCTACTGCTCACTCCTACCACCTCCCTACACCCTGTTTCGGCATGTATATCACTTTGCCCAGCTATTCACTTCTGAAGAAGGGTCATTGGACTCGAACCATTAACTTCGCTTTCTCTCCACAGATGCTGCCACACTTGCTGAGTTTCTCTAACAATGCCTGTTTTTGTTTTTTCTGGTATCAGCAGTACTTTGATTTACTTGATGGAAATAGAATAATTGAGCAATTGAACATGTGGCTGAGAAGCTGATGTTGATATCATTTTTCTGAGACAGTTCTGGGGAATGTGGGACCAATATAAGCCAGATGGCCTACACTGAACAGGACCAGAATACATATCCTTTCAGGGATATTTGATAATTTGCTGGGGAGTTTTAACAAGTCTGGCTGGGGGCGGGAGCCTGAGGGTAATTTCAATGCATAGAATGAGGACTAAAATTTAATGGGTGACTCTGAAAGACAGAGGAAGCAAACATTTAAAATGTGCAGAAAATTGGCTTTTTAAAAGGCAATTGCAGAGACTATGGTGAATAAAGTTTAGCTGAGGGCACAGATACAAATACGGCAGCATGATATACTTGCTAAAGCGGAAGTAGGGCCAAAATTGCAGCTCAACATCCCTGGATATAGAGTTTTTAGGCAGGAAAGAGAAGGTAAAAAGATGATAACGTGGCATTACTGATTAAAGAATCAATCATAGCTGTGAGGAGAATGATATACCAAATGAACCATCAAATGATAATATATGGGTTGAACTCAGAAATGGAAAAGGGGTAGCAGAATTGTTTGGCATGTACTAGACAAATTTCTGAATTCAAAACAATAGAGCAATAATAGTTGAGGACTGTAATTACCCAATTATCACCTGGGGTTCAAACAGTGTGAAAGACGCAAAAGCTTGAAATCTATTGAAGAGGATTTTTTTTTTAGTCAAGCACCTAACAATCCCAATGAGAGAGAGTGACATTCTAGATTGAATCATAGGAAATGAAGCTTGATGCAGTGGGCAGTAGGTGGGCATTTAGGATATTATGATCATAATTAGATTTAGTTAGATTGAGAGTTATTATGGAAATCGATTTAAAGTTTTAAATTGGGATAGGCAGACTTTACAAAGCTGTGATCTGGTAAAAATGAATTGGTTACACCTACCGTAAGGAAAGTCAAGTGGCAAATCAGTGGAGACATTCAAAAGTGAGCTGCTATGGGCACAAGGCAGAAATGTTCCTACAAAGATAAAAGGAGGAATGCCAAATCTAGAGTCTCCTAGCTACACAAAAGCAAGCAGTGTAAAAACAGCAGGAAAATAGAACATATGAAAATTTCAAAAATAAATCATACTTTAGGAAGCTTAGAGGAGTACAGAAAATATGGAAATGAAGTTAAAATAAGAAATTTGTAAAGCAAAGAAAGGATCAAAAAAATAGGCTGGTAAAATTGAGGAAAATCCGGAGATGTTTTATCAGCACATTAAGAGCAAAAAGATGACTGAGGAAGGGTGGGTAAGAAAGTGGCCAATGGAATTCAACACAGGTCAATGCAAAATTATGCATTTGGGGAAAACAATTGAAGCAAGGGAATACATAATAAATGGGATAGTATTGAGGGGTACAGAAGAAGTGAGTAATCTCGAAATTCATATTCCACGATTCCGTGAAGGTGGTGGAACATGCAGATAAGATGGTAAAAACAGCATATTGGGTGTTTTCCTTCCTTTTGTGAGGTATTAAGTAAAAGAGTAGAGGTGTAATGCTGGAAAAAATGAATGACACTGGTTAGGCCACTGCTGAAGTTTTATTTTGTATTGTTATGATTGCCTCATTACAGGAAGGACACAGTTGTTGTAGAGAGAGTACAGAGAAGATTTATGGGAACAAGGGCTTGAAAATTGCAGGTATGAGGGGAGACCGGTTAGACTAATGTTGCTTTCCTTAGAAACGTGGAGGCTGATATGTGCAATGTAATGAGGGACTTGGAGAGATTGGCAGAGAAGATCTGTTTCCTTTAGCAGGGACATCAATTACCACTGGACACGATTTAAGGTAGAGGGATGAGAGAAGACATGAGGAAAAGCTTTTTCATCCCAAGGGTGATAGAATTATGGAATTCACTGCATGGTTTGGTGATGGAGGCAGAAACTCTTTGTTCATTTAAAAGAAACCCAGATCAACACCAGAAACCCTACAACGTGCAAAGCTGCAGACTAGGCACTGGTAAGTAGAACTAGAATCCAAGTTTGGTTAGGCACAATGGTTTGAATGGCTTCTTTGTGTGCTGTAACTTTCGTTTGGTTTCATACTGCATCCTTTGTTTCATCTCTCTCTCTTCTGAAACATGCCTTTGAAATGCCAGCTTTTGTGTGCTCAATGTCTTCAGCACGTGTGAATATTCTTGTAAAATTGTAAATTTAAATAAGAGGTGAAGGCTTTTTCACAACTCCACAGGGTAGCGTGCTAGCTGGTCTCATTGACTTTTGATAATATTTAAATTACAATTTGTCTAATATACATTAGTTTCCTGAAACTTGGCTATTTGTGTGGGTCAGGTGATGTCTGTAGACATTATTAAGTCAAGGTTTTTGGTCACTCTTTGAAACCAATTCAGTTCATGAAAGGTCCAGGTATTAAATCAGAGGATGGAATTCAAAAATCAATAGTTGATATTTCATACCATTATGACAAAGCGCAATTTGAAGCATTTTTATGAGTTTTCCTCAGCCTAAAAATCTTCTGTTAAACTTGATTCAATATGATATTAATTTTCTATTGTTCTTCTGTAGTTTGAACATCATGAGAAGTCTTGTGTTTCTCATCAAAAACCTTTGCAAAAGCAAAAATGACCTTCTCTCAACCATAAAGTCAGGAGTGGGGATGTTTGTCAATGATTGCACAATGTTTAGCATTGTCAACAGTCCTGGAGTTACCTTCACCAGAAACTCAACTGGACTCGCCACACAAACACTGTGACTTCAAGAGCAGGTCAGAGGCAATGGATACTGCAGTAACTCACCTCCTGACTCCCCAAAGCATTTTGTCAGCCATAAGACACAAGTCAGGAGTGTGCTGAAATACTCCTCACTTTCCTATATGGATGCATCTCCAACAACACTCAAAACATTTGACACCATCCAGGACAAAGCAATAGCTTGACTGGCACCACATTCCCAAACATCCACTGTCTCCACCACCAGCAGCATGTACTGTCTACAGGATGCACTGCAGAAATTCACCAGTGATCCTTAGGTAGCTCCTTTACAACCAATGACCACTCCCACCTAGAAGGACAAGGGCAACAGATACATCGGAACACTATCACCTGCAAGTTCTCCTGCAAGCCACTCCCCATCCTGACTTATTGTTGCTTCACTGTCACTTGGTAAAATTGCTGGAATTCCTCCCTAATGGCATTGTGGATCAAACAGGTAGACTGCAGCGGGTCAAGAAGGCAGCTCACCGCCACCTCCTCACGCAGAACTGGGACGGGCCCAGCCAGCGATGCCCGTGTCTCAAGAATGAATAAGAAAAAATACTGTGAAAAACAGAAAATGCTGCAAATTCTTCAATACACCAGGCTGCATCTGTGGAGACAGAATGTTAACCTCTTTGGTAAATGATGTTTCATCGGAACTGCAAGAAATTTAGAGACGTAACAGGTTTTAAGCAATTGCAGGTGCCTCAAAAGGCCCCAAGCTTATATTTTAGCAGAAACATCAAGTTATTTGTACTTCATTCTATTCAGTATTCTATATCTGCTGCCCACAATGCAATTTCCTCCCCATCAGAATGCAAATTGGGTGATCACTTTTCAGAATACAACAACTCAGTCCACAAGCATAATCCTAAGCATTCAGTCCTGTATGATTTTCATTTTCTGTTCTGCATTGCCACTGACATGTCTATCCTACACTCTTCTAATTAGTTTGGTGGGTGATAAAGCACTTTTCAGTTCAATCAGGCTATTATAGACAATCAGACTCAACAGTAGTTGAAGGATTGGCTAGCAAACAGGAAGCAGAGTGAGGGGATGAATAGCCTATTTGCAGGTTGGTAAGACATAGCAAGTGAAATGCAACTGGGATCAGTGCTGGGCCACCTGCAATCTATATCAATGACTTGGATTATGAGACCAAATGTATGACTAATAAATTTGCTGATGGCATAAAGCTAGTTAGGCAGGAGAGTAAGTGGGGATGACATCAGAAGTTAGCAAAATAATATAGATCGGTAAAGTGAGCAGGCAAAAAAATTACCAAATGGATTATAATGTGATAAAATGTGAAGTTATCCACATGGCAGGAAAGTAGGAAAATAACATAATAGATAAAGAGAGATTACAGAACTCTGCAGTACATAGGATTTAAATATCTGTTATGAGAATCGCAAAAAAAAGTTAGTGTGCAGGCACAGCAAGTGATTAGGAAAGTAATGGACTGTTTTTATTTATTTCAAGGGGAATTAAATACAAAAGTAGGGATATTTTGCTGCAGTTGTACAGGGCATTGCTGAGACCACACCTGGAGTACTATGTTTTTATTTCCTTACTTTAAAAAGGACATAATTGCATCAGAAGCAATTCACAGAGGGCTCACTTGACTGATTTCTGTACAAGCAAGATGTTGGACTTGTTGACCTACATCTATTAGATTTAGAAGAATAAGAGGTGATTGAAACATAAGTTCCTGAGGGAGCTTGATAGGATAGATGCTGAAAGGAAACTTCCCTTTATGGGAGAGATGGGTACTAGGAGACATAATTAAAAACTGAGGGGACTCTTATTTAAGATAGAAATAAGAATAATTTGTTTTTTAGTGGACCATTGGTGAAATTCTCTTCATAAGAATGCAGTGGAGGCAAGGTCTTTGAATACTTTTAAGGCTAATTCAGACAGATTCTTGATTGACGGGGGAGTCAAACTTAACAGGGTATAGGCAGAAGAGCTGAGGTCACAATCAATTCAGCCGTGATCTTATCAAAAGGTGAAAGGAACTTGAAGAGCCGACTAGCCTACTGCTGCTCTTAATTCATACGCTTGCATACTTTCAGATTGTAACCTCTGCTCCTTTTTTTCAGACAACAACTATGATGATTCTGCCATTGCCATTTAAAGCTCCTTGAAAATCATGTCTCATTCTTGAATCAGCATTTACTTATTCTTCTAATCCAGTCAGTCATCACCAAACATAACACTTCTCCTTTGTTTCTTTCTATCCTTTCTGTGTGAACTGTCTTATATTTCAAAGTGTTTCCAGTTGTGATGAAAGCATAAATGCTGCTTGACATGCTAAGTATTCTATTTTCCCTGGAGCGTTGGAGGCTGAGAGATTACCTTATAGAGGCTTATAAAATCTTGAGGGGCATGGATAGGCTGAACAGCCAAGGTGCTTTTTTTTCCCTAGGAGAGGGGAGTCCAAAACTAGGTTTAAGGTGAGAGGGCAAAGATATGTAAGAGACCTAAGGGGCAACATTTTCATACAGAGGTTCATTCATGCATGGAACGAGCTGCCAGAGGATGTGGTGGAGGCTGGTACAATTACAATATTTAAAAGGCATTTGGATGGGTACATGAATAGGAAGAGTTTGGAGGGATCTGGGCCAAATGCTGGCAAGTGGAACTAGATTAATTTAGGATATCTGGTCGGCATCGAAGAATTGGACCGAAGGGTTTGTTTCCATGCTGTACAGCTCTATGACTGTATGACTATTCCCAGCAACTTCTGCTCATATAATCTTTATAATTATATTTTATTTTGCGCACCTAATGCTTGATACTGGGAGAATAAAAAATTTCTTCATTACTTGTTTTTGTTCATTTTGCATAATGCGTGTTGTCTTTATCAAAAGTAATACATTGAAGTTAATAATTTAGTTTATTCGAATTATATCTGTTTCTGAACCATTTTCTGCTGGAAGGACTACACATAGAGGATGACTACACAGAGGATTAACATCTTGCAGTCCTTCTCCAGTTCACCTCATCCGACTTCTAGGTGTTGAGATATTTTCCATTAGGCAAAATGATGTTATCATGCTTCCAAATTTATTGTCTAGGGTGATAACACTGTGACCAAATAGACTTCTCTCCTTCCAATCCTGCAGTAAATCTGCCATGTTCAGGTGCTTTATGGCTGGCTTGCCTGCTGCACCAAGTGGAAATTGCAAAAGCAAATTTTCTTCTTGTGCAGCAGTTGTCAGCAAATTTGAAAAGATTTTCTTTTATATATATGTATCCCCTTTATATCAAGTTATAAAACTAAATATTCATAGTGGCTTCCTGCCTCACTGATGAAAGAAGCCGTAATTGAGGTCAAAGCAGTCTGTGAACTTAATACTTAATACGCACATTGGAAATTTTTTAAATGGAATCCAGAGTCATGTCCAGAAAGGTTAAATGCACTTGTGTGACACAACAGAAAGTCTTAAAATATATTTGTGTATTTTTCTGATAAGCGTTAATGTGACTGAATTTTCTGAGAAAATAGCTTTAAATTTTAAAACACACGCAAAGGAGATAGCTGCAAAATTCAGCTTCTTGGCAGCTTGTGGTGCAAAATGATGTACAGAGCATTTGTAGCTGCTTCCAGTACAGCGTGCCATGCAAATCACAGAAATTTTTATAGAAGCTGTACCCATCAAGTAGCTTGACAGGCTGATTTAATGTACACTCTACAAATTTAGACTGTTCAATTCCAGTGAATATCTGTGGCAAACACTCACCATCTCCATGAGGACCACAGCGAGCACTAAGAAAGGTCCAGTCATCCAATTTGTACGAGTTACTTTTGGCTCATTGTTGCTCATGTAGAATTCATGTAAGCAGTTTTGAGAATTTTGGAGGAGTTTTCGGGAGTACCTTGATTTGAAAGGAAGTGTTCTGCATCCATACAGGAAAAATAATAGAGGACCTGACCGATCTACAGGAAGGTTGCAACAGTCTTGGGGGTTCTAGTTGCAGTGAATCAGCAACAAGACAGCTAAATGGAGCTGAGATTGCAGACTGGGTGCATAGTCAGTGGAGGATTAGGAAGAGGAATGTTTACAAAAGATCCTAGCAACCCAAAGTTTTCTCAGCACTTCTCTTACTTCAAAATCTGTGAAAAGAAATGGTTGAGGTGGCAGCGGCTCACCAAGGAGATAGTCGTAAAACTGTGTCATCACCTTCAATCAGAGCAGGGTGAGGCTATCAAGGAAACTATTGCCCTAAACCTCTTTCAGACCAGACACTTCTAATTGGGAGCATGTGTAATTGCAGACATATCCCAATTCACTATTCATCAATGCATCTGAGAAAACATGAAAGCTATGTAGACAAAGAAAGGAGATTCTTCATTTTGTCTCCAACCACAACAAACAAGATAACTGGCCATTCATTTATTACATGTTGAAATACTTTCTATTTCACTTTTCTCAGCCTATTACCTTATATTTAAAATTCATTCATGGAATATGGGCATCCCTGGCTAAACTAGGATGTATCGTCCATCCCAAATGGTCCTTCAACCAAGTGTGGATTGCCCAGGGCAGCCAAGAATCAACCACATTGTTATGGATCTAGAGTCACATCTATGCCAGTGCAGGTGAGAAAGGCAAATATTTAAGGAATTCAAGTGTCACCATCTGTCGTGGTGAGGATCAAATCTCCATCCTCTTGGGTTCTGAATTGTTAATCCAGTAACATTACCACTACGGGTACCATCTCTCCAACGCTTTGAGCTGAATCTAACAATTTCTTTTTGGGTAAGTACAAGTTGTACTGAATTTTTGGAGGGATTTTCACCACAAAATTTCTTTCCGTTCCTTACCAAAAGCACCTCGTAGACTATCCATCCCATTGCTATAGCACCTGTCTCCAATTTCCACCCCATCTGATTAATAGCCAATCCCGGAACAACTCACCAATCAAAGTATATCCAATGAAAGATCTAAATGACCTTGCCAATTTTAAAAGGGCACTGTGCACCCAGATGCGCACTGGCATTTTGAAGCTGCCCTGTTCAGCATGGGATGTTTTGTGAAGATGTCGGAGAAAGGCAACTTGGCAGTGTGAGTCTCCAACAGAGACATAGAGGTCCTGGACAAGAGGGTGACAAAGGAGAGGAGTCCTCTTCCCAGAGAACTGTTAGAGGAGACCACACTACCTGACCCTGCCAGCCTGCTTTGAAGTCTCCAACCTGAATAATACTGTCTTGATGGTCTGGAAGAATGGCCAACAATGTGGTAAGAAGATTGATGAACTTCTCCGCTCTGCCAGAATAAATACCGCAGTCTTCTTTCAGCCACCTCACTCTCACCCTTTGTCTGCTTCTGCACCCACTTCCCACCAAAGCTCATGCTCCGCCACTCTCACTATTGCCTGCAACATCTCGCTCACTGTCATCCACTCCAATCTCTCACACAAGTAAACTTAGTGTTATCTATGCTGCTTCTTCACTACTTTGAACCTTGGCCCTCAGCAACACGAAGGTCCTTTGGAGCAAGCAGCAAGCCAAAGTCGCCAGCTACTTGCTCTGATTTCCATGTTCGGATTTCTCAACAACTGACGTGTTTGGCACATTTGGAAGTTGGCTATTAACGAGGCTAGTTTAGTCATTTACATTGCAGTAAATGAGTATTAATTTCCCTTTATTGCCAACTTGCCACTGCCTATCGAGCAACTTGCCACATCACTTGTTAGAAGCATTAAAGGTAGAACAAGATGCTCTCAATGTTAAGATAAGCTTTGCCGGACTTCTCTACCAGTTTGCCATAAGTTTCCCGATAGCCAAATCTCTCAGATCCCTATAATGTTACACTCTTTATCTCTGTGCAGTTTATAACACAAAATTTTCAATCTTGTCCAGTTAGGTGGTAGATGAGGCATTGATTGTCTTCTCATTTGTAACATTTGAGGAGCTTCTAGAACGTTTCTGTTTATAACAGCCATCTTTGTTGGGTTGTTTAATATGCTTGAAACAGTCATTAAGTAAAGATATATATGGGTACAATACAGATTTGCACTAAAGTTTTTTTTTAATCCATTTGTAACTTCCACCTTTGGGGGAATAAATGAACACTGTTCATTTCTTTTCAACATTTGTTCTGATAAAAGGAAAGAAAGAGGTAAACGAATATTCATTCATTCTGTCATTCACAATCAGAGATCACACAACTGCAGATATTTAATCAGAGATAAAAGGTACTGCAGATGCTGGAGAATCCGAGATAACAAGC
>JAHRHZ010000018.1:36095129-36144551 GCA_024137785.1 Ginglymostoma cirratum | reverse complement strand
TTTTCAATGGGGTTTAGAAGACTAAGGGTGGTATCTGATTGAAACTTCCTGAATACTGAGAAACCTGGATACAGTAGATGTGGAAAAGATGTTTCCATTAGTAGGAGAGCCGAGGATCTGAAGGCACAGCCTCAGAACGAAGGGATGATCATTTAGAACTGAGTTGACAAGGAAGTTCTTCAGCCAGAGGATGGTTAATCTGTGGAACTCATTGATGCAGAGGGGCTATGGAGGCTAAATCATTGAGTGTATTTAATATGGATACAGTCTTAATTGTTAAAGGGATCAAGGGTTATGTGGAGAAAGCAAGGGAATGTAGGTGAGAAAATTATCAGCCATAATCAAATGGTGGAGCAGACTCAATGGGCTGAATAGCCTAATTCTTCTCCTATATCTTATGGGCTTATATTTTCATGGATTTCAAGATTCTGAAGTGATCTGTGGGCCCTTTCTGTCATTTGGAAAACTGAGCAGCAGGGCTTAGCCTGAAATTGCTGACCAGAACTTCAGAGCGTTTTGTGTTTACTTCAGAGATGGTTATACTTAACTGTGCTGACAACAGTTACAAGGGTGTTCAACTTTCGCCATCTTGTGGTTTTGGGGAGGGATTGGTTGAAATTTACCTCATTATCTGTTGAGACCCGACCATTTTCAGGCTGCTGAGAGGTCCCTACAGTATATATAGTAGCATTTTAACTGTTTGAGGCATCTCCATCAATGCCATCTTGTCTATGTGGGAGAAGGTTCTGGTTATTCCAACCTCTCCTTCAATCAGTGAAGATATGGGCTTCTTCTCAGCAACATCTTTCTGCCATAATTTAACAATTTTTCCTTGGCAGTTATCAGGGGAAAGTAAATCCTTTTGATCTTGAGGCGTTTCAAATAATTGTTTGGATTGAAAGGGAAAACCATACTCAGTATTTAATTTTGTAGGAGACTAGTCAGGCAGTCTGGTAATCAATTTGGAAGCAAACAAGTTAATTTCAGGAACCCTGAAAGAGTACAGTATTTTGTCCAACTGCATCTCAGTGCAATGTTCTTTCATAATATAAACTATATTGCCATAAAGACAATTGCAGGTTTTGGCAATATTGCTCTGATAACAATGAGCTTGCAAGTACATTGAAGGCACCATGGGGAAGTGAAGAATACAGACATTGCGTGTGAGACCAAGTTTGTACCACTTTGAGAACTGGGATCCTGTTAAACCAAAAGCTTATCGATAGAACACAGACAGTTCATCATAATCTGACGCAGATTTATCACGTTAGCAAATAATTAATGCCGATAAATCAACTGAGCCAATTCTGGGGCTGGTTTCAGTGAAAGTAAGTAGATCCACATTTTCTGAACTTCAAAACAATGCATAGTAGCAAATACGCAATTCATAGCGAAACCATATTTTAACAATGCTGACAGTTTTGATATAATACCGAGTAATTACTAACATCTTAATCACACTTGAAGTAAGAACAATTATGTTGTCTGAAATAAGATGGGAAAATAGGGGCATAGATTTCATTTATAGGTCTATGGACTTCACTCAGTCATAGCACAATTGTCTTTAAATCAGAAGGTTGTCATTTCAAGCCCCAGTTAACACACATGCGCACATAATAAAAGCTGGCATGGGCAATGCAATACTGAGGGAACATAACCAAGGAGTAAAATCTTTCACAGCAAAAACAGAAGTTGCTGGAAAAGCTCAGCAGGTCTGGCAGCATCTGCGAAGAAAAAAATCAGAGTTGACATTTCAGTCACCAGACCTGAAACATTAACACTGATTATTTTCTTCACTGGTGTTCCCAGACCTGCTGAGCTTTTCCAGCAACTTCTGTTTTTGTTCCTGATTTACAACATCCACTGTTCTTTAAGTTTTTATTTAGTATAGTCTTTCAAATGAGATTTTATATTAAAGCTTTCCTACTACGTGGACATAGAGAGATCTCACGCTACCTTTTGACAAAAGGCAGGGGATTTTTAAAAGTGCCCTGGCCAACATTGATATCCCACATCAACTTCCTCCTGCTCCTCCCCAATCAATATTACACACAAAAAAAGCCCTCTGGTCATTTATTTCATGACAATTTGTGGGACATTGCTACCTGCAACTGTTTAAAGTTAATTATTGGGATATTGTTGTCACTATCAAGATCAGCACTTATTACTCATTCCAAATTACCCTTTAGAAGGGGGTGTTGAGCTGCATTTTTGAACCACTTGTAGGATTGAGTAAAAATCCCATCATCTAAAATATGTTAAGTACTGGACAAAATCCTGAGCTCAGGCTTTAACAAATGCGCAACAGAGCAAGAATGATTTCTGTCTGGGACTATTGTTTAGCCTGGAATTCCAATTTACACCTCCACTCTCAGAGAACACTTTAGACCATAACTAACTTTTACACTCAGGCTACACTGCACAGACAGTACGGGGCCTACACAGACACTAAGCATTCAACTTCAATCAAAATCCATTCACGCATATTATTAACTATTGGGAAACCAGTTGACTTCAACGGGAATACCAGAAACACAATGGTAAACACAGATTTGGCATGAAGATAAGGGGCCCACAATCAGTATAACTGCAGGCCCTAGTCTCACCTGAGGCAGCAATCCCCAGAGCTGTTACAAACAGCTATCCCTGAGAGCGTTCCAAGAAGCTATCCGGAAGAATGTTCCAAACAGCTAACTCTAGAAGAAGAATTCCAACAGCTGATTCCAACAGCTATTTCCAAGAGCTATCTCCAGAAGGGGAATCCCAACAGCAATTCCAGAAGCTACTGACGCAGACCTGTTCCGAAACAGGGGAACCAATAACAACTGACCACGACTGGCAGACCTAAGAACTGACAAACTCCGAAAACCACCTACACCACAAGGTGTCATCCATCCTGAGGTCAAAACTGGGCCCACAAAACCACAAGAAAGTAAGGGAAACCAGGTAGTCACCCAATAGATCCACCATGCATCCTAACGCATCAGCAGACTCAACCCAGACTGTTCGCAGTTCAATGTCTTCATCCAGGCACCAAGTACAGCAAGAGGGAACAGCCAGCTGTACTTCAATATCATGTTTTCCTCAGTGGTGAGCTTAAACTCCTGAGACCCCGAATTTTCCGACCTAGGGAGGAGAAGGTGGGTGGTGATTAAAGTTTTTGTGATTAAAACCCTTTTTTAAGTTCTAATAGTGTTTAATCTACCTAATGGTACATTTAGTAGTGTTACTGCCCTCCAGAAAACTGATTGTGTTAATATCACTGTTTATTGTATTTACCCTTCTTGCTTGTATTTTACTTACCTCTTGTATTGTAAGTAAATGCAGAGATTCTTTTGCCGTGAAAAACCTGTCTTCTGCCTTCTTCATTTCACCTTCCCTCAGTGAGTCCAGTTTCTAAACCAGGGATCTGGGGGTGGTTCAAATGACCTAAAATCATCAATTTACTGACTGTAAATGAGAACCCCACAACTGCACAGACATATGAACATACAAATCAAGAGCAGGATGAGGCCATTCAGATTCTTAAGCCTGCTCCACCATTAAATAATATCATGGTTGAGTCTGATTACGCTACACTCCCATATAACATAAAACTCTGTGGGAAGCTAGAGAAGTGATTGCTGGGCCCCGTTGCTGAGATATCTGTATCATCAATAGCCACAAGTAAGGTGCCAGAGGACTGGAGGTTGACTAATGTGGCGTCACTATTTAATAAAGGTGATAAGGAAAAGCCAGGGAACTACAGATCGGTGAGCCTGAGATCAGTGGTGGGCAAGTTGTTGGAGGGGACTCTGAGGGATAGGTTCTACATGTACTTGGAAAGGAAAGGACTGATTATGGATAGTTAACATAGTTTTGTGCATGGGAAATTGTGTCTCACCAACTTGATTGAGTTTTTTGAAGAAGTAACAAAGGAGATTGATGAGGGCGGAGTAGTGGATGTGATCTATATAGACTTCAGTAAGTGGTTTGACAAGGTTCCTCACGGTAGACTGGTTAACAAAGTTAGATCACATGGAACACAGGGAGAACTAGCGATGTGGATATAGAACTGGCTCGAAGGTAGGAAATAGAGGTGGTGGTGGAGGGTTGCTATTCGGACTGGATGTTTATGACCAGCGGTGTGCTGCAAGAATCAGTGCTGGGTCCACTGCTTTTTATAATTTATATAAATGATTTGGATGCGAACATAGGACAAATGGTTAGTAAGTTTTCAGATGACACTGAAATTGGTGGTGTAGTGGAAAGCGAGTACAATAGGACCTTGATCAGATGGGCCATTGGGCTGAAGAATGGCAGATGGAGTTTAATTTAGATAAATGAGAGGTGCTGCATTTCAGACCAACAAATCAGGGCAGGATTTATTCATTTAGTGGTAATGTCCTGAGGAGTGCTGCTGAACAAAGAGACCTTACAGTTCAGGTTCATAGATCCTTGAAATTGGAGCCACAGGGAGACAGGGTAGTGAAGGAGGTGTTTGGTGTACTTGCCTTTATTGGTCAATGCATTGAGTATAGTAGTTGGGAGGTCATGTTGCGGCTGTACAAGACATTGGTCAGGCCATGTTTGGAATACTGTGTTCAGTTCTGGTCTCCCTGCTATAGGAAGGGTGTTGTGAAACTTGAAAGAGTTCAGAAAAGACTTAGGAGGATGTTGCCGGGGTTGGGGGGTTTGGGCTATAAGGAGAGGCTGAATAGACTGGGACTATTTTCTCTGGAGCATTGGAGGCTGAGGGGTAATCTTATAGAACTTTATAAAATCACGAGAGGCATAGAATAACCAAGGATTTTTTTCCCCAGGATAGGGGAGTCCAAAACTAGACGGCTTAGGTTTAAAGTGAGAGGGGAAAGATTTAAAAGGGACCTAAGGGGCAACTTTTTCACACAGTGGGTGGTGTGAATATGGAATGAGCTGTCAGAGAAAGTGGTGGAGGCTGGTACAATTGCAACATTTAAAAGGCATCTGGATAGGTATATGAATAGGAAGGGTTTAGAAGGATAGGCGGGAAATGCTGGGAAATTGAACTAGTTTAATTGAGGATATCTGATTGTCATGGATGTGTTGGACCGAAGCGTCTGTATCCACGCTGTAGAGCTCTGTGACTCTGTGACTCGATGACTCCTTTTCTGACCAGGACTATGTACCTCGGAATTAAAAATATTCAGAGAATGCTTCCTC
Source organism: Ginglymostoma cirratum (assembly GCA_024137785.1). NCBI lineage: Eukaryota > Metazoa > Chordata > Chondrichthyes > Orectolobiformes > Ginglymostomatidae > Ginglymostoma > Ginglymostoma cirratum. The sequence continues at coordinate 36,139,370 of JAHRHZ010000018.1, read as the reverse complement.
CAATTTAAATGAAGAGAGTTCCAAAGGTTCATGACTCTGTGAGAAAAGAGCTCCTCATTTCTGTCTTAAATGCACCAACTCTTATTCTTAAGTAATGGTCCTTGTTTTTATCTTCTCCCATAAAATGAAACATCCACCCTATAGTCCGTGTGGTGAATGATGATAGTGAATTTCAGGATGTTGTCCAAATGGCAATGAAGAAATGGGTGATATATGTTCCGGTCAGGATTGTATGTCACAGGGATGGAAACTCAAAGTTGATTGTGCACCCATGCATCTATTGTCTTTGTCCTTTTATATTGTAGACATTATGGGTTCAGGAGGTGTTTCTGAAGAAACCTTGGTGAATTGCTCATTTTAAAGCATTTTGAGACATACTTCAATAGTGAGAGACATAATATAAATGCAATTCTTACTTACCTTAACATGACTTTAGTTTAAAGAGTAGCACATTCACAGAGTTTAGACCAGACAGATCCTAATTTAGTATATGAAATGCTGATTCCGACATTGGTATAATCAGTAAGTATTGATGCAAGCGGTTTGTAATCAACTCATACAAATGTACACAAATCATAGAATTGTTGCAGCATAGAAGTTATTGGGTCAGTGCTAGATTTTTTAAGATGGACTATCCCTACTGCCACTCTCCCACCTCATCCCTATATCCGGAACATACCCCACCTTCAGCTATTTAGAATACTTAAAAAAGGTAGAAACTTTTCTGGCACAGAATGAACCACGTTGCCCTTTATGTCTGCACCTACTGAAAATCAAAACATGCAACAAAATATCCCTCTATCCAGCATTTGGTTTGTATCAGTTGGGGTTATGGAACTTCAGATGCATATATGGACCCTTTTCAATGTGTCAAAGTTTTCTGCCTCTGCTATCCTTTCAAACAGTGAGTTTTACCTTCTCTCCAGACGACAACATTTCTTCCTCACCAACCCGCTTCCCCTTCCAATTTTTCTTAAATATGTACTCCAAATAGCACGCAAAGAAAAAAATCAACTGCTTCACCAATCCTGCTCCACATTTACGCTGCCTGAAGCATCAATGGTTAGACACTTTCAAACACCCAGTTATCATGTAACCTCCTGGGAAACGCAAGAACAAAATAGAAAGAGAAACCAAAGGCAAAAAAGAGAATAAAAATCTGGAAAATTGCTCCCAAACCTCCTTAAGCATTCAAAGTCAGTCCAGAAAATCACATTGACCGTTAGCTGTTAAATTGTTTACCTTTTCTAAAATGTGCCGTCTACCTCAACCAGGAATGAGTCCAGTTTCCCTTTAATGGTTAGCAGAGAACCAACGCACAATCCAGCAACTTATTTCAAAGGCATCCTGTAGCCACTTATATTTTGGGAAACATGTTTGCCAACCTTGCTCAATCAATAATAGCACTAATGCTTCTAATAAAAATATATGAGTGGAGGTTAGGGAAATTTTATCCCATTAAAACAAATTATCAAATACCTTCAGCCAGCCAGTGTAACTATTTGCTAGCAAAGAATCTCAAATTTTCAGTTGTTTCTAAAATTTCTTAAGTAGAGAAAAAATGTTAACACCCTTTAAGAAATGATTATTTCAAGATTAATGGTCTATATTTAGTATTTAGATGTTGAAACAATGAGCATTTATGGAAAAGCATTTGTTTTCTTAACTGTTCATCAGTGATTTGAAATGGATTTTGCAGGATTATGAAAAGGTTAAACAAATCATGATTTGTCTGCTTCTAATGTACACCCTCACTCCCAACGATCAAATATTAAGCATTCATCATTTGTTGCAATAATTCTGTGTTAATATTCTTCATAATGTTCATAAGAATAACATGTTAAGTATTATACATTTAAAGTTAATACTGAAAAAGCTGTATGAAAAATTATTGAGGATAGGTTGAGTAAAATAACTTCTTATTTTACCTGCAAATGGATGTAAACGGTCATCATGTATATGTACTTTCTCAGTGTACACAGCAATGCTGTTATTTTCTTTGCAGTTACCAACACTGTCAGATGATAAGCATCCATCCAGATTGACAGTGACAGCATTAGTGGATGCAGCCGCCAAGGTTACAACAGCATTTTTTTGCAAATCTAACATCTCTGAAATATACGCTAAGCCTGGGAAATAAATAGTGACAAACAGGGAAAACATATCTATGATTTTTTATCTTAACCAAAGTTCTTCAGTCTTTCTTCAGACAGTAAACCAAACATATGTCCATTAGGGAGAAAAGCCTCTGCTCCACAAAGAAAAGGAAACAGTGTAGCTGCAATCACGCTTAGCAGAGACTAAGACAATGTCTCAATTAGCAATGATGCATTTCATAGTTTTTTTTAATGTGGCATTGATGCTGACTAATGCAATCAAAATGTTAACAAAATGTTTTAAAAACTCTGAGGCAGCAGGTGGCCTAAAAAAGCAAAGGAGAAACATAGAAACATAGAAGATAGGAGCAGGAGGAGGCCATTCAGCCCATTGAGCCTGCTCCACCATTCATCACGATCATGGCTGATTGTCTAGCTCAATAGCTTAACCCTGCTTTCTCCCCATAACCTTTGATCCCATTTGCCCCAAGTGCAAGATCTGGCCACCTCTTGAATACATTCAATATTTTGACATTAACTATTTCGTGCGGTAATGAATTCCACAGGCTCAACATTCTTTGGGTGAAGAAATGTCTCCTTATCTCTGTCCGAAATCATCTACCTCAAATCCTCATACTGTGACCCCTGGTTCTGGAAGCACCCACCATCTCCCTGCATCTACCCTGTCTAGCCTTGTTAGAATGTTATAAGTCACTATGAGATCCACCACCCCCTCCCCCACGTTCGGCTGAACTCGAAAAAAAAAAATCCTAACCTAGTTGATGTCTCCTCATCCGTCAGATGCACCATACTCGGAATCAGCCTGGTAAACCTTCACTGCAGTGCCTCAAGAACAAGAGCATCCTTCCTCAGAAAAGGAGACCAAAACTGCACATAATGTTCCAGGTATGACCTCACCAAGACCCTGTATAACTGCAACAACACATCCCTGTTCCTACACTTAAAACCTCTCACAATGAAGGCCAACATATCATCTGCCTTCTTTACTGCCTGCTGCACCTGCATGCTTACCTTCAATGACTGGTGCACAAGGACACCCAGGTTCCGCTGCACATTCCCCTCTCCTAATTTACAGCCTTTCAGGTTGTAATCTGCCTTCTTGTCTTTGTTTCCAAAATGAATAACCTCACATTTATCAAAATTATACTGCATCTGCCATTGATTTACCCACTCACCCAATCTGTCCAGATCATGCTGAAGGATCTCTACATCCTCATCACAGTTCACCCTCCCACCCAACTCGGTATCATCTGCTAACTTTGAGGTGTTACATTTTGTTCCCAAATCCAAATCATCAATATACATTGTGAATAGCTGGGCTTCCAGCACTGATCCCTGTAGCAACCCATTAGTTATTGCCTGCAAATTTGAAAAGGACCCATTAATTCCTACTCTTTGTTTCCTTTCTGCTAACCAGTTTTTTTATCCATCTCAATGCACTTCCCGCAATCCCATGCGCTTTAATCTTGAACAACAATCTCTTATGTGGGACTTTGTCAAATGCTTTCTGGGAGTCCAAATATACCATGTTGATTGGCTCCCCCTGCTCAACTCTACCAGTTGCATCTTCATAGAATTCCAACAGATTTGTCAAGCATGATTTTCCCTTCATAAATCCATGCTGACTCTGTCTGATCCTGAAAGTGTTCTGCATAAAAATAGGGTGGAATCAATTAAGAAAAAGTAAGAGATTATTATTAGCATCTCTAAGTTCTTCCCCAATTATTGGTCTTTCTAAAAAAAGTTTTGATATTGCCAGAACACTTTTCCAAAAGACAAATTAAATTTTGAACAATGAAAAGTTTATCTAGGAATTAATGTCAATACAATATGTTTTGTTTGTCTTTGCGACCAGTACAGTACAAAAGCATTTCGTACCAAAATAACTTGCAAAGATTATAACCTATGAAAGCAGAAGGAATGAAGAAGAATCACATTTACCTCTATATTGGAGGCTGGGATTTCAAAATAAAAACCAAAAAGAAAACTGTGCATGCTGTAAATCAGAAACAAAAACAGAAATTGCTGGAAAAGCTCTGACAAAGGATCACTCAATCCATAATGTTATCTCTCATTTCTCTCAGATGCTTCCAGACCTGCTAAGCTTTTCCAGCAATTTCTGTTTTTGTTGCTGTGATTTCAACTGTCACTTCAAAATTTGAGTGCCAAATTCCCAGGGAATTCTTTCAGGACAACAGTAATCTGATGCCCTGCATGCTTGGCCCTGACAGACATAGGTGAAAATCCTTGTGATTTGAAGAAAAGCATGGATCATCCTTGGTGTCTTAGGCAATATGCAACCTTCAATCAGAAATTAACTGGTTATATTCCTCACCTATTGTTTATGGAACATTTCTATGTGCAAACTGTCATCTGTGTTTACCTACAAACTTTTTAATGGCAATGCAATGTTTTGAGACGCGCTGAGAATGCGAAAAACATCACATGAAAATTGTTTCTTTGCCGACTTTCCCATGCTACAAGTTCACCACAATGATGATTGATTACTTTTTCCTACCAATTGTGATTTTCTGAACTTGGCACGTTGTTTTCCAGTTGGATATCCTTACTGCCTCTCACAAAAACTGTTTAAATGGACTGGGGACTGGCTTTCCTTTGCCAGTGGCTGAGTTGTCTCACAGCTGACAGGTCCTGGACTGGAACTTGTACCTGGGTCCTCAGAGTCAAGATAACATCTGCATTGGCCAGGTGGTTGACAGCGAGGAGGAAAGTGTTAGGTTACAGAAGGACGGGAACAGATTGGCCGGATGGGCAGATCAGTGGCAGATGGAATTTAACCCTTATAAATGTGAGGTGATTTATTTTGGAAGAAGGAACAAAACAAGAGAGTATTCAATGAATGGCAATAGAAAACTGAGAGGGATCATTGGGTGCTTTTCCACAGAATCCTGAAGGATGCAGGACAGATTAATAGAGTAGTTAACATGGAATACAGATACTAGCCTTTATCAGTCATGGCATAGATTATCAAAGCAGAGAGGTCATGCTGGAATTGTACAGAATTTTGATGAGGCCACATCCGGAGTATTGTGTTTAGTCTGGTCACCGCAGACAGCACAGTCTCCGAATAAAGGGGTGCTGATTTAAGATTGAGATGAGGAAGAATTTCTTCTCTCAGAGAGGTGTGATTCTTGAAACTCCTTGCCACAGGGAGTTGTGGGTCCAGAGTCCTTGTGTATATTTAAGCCTGAGACAGATAGATTTTTGATCAGTAGGGAAATCAAGGGTTATGGGGAAAATACGGGCAAATGGGTAGTGCTTAAATTGTCTGTTATTGGAGATGTCCATAACCTGGTATTTGTTCGTGTGAAAGTGAGTTGCCACTTTTCTGACCAAGCCTGGATATTGTTCAGGTTTTGCTGCCCTTAAACGTGGACTGCTTCAGTACATAAGGAGTCACGAATGGTGTGAACATTGTGCAATAATCCCCACTTCTGACCTTATGATAGAGGGAAAGTCATTGATGAAACAGCTAAAGCCGAGGTCACTACCCTAAGGAACTCCTGCAGTGATGTCCTGGAGTTGAGATTGCTTACTTTGAGACCTCATGAAAGATATATGACAGTTTTTTGACAATAGAATTCTTTTCTTGAACTGTGGTCTTCAAAGTTACAGATGTACACCATGAGCACAGCATACCACTCAACAGAAACTGGCAAAATGTTTTGATTCTAAAGGGGATCACATGTACACTTCATTTTCTTTCTGTGTATATTTGCATTCATAGCATGAGATGTGAATACCATTGTCTTCTTATTAACAACATGGTTGATCACTGCTCCAGCACTATGGTTCCAAACATCACAAGGTCATTTCAGATCATTAGGGAATGGATGAGTAGTGTAACATTGGTAAATCTTTTCTTATGTGCATTAGAAACACTTTGTTATGGTTTGGTTTATTCCCTTTTCATGTCTTTCTTCAACGATTCCTATAGTGGACCTCACACGGTTGTAAACTCAGGCAGAAATCATGAGAAGTATTGAACCACACCTTGAAAAGACTGAAACTCAGACACATTGTTCGTCTTTGGGCACTAGCGAAAGCCTTTCATAAGCTGTAACCTCTTTCATAGAATCCCTACAGTGTGGATACAGGCCCTTCGGCCCAACAGTCCACACCGACCCTCAAAGCATTCAACCCAGACCCATTCCCCTACAACCCACCTAAGCTACACATCCCTGAACACTACGGGCAATTTAGCATGGCCAATCCACCTACCCTGCACATCTTTGGACTGTGGGAGGAAACCCACACAAACACGGAGAGAATGTGCAAAATCCACACAGACAGTCGCCCAAGGGTGGAATTGAACCCGGGTGTCTGGCGCTGTGAGGCAGCTGTGCCACCAGGCTGCCCTAATTCCATTGATTTTCATACTAAAATACACTCCCTCAGATTGCACAAGAGCAATCTAGCTTATTTTTGATTTTACATAATGATCACTGAATATTGTTTGCACTCCATCAACATTTGAAGATTATCTTCCTCTCCCATAAACTTAATCAATACATCTTCCTAATTACTTCAAGCAAAATTTCTCTCAATATAGTCTTAAAGTTTTTTTGGAAAATACCTCATACCATAGGCTTGTTGATGTATGAGTAAACCCCAGATGTCTGTGAACACGTGACGCCAATACCTCTCTCAATCATATTGAGCTGGTTTTAGGTTTCAGTAGTACATTTTTGTTGTAGACTCTTCAGCTTCTCTTCAACCCAGGTTATGAGAAGATAAGAAATGGCCTAGTTTTGTGCCAGATCTCACTCAGAGGTGCACTTCCTTATCAGTTATGCCTTCATAGCAGTCCTTGAAAATATTGCTATAGCTAGTTAGTAGTTGTTCAGCTAGTCAGTAGCTGTTCAGGCTTCTCGGTCTTCTCAATTTAGAAACCATGCTTTAAATCTAAACTCAGCTTGTGAAACCAGTCTTTCCCATTACTGTTGACCTGACATAACTTGCTATACAATCAGTAACTCAAGTGACTTGTCTTAATGCCCGAAATTGCACTCCATTTGTAAATACCTTTCTACAACATCTGCAGAGTATGTTTTTAAATGAACTGAATTTGTTTTGTGGATGTCCCCTCTCATAATGGAGCAACCTGCAGCGATATTGTAGACCAAGTAGTACTGTGGATTTAGCTTCACATTTGTACAGAATTCTCTGCCATTTAAGTGATCGCTAATGGCTAAAGGTATTCTACAATTCCAGCTCTTCTTTGCTAAGTCACTCTAGTCACTCTGAGAATCTGAACACCATATTTATCATATTGCTAAATCATTATCACCAACATTCTGCTGACTAGTTTATTGACAGTGAACAAAAGCTGTACTAATCTCTTGCATAAAAACATTCCCAAGAATTACTTGATGCCATTTCCACAGAAAGGGCAATTTTACACACTAGCTCAAATGTGATACTTTATGTGCTGAGTACCTTTAATTTGACTTCTTCTTCCACAAATTCACACACAAATTTGTCTTGAAATGCACAGCCTAAGAATGTGGCATCTTTGCAATGTCGTGATAAATTTGTCATTGCCACAATGTACTCACCAATAGTTTCACTACTTTTGTGATTTCTGGTTCTAGTTTTAGAGATGTGCACTACCTCCAGTTCTTTAGAGTCGAAGTGTTCCTCTAGCACTTTTATCTTGCAACAGACCCAATGGTGAAGCAATATTAAAAGGAAACTGCTTTCTGAAGTGTCCATTCTTTCTCTTACCTTTTATTTTAAACAACTGCTCTGTTCAATTTGCGAGGCTTGTGCTTATTCATCCAGTCTGAAGTGGCCAACATTTGACTATTATTTGGCATATCCTTGAAATGTAGGATCTGTGACTGCTTCTCCCCTATCCTTCAGCCCCATGTCCCACCCCCACGGGCACATTTGGGACCAGGACACAGTCATAGAGTCATACAGCATGGAAACAGACCCTTCAGTCCGACACATCCATTCTGACCAAGTTTCCCAAACTAAACTAGTCCCATTTGCCTGCATTTGGCCCATATCCCTCTAAACCTTTCCTATTCATTTACCTGTCCAAATGTCTTTTAAATGTTGTAACTGTACCTACATCTACCACTTCCTCTGGCAGTTCATTCCACATACAAATGAACTGTGCTTGAAAACATTGTCCTTTTACATCGCCTCTAAATAATGATGATGTAGACAAAAAATAATCGGCATTTTTCACAATATCAAGGTATCCCAAAGTGTTTTATAGCCAACAAGGCCAGCTACCCTTAAGAGTGTTAAGTGAAGGACTTATTGTGCATATGAAGGTCCCAAGAAACAAGAATATGACAATGACCAGATGATCTGTTTTATTGTTGTTAGTTAAAGGATAAACATTAGTTAGGAAACCAGGGAGGTTTCTCTGCTCTTCTTCAAATTGCATCACGTGATCATTTCAGTCCACCTCAGACAGCAAACTGGACCATAGCATAGGAGCAGAATTAGGCCATTCGGCCCAACAAAATTGCTTTGCCATTTGATCATGGCTTATATGTTTCCCATTCTCCTCATTTCTCCCCATAACCCACGATCTCCTTAGTAATCAAGAACCTAGTAATCAAAAAACTAGAAAGTTTATTTTGAGTTCTTCTTCCTCAGCAACCATTTCTTGCTTAATTTGTCCATTTATATTCACTGCTGCCATTGTTCCTTGCGCCTTAAGTATAACACTTTTCCATTTTCCATAATAAGATCTTTACCGTTAGCCAACTCACATTGTATTTGAATTTGTATTGAACATGAAGCTCAAAATTCCACTGTGCAATTCAGCCTACAGGATTACAATCCAAAATTAGACAAAAAAATGCAACATGTCTTTCCATTTAATTAATACCGCATTTTACTTATGATCTTGTAAACCAACGAAGGACTTGAAATGCATGATAAAAGTTGTTCATGTATTTTAATTTGCACAGATTTAAAATGACTAGATATATCAATTAGTTATAAAGTCACAGACACTGCTGAATCCTTGAATTTGCAATAAAACAGAACAAGCTGCACCATACTTAAATTGGCAAAACGTACCTTAATTGATGAAATCTCCCTCTCATCCAAGTGAATACTGACATATTAATTAATACTGATGCTAAATGTTAAAAATGAACAATCTTTACTTCCATCAATACAGTTAGCAGTAAATTTAGGACTGAAAATCATTACTAACTTATCTTTATTGTGTTATCTCCTCCATAAATTGGTTCTATTTTCTCCTTAATGTTTCAATATTCGAGATGTATGGATAAAAAAAGACACGCAAAAGCACGTATTATTTAAATTTGTATTACAAAACTGGTACATTAACCCTTGGTAGCCCATTTTGGAAATCTAGTCATACAAAGCTATGCCAGCTAACCTTGTGGTGGTGGGGCACTAACTTCCATGCTTTATTGTCTAGGTTGGCAATGCCACCAAGCAAACAAGCAAAACTCCACAAATCTATGTGCTTCATGGTCCTGCTAAGTGTTCAGTAAAAACCAAGGAGATATTGGTTGGAAATAGAAAGATGGAAATTGAGAGTGAGCTCTTTCTGAAAGCTTTGATAGTGGTCACTTTGAAAGAAGGAGATGCAATACCTCTGGATAGGAACCTTTTACAAAATCAATTATTTCTGAGTCCAGAGAAATATACTAAGTCATCAGCAACCGGGAGGTGATGACCTCATGGTAATATCACTAGACTATTAATCCGGGAAACTCAGCTAATGTTCTGGGGACTCGGATACCACAGCAATTAAAAAATCTGGAATTATGAATCTACTGATGACGATGAAACTATTGTTGACTGCTGCAAAAAAACCCATCTGGCTCATTTTCTGAAGAAGGGTCACTGGACCCAAAATGTTAACTCTGATTTCTCTCCACAGATGCTGCCAGACATGATGAGCTTTTCCAGCCATTTATATTTTCATTTCTGATTTCCAGCATTCGCAGTTCTTTCAATTTTTTTAGTTCCGTGGGCAAAGAGAGCCAAGGTTGAACAATGTGACACTCATCTGCAAGTAATTTGATCATTTGGTCATTGTACAAAAGTTCATAAGCCTTTCCTGACACTCTGTAAGATCATGACTGATCTTCCATGCCAGTTCCTCATAGATTTTTGAGACATTGAGTTGAAGGCTAACTACTTTCTCTTTAAATACTTGCAGTGATCTAGCCTCTAGAACTCTCTGGAATAGACAATTCCAGATATTCACTGCTCTCTGAGAGAAGAAATTCCTTTGTATCTCAGTTTCAAATGATTATCTCCTCATTCTGTAACTATATCACAAAATTTGAGATTCACCCACTGGTGGAAACATCTCAACATCTAACCTGTCAAACCCCTCAAAGTCTTGAATGTTTCAATTAGACCACCCTGTCACAAAATCAAGTTGACTGTGTTTGATCACATTAAGCTTTTCTAATGGCTTGCCAATCCTCTTTAACAATAGACTTGAGCATTTTCTCAATGACACATGTCAGTACTAAACTGGTCTAAAGTCTCCTGCTCTCTAACTACCTCACTTCTTGAGCAAAGGTGTCACAATGATAGTTTTTCATCTGTTGAAACCCTTGCAAAATCCAGTGAGTTTTAGGACACTTCGACCAATGTCTCCACAATTGCTGTAGCCATTTTCTTTAAAATCCTTTGATGTAGGTCATTAGAACTTGATGATAGACTGCTTAAGTTCTGAAACCTACAATTCAGGCTTGTGTAACTAGTGATACATCCTGCAGATGAATTAATCTTGGAGATGTAGAATGTCAATAACTTTATACATACTGAAGAGTACACACTCCATTTGTCTCCATTAATGTGCCATGTTGTTACTCTTAAAATTGTTGGGATAAATAATTTTCTATAAAAACTAACTTGTAACCTCACTTTATTTCACTTACTTTTTTTTAGTTTTGAGGCATTTAAACTCACTCCCTGCTCACTGCAACTGTAGGAGTGAGCAAAAATCATGTAGAAAACTGGACCTAAACCTCTGGATTTTTAACAAAACCAGATTAATATTAGCTCAATTTATACTCAACTCTCCATATCAAGTTGAAAAATGTGTATTTAATAGGATTCAATCTGCAAAATATGTTTTCTCTTCTGCACTCTGCAGATCTCCAATGCTTCATGTTCTGACTGCCTCATATAAGTATGGAAAACCTAATACACCCAAAAGTTTCTTCATGTCATCAATTCATGTCTGTAATGCAACCATTTTCTTTTAACTGTTCTGTTCATTTGGCTTTACATTAGTTAAAAGCACTATTTACTAACTCATAAAGTTAGTAATTTTTAAGAAATATTAGGATTTAGTCATGTGTGTTGACAGGAAAAACACATTCAGAGGAAAAATTGCCTTTACTGATACATAACAAATTTAATAAAATTAAAGCATGCGACTGCTAGAGATCTCAACTGTAAAAAGAAATTGCTGGGTCTGTCAGAAGCTGAAAGGGGGATAAAGAGGGCTTAAATCTTTTGATACTTCAGAAAAAAAAGCACAGGCTTATTTCAGCGTAATTGTTATCTGATTACATTCATGTGGGGCAAATTGGAATGCTTTCCTCCAATAAAAGCGTTATAAATGTACAATTTGCTATTGCTATTGACTAAAATTTTACTTTTCTTAGATACCTTGGCAGGAATAATTTTTTATTGAATTTAACACAATTTTTGGAAGCAAAAGACTTAGATCAAATGTATCAATTAAAAAAAACCTTTGCAAGCATTAATTTCTCTCAGAGGACCTAATTGGACCCTCGTTGACAGTTTTAGACTGATATAAGCCTAAGGGCAGCCCAGTAGCTCATGCAAATTTGGAAGTTTGAAAAATAAAAGGCAAAAAAAAAGTACTGGAAGCAATGCAAAACTCAGATAATACCTTCAAAAGAAAATTAAGTGGGAGCCACAGGCCATTTTTCCCATGAAGCAAATGTGTATAAAATCAACTATGATTAATACTGACAGATGACTGACCCTCCTGTGGACATGATAACCATCAATAAAATAATTCTTCATGATAAGAGGTCTAAATTATAGAATGTAATGGGATCAAAAGTGCAATGTACTAACTAAGGTTTCACTTTATAAGTAAAGGCTTTAAAGAAGGGATTCAAATACCACAACCCTATTAAAAAGTTTGAAATTCGTGGCTGATAAACGGAGGACATTGCTGAGCTGCAGATTGGCAATGGATTGGGTCTGAAGGTATCTCTGGAAACTGCCAACACGAGGCAATTTAAAACTGTAGATGTTGTACCATCGTGCTACAATGTGAAATGCTGAAAACAAAGCATGTATAATTTTTACTGCTATGAAAAGTGTAGTCTTTTGCTCTAGGTTAGGCACAGTAAGAGCTTTCAGGGAGTTAATGAAGTTCACTTATTTCAATAGTGTAATCAACATGAGTTGGAAGAGTCTTACAGATTCTTCAAGCTAAAAAAAGTGCAGTAGAATCCCAAAAACCTGTTTTTTCATTCCATCTGGGTGACATAATTCTGAACGGATAGATAACCAAAGCGTTGATCTGAGTAGGACCTTCCAACATTCAACTCAAAATCTGATAATGTACATATTACTCTCTCTCAGATTTTGGGACTAAGATGGGCAAAGCATTTACCATGCATAATACACCAAGTTTTATTAGCAGATAGAGCTGGAGATCATGATAAAATATAAGGTTTAAAATTATTCAAATCATGGTGCCAGGAGGAACAGAGGCTCCACGGAAATAACATGGAAAACTGCTGTATAGGTCTATGCCCACAGCCTCCCACCAATCCAGACCTAATTATCTGTTTAATGACTACATCTGCCACTAATGTATGGTTATTGGGTGGGTATTGCTTTAAAAATCCATTCATGGACCATTGGTGTCGCTGCCTAAGCTGGCACTTAAGGAGATTCATGGAAGGATTAGAGGGCATACGAGGGTGGTGGGGGTCCAGAATTTGCTGCCTGACTTGGTGGTTGAGGCCAAACTCCTCAACTCATTTAAAACAAAAGAAAACTGTATCTACACCTGAAGCACTGAAACTTCTAATGCTATGAACAAGGTATTGAAAGTGGGATCAAAATGGGTAGCTAGTTTGATGACATGATGGGCTGAATGGCCTGTTTAGTGCCATAATGTTTCCATGGTTCTGTTTATTTTTCATCCCCAGATACCCATGAGAAGGTACTGGTGAGGTGCCTCCTTGAACAGCTGTCGTTCCTGGGATGTAGGTACACACATAGAGTTATTAGGAAGGGAATTCTAAGATTTTGGTTGATACTTTCCACTGATTATCCCCTTGATAGTTAAGATTTTGAGGCCTCCTTACTGTGAAAATTGAAGAGTGTTACAATGGAATTTAGATGGAACATCCGTAATCACACAAATACTGTTGTTTTTCAGAGATATATGTGAATGTCACACAGGATAATCTCATAACTTCTCTTCATCAGCTCCTGTTTATAAAATGATAAGAACATAAGAACTAGGAGCAGGAGTAGGCCGTCCGGCCCTTCGAGCCTGCTCCACCATTCAATAAGATCATGGCTGATCTTTTTGTGGACTCAGATCCACTTAACCGCGCTCTCACCATATCTCTTAATTCCTTTATTGTTCAAAAAAAATCTACCTTAGCTTTAAAAACGTTTACTGAAGTAACGTCAACTACTTCACTGGGCAAGGAATTCCGTAGATTAACAACCCTCTGGGTGAAGAAGTTCCTTCTCAATTCAGTCCTAAATCTGCTCCCTCTAATCTTGAGGCTATGCCGTCTTGTCCTAGCTTCACCTGCCAGTGGAAACATCCTCTCTACTTCTATCTTATCTATTCCGTTCATAATTTTATATGTTTCTATAAGATCCCCCCCAATCTTCTGAATTCCAATGAATATAATCCCAATCTACTCAGTCTCTCCTCATAAGCCAACCCCCTCAACTCCAGAATCAACCTAGTGAACCTCCTCTGCACCCCCTCCAGTGCCAGTACGTCCTTTCTCAAGTAAAGAGACCAAAACTGCACACAGTACTTCAGGTGTGGCCTCACCAGCACCTTGTTCAGCTGCAACATAACCTCTCTGCTTTTAAACTCAATCCCTTTAACCATGAAGGACAAAATTCCATTTACCTTCCTAATTACTTGTTGTACCTGCAGACCAACCTTTGGTGATTCATGCACAAGGACACCCAGGTCCCTCTGCTTAGTAGCATGCTGCAATTTTTTACCATTCAAGTATTAATCCTTTTTACTATTACTCCTACCAAAATGTATGACTTCACATTTATTTACATTGTATTCCATCTGCCAGACCTTTGCCCACTCACTCAATGTATCTATGTTCCTCTGTAAGGCTTCACAGTCCTCTGCACACTTTGATCTGCCACTCATCTTAGTGTCATCTGAAAACTTTGACACCCTACATGTGGTCACCAACTCCAAATCATCTATATAAATTGTAAATAATTGCGGTCCCAACACCGATCCCTGAGGCACACCACTAGTCACTGATTGCCAGCCAGAATAGCACTCATTTATCCCCACTCTTTGCTTCCTGTTAGTCAACCAATCCTCTATCCATGCTAATACTTTACCCCTAATGCCATGCATCCTTATCTTATGCAGCAGCCTCTTGTGCGGCACCTTGTCGAAGGCCTTTTGGAGATCCGGGTACACCACGTCCACTGGGTCCCCATTGTCCACCTTGCTCGTAATGTGTTCATAGAATTCCAAAAGATTTGTCAAGCATGACCCGCCTTCATGAACCCATGTTGCGTCTGCCCAACAGGACAATTTCTATCGAGATGCCTTGCTATTTCTCCCTTGATAATAGACTCAAGCATCTTCCCCACTACAGAGATTAAGCTAACCGGTCTATAATTCCCTATCTTTTGTCTCCCTCCATTTTTAAACAGTGGCATCACATTTGCTATTTTCCAATCTGCTGGGACTGCCCCAGAGTCCAGCGAATTTTGGAAAATTACCGCGAGTGCACCTGCTATTTCTCCCGTCATCTCTTTTAGTACCCTGGGATGCATTCCGTCAGGCCCAGGAGACTTATCAATCCTTAGCTCCATTAGCTTGCCCAACACTACCTCTTCAGTAATAATGATTGTTTCCAGGTCCTCACCTACCTTCGTCTCTTTATCAATTACTGGCATGTTATTAGTGTCCTCCACTGTGAAGACTGATACAAAATACCTGTTCAATGCCTCGGCCATTTCATCATATCCCATAACCAAATTCCCCTTCTCATCCTCTAAAGGGCCGATGTTTACTTCAGCCACTCTTTTTCGTTTTATATATTTATAGAAACTTTTGCTATCTGTCTTTATATTCTGTGCTAGTTTTTTCTCATGTTCTATCTTACTTTTCTTTATAGCTCTTTTTGTGCCTTTCTGTTGACCTTTAAAGTTTTCCCAATCTTCTAGTTTCATGCTGTTTTTGGCCACTTTGTATGCCTTCTCTTTCAATTTGATAGCCTTCCTTATTTCCTTAGACACCCATGGCAGATTAACCCTTTACTTACAGTCCTTCCTTTTCACTGGAATATACTCTTGCTGAGCACTTTGAAAAATTGCTTTGAAAGTCCATCACTGCTCGTCAACTGTCCCACCTTAAAATCTTTGTTTCCAGTCTACTTTAGTCGAGTCCTCCCTCATTCTATTGTAGTGACCCCTGTGCAAGCGATGTAAGTAAATTTTTTAGTACAATATATTAATTTAAAGTTAATTACAATGAAAAATTTATAATTGTAATCAATTAAAGTACTGAAAGCAAGACAATGAAATAGATACTTTTACTTTGATCTACTCTACTTCAAAAAATATTCACGGATCCTAGGCAAACCCAGATGCAAGTTCACAAACTAATAAGAACACTCATGGAAATGAAACAGTTGCATGAGAGTTGAGAGGTTTTATTTTTTGCTGACTTTAGCTCATGAGACAATGGATCTGCATGTTATTTTAAAACTAAACATTTTAAGCACTATATAGATATAGAACAGTTGATGAAAGTAGAACCTTTGCAGCTTTGGTGAGATCAGTTGACTGGTTGGTTTGTGATGCAGAATAATTCCAACAGCATGAGCTCAATTCCCACACTGACAGGATGAAGGACTCAGCTTCTCAACCTCTCCCTCACCTGAGGTGTGGTGAGCCTCAGGTTAACCCACTACCAGTTGCCCGCTGGCAACAAAGGGCAGCTCTGTGATTCGACAGTCCTATGGGGGTGGAGGGAAAATAATGCACCCCAGTGATATTATGAGAATAGTCAGTAGATTCGTACCTGATCGCTGTTTTCCGTGGGATAGAAAATCAAACATAGTTAAAAATGTAGAAAATGAAGTTTACTGTAATTTATAAGTATTATTGATCATCGAATACAGCACAATACTAAATTGATTTTCACTTTTTATCAAAACTTCATAAATAGCTGCAGCTGTAATTTAATTTTAATTATCAATCATTGTATTTATCCTATGAACATGCCTGTTGATGTTACTTTGATAGTTTGCAATCAGGGTAACAGTAAAAATGATGGCATACATGTCTTTCATCATTCACAGTTCCTACCGTGGCCTGTCCAACCAAGAAGGTCACTGCTGCCATTAATAAAATATCCTATAATTAAGATATTAACCCTTTTGAACTGAATAAGCCATTCATACATCAAAATATAAACTTTTAGAGCTTATGTAGAAGAAAACCTTATTACAACCTTGATATAGAAATGCCCTCTTCTCTGCTGGACAAGCAAATATCAATCAATACAGTGTTTTTCAGAAATTCAAAACACCAACACTTACTGAACACATTGTTTGATCCAGTGTTAACCTATTTATTTTAAATAAATTAACAGATCTATTGAAAGCAGGAAGGGGATTTTAGATAGTCACATTTACCATCTACATACTAGTTGTTCACAGAATAAACATCATGGCAAAAGTCTTTATAAAATTTAAGCCAACAAAAGAAAAATTGCCCAAGTGGAAGTGTTTCAACAGGTTTCTTTTCATCTGTCTATGAGTATTCTACATTTATTAAAGAAATCAAGATATGCATGTCCAATGATTTTTTGGAACCTTATATAACGTTCAAATGCAAATTCAGCACATTGTAAACAGACAAACAAACTTAAATATAAATAAATATGCAATATTTTCATTTGTAAATGCATACATAAATTTACTTTAAATTATATTTACAAAGACAGAGAGACCAAATGACAGAAAAACACCATTGATGTATACATGGTTCTTGCAAGATTTCATTTTAACTCATTCCCCAACACCAACCCCTACCCTCACACCCCTTAAGCTACATTAAAACTTTTTAAGACGTTATTGCAGAAAGTCAAACATTTTGGAGTAGACGTTGACATATTGGCACAGATAGAAGACTGACTGGCCCATAGACATCACAGAATAAGCATCTAAGGTTCTTGAGTAGATTTGGAGCTTGGGTTGTGGATGCTGTGATTGGTTCACTTGCCGAGCTGATTCATTCGTTCGCAGATGTTTCATTACCCTGCTGGGTAACATCATCAGTGCAGCCTCTGATGAAGCGCTGCTGTGTTTTCCCACCTGATATTTAATAATAATAGAGAATAAGCATAAATAGGAATTTTTCTGGTAATGAGTGATGTGTCACATGGATTAGTGTTGGGACATCAACTGTTTACAGTTTATATAAATATCTTGCATAAAGGAACTAAAGGTACGGTTGCCAAATTTGCTGGTAGAACAAAGTTAGATTGGAAACTAAGTTGTGAAGGGGACATAAGGAACCTACAAAAAGATATAGATTTGTTGCATGAGTGGACAACAATCTGGCAAATTGAGTACAATGTGAGAAGATGCAATATTGTCCCTGTTGACACAAAGAGTAAAAATGTAGTGCATTATCTGAATTATAAGAGGTTGAAGACTTTTGAGATAGAGAGGGATCTAGCTGCCCCAGTATGTGAATCACAAAATATTAACATGCAGGAAAAGAAAGTAATTAAGAAAACTAATTTCCACAGTCTTTCTGCATATTTTTTACCTTGTAGAGGAGTCAGTTGGGGCCAAGCCCACACAGCCAGGTCCATGGCCAGCTCCTGTGCTGAGATTGCAGAGGCTTCAGCGTCAGTGGTGGAGGACCCCGGAGCTGTGACCGTGGAGACCGATGGCCAGCGGCAGCATCTGGAGGAGCATCAGAGGGGGAGCAGGAAGTATGTGACCAGGCCCATGGCTCCAAATTGGACATGGCAGTTGCGGGAGTGTCAGCAATAGTGAAGGCAGAGCCATAACTGTGACCCCAGAGTTTGTTACAGCGAACGGAGGAGTAGCAGAGGATAACGGGAAGAAGAAGGAAAGATGAGCTCTATTGGTCTAAAATCTCGAATTATGTTAATGTTTCAAGATGGCATCAGAACATGGTAACACTTTGTGTTTTGCATGCGAAAAACATTTTTCACTGTATCTTTATATGACAATAAATCTAAACCTAAATTTAACAAAATGTTATCATTTAATGCAACAGGAACGAAATACAAAAATAAGGAGGTTGTGATTTAGTTGTATGGGACACTGGAGTACTATTTACAAGACTGGTCACTTATTTAATGGAGGATGTATTTGCATTGGAAGTAGTTTGGAGAGGTTTACCAGACTACCTGCTGGACCTAGACTAAATGAGTTTTCTCGTGCCTAATGGTTGGATAAGCTAGGCTTATATTCACTGTGTTTTAGACAAAAGGCGTAATTGAAAGAAATAAGGTCCCAAAGGGTCTTGGGGGTGTACGTGCGGAGAGGATGTCTCCTATTATGAGAGAATTTAGAACTAGGAGTTACTGCTTAAAAGGAAGGGGTTGCCGATTTAAATAGAGTTAAGGCAAAATTGTTTCTCAGAGGGTCCTGAATTTTTGGAATGCACTTCCTGAAAGTAGAGTTGATGGATCTTTGGTAAATGGTGTGGGGAGGGGGCAGGGGTAAAAGGTTATCAGAAGTAGGCTGGAATGCAGATTTGTGATTATAATTAGATCACCTACGACCTTATTAAATGACCAAGCAGGCTCAAAGGACCGAATGACTTTCTGCTGCTCCTTTTCCTTATGTTGTAGCTGTATTTTATTAACAGACGGAGAAAATATTAAACACATACAGTGAGGTCTGTCTTCATTTCTTTATTGTAGGCAAACAAAAGCAAAACATTTAACCTGTCTGTCTTTAGCTGAAATGAAACGTCAAATTGCATTCCACCAGAAAAGTACTTGGCCGTAGCTCTTAATATCCTGAAAGTTATGGAATAGAAAATCCAATTCAAATTGTTTAATGAAATAATATATTTCAAATCATTGCTGGCATGACTTTGGAAAGTGGAGAGCTTTTCCTTGATGCCCAAATGTATGCAAGGAAACTTCAGAAAAATTTGAGTGACTGTCGGAACAAAATAAAAAGAAACTGGTATATTTTGTTAAGAGATGGACACACATGAACTGTACAATCATTATAATAAGGAGCTTTAACCAACCCAATGCCTAAACAGTGTAGAGCCCAATTTAATAAAGGTGAAGCATGGCAGTATTCTTACATTATGCGTTAGTGATGGGATGAGTGATAACACACGTTTTGACCTGGAAATGACAATTAAAGTATAAAGGGAAAGAAGTTAGTGGCTCTTGTGGGTAACAATAGTTAGATGATGTTACAAGTTTGACGTAGGATCAAACTAATGCACAGTAAGTACAACTTGGGGTCTCCCATAGAGATTTTTTTCAGTACACTTGTCGTTTGTATAAGTGACCTAAGAGGCTGAAAGTTAGAGTTGTTCCACATATATGGTATAGCTAACAATGCAATAGCACAATTCAGGGATAGAATGCTTCAGTAGACTACAAAAATACTTACATAATAAACTTTTATGATCTGACAAGCCAGATATTTCATCTTTCATATGTACGCTTACATTTACTTGTCAAATCTTTAAAAAGAAAAACCCTGGGCAAGTAGATCAGGTTTGAATCATCAGGATAATTTGTTTCACAGACAGAAAGTAACAGGGCAACAGTCAAACCAAATTATTCTGTATAAAATATTGCATATCCCTCTTCAAAAAAGCACTTTGACCTGAACAATAACAACAAAAGCTATCAAGGATTCATGCTCAGTACTTGTTTTTGGCACACATTTCTCTCCAGTGAACTTATAATCTGAAGGCCTTGTGACAACATTCACTTTTTTTGGATTGGAGTTACACACAGACCTTTGTATCCTGCTCAATATCAACTGTGGGTTGGGATTCATTCCATACCTGATGGATCCCTGGTGCCCATCCTGATGTCAAAATGAAGTCCACACATATGAATTATAAAAGCTAAAGTGCTCCTAGTGCAAACAATTATGCAGCATCAAAACAGATGGCATAAGAAGGGGAAAAGGGAAAACCTACTGAGGAATAACCTCAAAAGGGAACGATGTTAGAAATGCTCTGGTTTCAGTAGGTTATGTTCTCAGCAGGAACATGAGAATAGAAGAAGACGATCTCTCTCCATTAAAGGACCTCTACCTTTCTGGAATTGTTGGCCACATGATGGTCCTGCTAAAAGGTGACATATGGAATGAAAGAGAGGGAAATTCATTATGTTCTGGGCCAGACCATTTTGGTAAGCATTGTGAAGGGAATGAGATGCCAACGATGGCAGGGGTAACAGGAGAGCTCCCTGATAAGTGATAGCAGCTCCATTCTCTACGTTTGCCAGCAGTTTTGTTACAAATCCTACTGATTTCATGAGGAATATTGAAATGAATTTTGCCTCCTTATTTCCAGCAATTTAAGATTCCAGCTCAGTGCTGAAGATTGTTCAGAACATGTGTTGCTTCCTAAATAATTCTCCCTGATAATTTTAGCGACAGGTGGTGGTGGGAGTGTGCTTCTGATGTCTTTCTACATTATTCGCCATCAAATCTGTGCAGGAATGTATTTTATGTAAATACCTATGCTTACATGACTGGAATTATTCTCCCAACAATGTTGTTGATGATTTGTTGCCCAATGAATTCTAACAGATTTGTCATGCATGACCTCCCCCTGATGAAGCCATGCTGACTTTGCCCTATTTTACCATGCACTTCTAAGGATTCAGAAATCTCATTCTTCGCAACGGACTCCAAAATCTTACCCATGACCGAGGTTAGGCTAATCAGCCTGTAATTTTCAGTCTTCTGCCTTACTCCCTTTTTAAACAGGGGTGTTATGTTAGCGATTTTCCAGTCCTCTGGGACCCTTCCTGAAAGATCACCACTAATGCCTCTACTATCTCTTCAGCTATCACCTTAAGAACTCTGAGGTGTAGTCCATCTGCTCCAGGTCATTTATCCACCTTCAGGCCACTCAGTTTTTCTAGCACCTTCTCCTTGGTGACGGTCACCATACTCAGCTCTGTCCCTGACTCTCTTGAATTTTTGGGGCATTACTCATGTCTTCCACTGTGAAGACTGATGCAAAGTAATTATTCAGTTCCTCAGCCCTTTCTTTATTCCCCACTACTATCTCTCCAGCATCATTTTCCAGTGGTCCAATGTCCACTTTTGCCCTTTATATATCTAACAAAACTCTTACAATTTTCCTTTACGTTATTGGCTAGCTTACCCTCATATTTAATCTTCTCCGTCTTCATTTCTTTTTTTGTTGCCCTCTGTTGGTCTTTGTAAGCTTCGCAATCCTCTCATTTCTCACTGCCCTTCGCCACATTATGTGCTTTTTCTTTTGCTTTTATGCTATCCCTGACTTCCAGAGTCAGCCATGGTTGCCTCATCATCCCTGTACTATGCTTCTTTTTCTGAGGGATGAATTTTTGCTGTGTCTCCTGAACTACACTCAGAAACTCCTGACATTGTTGTCCCACTGTCTTCCCTGCTAGGCTCCTCTCCCAGTCAATTCTGCCCAGCTCCTCCCTCATGCTTTTGTAAGTTGCCTTTATTTAGCTATAATACCATTACCTCTGATTCTATCTTCTCCCTCTCAAATTGCAGAGTAAATTCAATCATGTTATGATCACTGGCTGCTGAGGATTCCTTCACCTTAAGCTCCCATATCAAGTCTGCCTCATTGCACAACACTAAATCCAGTATTGCCTGTTCCCTTTTGGGCTCCATCACAAGTTGCTCCAAAACTCCATCTCATAGACATTCAATAAATTCCTTTTCTTGGAATCCACTACCAGCCTGATTTTCCCAGTCCATCTGTATATTGAAAACCCCCATGATCCCTGTAACTTTGCCTTTCTTACACACCTTTTCTATCTACTGGTATATCTTGCGCCCCAACTCCTGACTACTGTTTGGAGGCCTGTACATAACTCCAACTCCAGAGGTTTTTTTTACCTCTGCTGTTCCTCAACTCTACCCACACAGATTCTACACCATCTGACCCTACTTCGTTTCTTACTATTGACTTAATTTCATTTCTTATTAATAAGACTATCCCAACCCCTCTGTCCACCGACCTATCTTTTCGCTAAGATGTTATGTTCTTGGATATTCAGCTCCCAATCCTGATCCCCTTGCAGCCATGTCTCTGTGATGCCCACCACATCATATCTGCCAATTTCGATCTGCTCCACAAGCTCATTTACCTTCTTTCTTATACCGCGTTATATTCAGATATAAGATCTTCAGTCCTGTATTAACCATCCCCCTTCTTATAGTCACTTGTTTATCCAGTGTGCTTGGAGTTTGATTCCTAACCTTTTCCAAACACTCTGTCCTATTTGTGTCTATGCTGGAGACTTTAATAACCTCTCCTGAGTTCTCCTTCCCTGTCATTTTTTTCATACTTTTCCAGCCCTACAGATGTTAGCCTGCTGCTTTATTCCCCACTGGGATAAATGTTACCCTTCCCTTCCCCCTACTTTCCCATTTAAAGTCCTGTTGACCAGCCTATTTACCCTTTTCACTAGAACATTGGTCCCAGCTCGGTTCAGGTGGAGACTGTCCCAGTGGTACAGGCCCCTCCTGTTCCAACACTGATGCCAGTGCCCCATGAAAAGGAACCCCTCTTTCCCACGCCACTTTTTTAGCCACATGTTTACTTCCCTTATTCTCGTGTCCCTACGCCAATTTGCACGTGGCTTGGGCAGTAATCTGGAGATTATAATCCTTGAGGGCCTGCTCTTTAACTTCATTCCTAGCTGCTGATAATCCCTGAAAAGATCCTCTTTCCTGGTCTTGCCTATGTTGTTTATTCTGATGTGGACCACAACAAACGGATCCTCCCTCTCCCTCTCCAATATCCTTTCAAGCTGGTCAGAAATATCCCTTAGTCTGGCATCAGGCAGGCAACATGCCATGCTGGACTCTCAATCCTGCTTACAAAGGATAATATCTATTTCCCTGATTATAGAATCCCCTACAACTACCACCTGTCTTTTTGCTTCCCCCCTCCTTGAATGGCCTCCCATGCCACAGTGCAGTGGTCAGTTGGCTCATCCTCCCTGTAGCCCTTTTCCTCATCTATACAGGGAGCAAGTACCTTGCGCCTGTTGGACAAGGTCAAAACCTGAGGGTCCTCTGATCCTGACTGCAGGATCCCTCTACCTGCCTCGCTTACGGTCGCTCCCTGCTGTCCCTGGCCATCGACCAAATTTGAATTACTTCATCTACCAGGTGTGACTGCCTCCTGAAACACAGTGTCCAGGTACTTCCCCCACTCCCGGATGTGCCGCATTGTCTGAAGCTCCAATTCCAGCTCATCAACTCTGAGCCGAAGTTCCTCGAGCAACCAACACTTGCTGCAAATGTGGTCACTGCAGTTCGCAATGGGATCAGCCAGCTCCCACATCTTATAGCTACAACACATTACCTGACCAGCCATTTCTACTTAGTTAATTACTTTATTGAGTTAATTCAATTTATGGATATTTCTTGGCTGTGTTCTTTTTCAGATTGAGTGCAGATTTGCTCCCAGTGAAACAGGTCACAGCCTCCCTTTGATACCTCTCCAGCTTTTTTCTTGCACCTGTAATGTGCCCCGAGTTCCAGTAGGTTTATATTCACCCCACTGCTGCTGCTGCTGCTGCTGCTTGTGGTCTTCACAGTGGCTTTTTTTGTTGGTTAGAGGAGGGAGAGGCAGGGAAACACTGAAGTAGTGTTTGAGGTCTAACTGTCCCTTGACAACACTTCCTCCACAAACCCTTGTTTGGTGACTGCACCGATGCAAATCCTTGCCCCAACTGCCAATCAGCTTCCGCGCTGCCCTCTGCTAAACCCCTGGATATAATGATTCGTGGATATGAGATATGACAAAGATTCTTGTTTCTGAAGTCTGAAATAGCCCATGAGTTGTGACATGTTGAAACAAATGTTAATATCTGACGTTTGTGGTCTTTTCTTCTTTGAGACAAAAATGCATCAGCATTATGAAAGAGGTTCGGAACAAATTAGCAATTGATTTTTCACCATGCTCAATCTTCTTTTCATTGAAGTTTACAGAATTATTGCTCAAACTTTTTATGGAGACTCATTTCCTAGTCTCATTGTTCCTTCTGCTTCTTCTGAAATTTAAACTTTCAACAATATCATCCAAACAAATAGAAAATAAAAGCTGTCTCTGCATATAATAGGCTGTCAATTTGTTACAAACCTTTTTCATGTTGCTGGCGTGCACAGATACACCTCTTCCACTTTGGTTTTAAAATACAATCCATAAACACGAGTCAACCCCAGAAATGTGCTCTTTGAGGAATACACTGTAATCTTACACTTAATTTTATTTAGTGTTACCATTTAAGTTTCAAAAAAAGGTTGACACCACCAGTAAGGAGGAAGATGAAGGCAAATACTGGGAAAATACAGCAACCCTGCGAGAAAAAAAACAACACAAATGGCCAAAGGACAAAAAGATATCTGGAATTACAAATAACAATAGAAGTCAAATACCAGAGGAAAGAAATCCTTTCAGTTCTTCAACAGCGAGAGGATTATCAAAGAAGAAGTGAGATTGCCTAATGATGCTAATAGAGTTGAAAGAAAGGATGAACTAAAAATAGTTGACGTACTAAATAATTACTTCCTGGAAGCATTCACAGAGAAAACACTAGAGGCATACAGCCTCTAATAGGAGATTTCACAATTAATTTTAACAACTCTGAAATCACTTGCAAGGCAATTGTAGGTCATTGAGTTTCTACATTTCTTATCTCTATGCATGTCATTCATGACAGCTTCCTAAACTCTACATTTATTTTGACTCCTTTCCAATCAATCAATTTATCTTCAAATCTCTCTGTCTGTTTTTATCCATACGTTTTCTGGTGAGACTCTCACACGTTCCTTTACAGTTGAATTCAATTTAACGTGTTTACTTTTATTAAAGTTCATGCCTGTAACAAGATAACAATCTTGCACCAGGTTATGTGAGAGCAGGTTTTCCAGGAGCAAGTGCAACATGTATCCTTGCATATGATCAGCCAAAGGGCACAAACAGCTGTAGGCACCTCTCTTCCTCGGAGAGAGACAATTGGTCATATAACTCGACTGGCATTATCCCATACCAAGCATGTAAAAACATAAAGAGGCAAGCCTTAAAGAGCTACGACAGCAGTGTTGCTGAGTGAACATATGAAAGAGTTTGTTAATAGGTACTGAAGCTGTGGCGTTTTTTTCAGCACTGGAACTCCCCATTTCACATCGGAGTTTCTGTAGATGTAGAGGAAAACTATTACTCACTGTCGATTTTGAAAAATTTTAATCATTACAGATTGGAAGCATGAAAATGAGTAAATGCTTAAAAATATAAATATTTGTTTCTGTGTTCAACTGACAATTGCATCCTGTGTTTTCGACATTGTTTTGAAGAGATTATGGTTTTACTTTGGAAGAAATGCTAGAGACTACCGAATGAAGAAATAACTGGATCAACATGCAGATGGCATTAAGGAACCATATCAGAATGATTTTTCACTGGTCTTCGTGGTGAAAAGCAAAGGGAGAAGGAGCAGTGGGATAACTTTTGCCTTTTTGCATTTTGTATGTATTCTCAAGGTTGTCAAAGCAAAAAGGATTTTTTTTTTAAAGATAATATGTACATGTAGCCATAAAACCTCCATAGAGCTTCCCACTTTATTTCCCACTTTGTTCACACCCAGAAACAAGCTCATTTATCGAAAGTGGTCAGCTGAGACTGTATCCAAATCCCCATGATTGAAAGGCATACCTGAAAACTAATTTTTTTCTGTCAAAATTATCAAATACAAGAATATTGAGTTCTTCATCTGTATAACTGCATAATTGGTTCTTTTTCTCAGTTATCAAAACTGAATGTTTCACATAATTGTATGGACTTTTTGACATTCGAAAAGCTTTTTGTAAGTTTCCTGATATATCTTATCTATAATCTTATCCTTTTCTTGCCTGTTCTCAATCATTCAAATTGTTGTATTCTTACTCTGTAGCTTTTGGATTATTGTGTTAACACAAACAAATTTGCCAACAGGCTCTTTAAACATTTGATCCAACAGATATGCCCAATTTTGAGCAACTTGAACCTTCAGGGAATTATGTTTAATTTTTATCTTTGGCACTTATAGTCTCATTTGGTGGTCCGTCTGGCATAAAGGTTTTCTTGTGCCTACATCATGTATTGTCTTTAGAAGCAGTCATCAATTAAGAATAGTTTGAAGCAGATTTATACGAGAAATTTTTCAGCATCCCAAATGATTCCCTCTGTACACAATTCACATTTTTAAGACTAAAATGTGGGTTAAAAACTATTTAACCAGTGATACCCAGTCTCTGGTGATTAGACTTTCAAAAATACTTAAAAATAGAGCTGTGCCCAGAGTTCAGTGAATTAATAATTAATTAAGTTATATTTGTTTAGTCACTGCGCACTCCATTGCCTGCAGCAGTGCTATTCTCAGTCAAAGGAAATCTCAGATTTCAACTTCAGTTCACAAGAGCTTTTAGTCGAATGTCAGTATATCTAACCAAAGACCTTGAGATCTAGAGACCTGACATTAGTGTTTAAAAAAAGTTTAACATTACTTTGGACCTCACACAGTTTCAAACCTACATACTGGATTCAATATAAAACTGTAATATTTATTTCTTGGGGATAGATAGTAGGCAAGCATGGTGTATCGTTATACCCATATATGAGATTGCTTCCTCAATAATTATTGAAACACCTAGACTGTGCAAATGGCAATGACTGTTCTGTCAAAATGGTTACAATAAATCTAAGTAGGTTTAAAGAATGTCCAGGAAGTCCAACATTCTGATACTTCTTGTCATATTTCCAAACAAAATGGGACTTATGCCTTTGAGAATTTTCAGAATGCTTCTCTCCAACAGTAACGAGTTGAATTTGAATAATGTCCTTAATATGGTAAAGCATCCCAAAGCACCTCATTGGATTATGATTTGAACTTTAATTTACAAAGTTATTTCGATATCAATAAAGTGTCAGCGCAGTTCAAACACATTTCTGGTGTCGCCCATACCAATTGTTATCTTGGTAAGTGTGTTAGCATTACATTAAAGATTTCAGAATTCTGTATAAAAAACAGGAATATGCGAAGTCAATCAAATGATCTGATGCCAGAAATGTTGTTGTGGAATGAGCAGCTTCAGCTAACACTCTCTGATAAACAAATGGTAAGCTGAGCACACATTCAATAGCATAAAGTGCTCCATGAGACATAGTGATTATGAGACTTCAGAGCTCTCGACCATAGGAGGCAATGGAGGCAGGTAATTAAATATTGTAAGGCTTGGGGAGATAACTTTTGTTAAGCAAGGAGTCGTAGAGTCACAGAGGCAAAGCAATCAATGGTTGTTGAGATTAGATGAGAATGGGGCATTTGAAACAAACAGAGCAGCCATGATCTTACTGAATGGCAAGGCAGGTTTGAGAGGGGGAATGGCTTACTTCCACTCCTAATTTGTACGTTCATAGATCCAATTCCACACACATCAGTTAGATGCTGTGGCAATTGTTAAGCAGCACCATGCCTGCCATTGGGTTGAACACTAACAAAAAGCTTTCAACGCATAATCAAGGTGATGCTAACTTCAATAGAATCAACGGCCCATTACAAGCCACATCTACTCATTATACTCATGACTGATATACAATCCAGTGTTCCTTCCTCCTACCTATACCCTCTGCCCACCTCAAGCCCCACTCCCCATCTCCTACCTACTAACCTCATCTCACCCCCTTGACCTGTCCGTCCTCCCTGGACTGACCTATCCCCTCCCTAACTGCCCACCTACACTCACCTTTACTGGCTCCACCCCTGCCTCTTTCACCTGCCTGTCTCCTCTCCACCTATCTTCTCCTCTATCCATCTTCTAGCTGCCTCCCCCTCTCTCCCTATTTATTTCAGAACCCCCTTCCCCTCCCCCATTTCTGAAGAAGGGTCTAGGCCCGAAACGTCTGCTTTCCTGTTCCTCTGATGCTGCCTGGCCTGCTGTGTTCATCCAGCTCTACACCTTGTTATCTCACAATCCACTGTGTTCGGCTGACACTTTGCTCCAGATTCAATGCAATAGTTCTTGCAGACCGGTATGTTATACTTGCAAAGATATATACAGAGCAGCAATATTTTGCCATTGAAATGAGGTCTTCGTTGTTAATTGCACTTATGAGAAATTTTCCTACTCTGCCTGGGACCCCAATGGTCGCTGCTCTTCAGCTCTAAAGATTTGGTGAAGACGTCATCCATAATACAATATTTATGTATTAGACCCTTAAGACCTTACGACAGTATGTAGCAAATCCATTGAGGTAAACAGCAATCCACTGCAGGTGCACTGTCTCCTATTTCCAAGTCAAAGCCTACACCAAAGGACATACGCTGCATTGAAGATATAGATTTCCATCTTTGCTTGACTACCAAGTTTCTAATGACAACCACCACGAAATTAAAGGAAATTTGAGCAGCCCAATAAAACTAATGCCAAATGTGCTAAGATAAGAGAGTTTTTTGTAATGGAATGGTCAATGTTATTATCCGGGAGTTGTATTCTGAAACATTACTAAGAAAATTGTCACCACTTCAGCCTCCTGGGCACCCTGTTGGTCTAACAAAGATGTTGCCATTCCCAGAGCCGTCAGGGAGAACTCTTCAGCAGTTACACCAGGGGAACCTGGTCGCAACCAAATTCTGGGGGTGAGGGCCTGCAACTTAATTGTCCAGCCAGGAATCTCCAAGGCTTATGAAGGCATGATTTCTCATGGCAAAGCACAACAGCATAAAGAACATTAGTAGAGAGTCATCATTCCCATCTTGACCATGGGAGTGCCTGTTGATGGATCATTTTTTAATGTTCAAGTATAAAACCTTTCTGATTGTAGCAGATCACTAATCTCGGTGGATCCAGGCCAAACGACTACATGGCCCCACTTGGGTGGTCGTTATCACAGTGGTCAGGAACATTCATCACACACATCATTCTTTATTTTAATTATCACTGACAACACCCAGAGTTTGCCAACAACTACTATAAATATTTCACTGACCTATATGTTTCGTCACATCACTATTTCGTCCAAGTACCTGAAGGCCAATGCTAAGTCCAAAAGTGGGGTCAACATTGTCATCTTTTTTCAACAAAATATTGACATGTTAGCCATGTAAATTTTGAAACCACTGCATAACAGTCACAGGCCATTGTGATTCTTGACCCAGTTGGTGATCACCAATCAGATTGGCATGAGATGATAGTGTGTCATCATCCACCAGGCTCCTGTCTGAGAAGTGCGGTGCCAGCTTCCCCATCTCTGCCATATCTCCTGACACCTAACACAGCTGTGAAGGACAGTTTGCAGCCAGCATCACTCCTGCAGGTGTGCAATGGATTTTGAAAGATGGCATGACGATGCTGGTCTTATGAGAACCCCAATTAAATGGTGAGTTTCTCTGAATAGTGCACAGTACATAGAATATAGACCATAGAATATAGAACAGTACAGCACAGTACAGGCCCTTCAGCCCACAATGTTGTGCCAACCTATTATCCTACTAAGATCAAACTACCCTGCATACCTTATATTATACTATCCTCCATGTGCCTATCCAAGCGTCGCTTAAAAGTCTCTAAAAGCATCTGACTCCACTACCACTGCCGGCAGCACATTCCGCACACCCACCACTCTCTGTGTGTAAAGAACCTACCTCTGACATCTTCCCCATACCTTCCTCCAATCACCTTAAAATTATGCCCCCTCCTAATAGTAATTTCCGGCCTGGGAAAAAGTCTCTGAAAGTCCACTCTATCTATGCCGATGGATGGGCAGAGACAGGATGCTCACCACAAGGGCTCAAACAGCAATTAATTTGGTGAATTTCATTAGATACAGCAAGAAAATGCACCTGACCTCACAGCAGGAATTACTCCAGCAAATTCAATGTGACTTGCACAAGGCCAACAATGGTAAAATTAACCCAAGGTATGAGCTTTTCGCTTTACTGGATTACCAGAGGGAATGTTTGTGAAGTGCAGAGAGAGAATGGATTCACCTTCATCGTGACTTTTGGAGACAGTTTTTCAACCTTCAACTTGTTGTAGCATCTAAAAGTAAATTACAAAACTTTCCATCATTTATATCCGTCAAGTGGCTAGTTCTCTCTCAATTGTGCAAAATCATTCATTTGAAATCTCGTCAATTTTCACGAGGTCTTAAAAATGGTGAAAAAGTTAAAAAAAAGGGCTTAAGTTATTGATTGGTTGATTGATTGATTTATTGGCACGTGCACCGGAGTACAGTGGAAAGCTTTGCTCACGAGCAGTACAGGCAGACCATAGTAAGCAAGGACGTACACATCAAAGGTTGTAAAATAACTTAGACAGAGGCATGCAGGTTACACTGTACAGGGCGTGCTGTAGGCAAGATCAACATTAGTTCGATCAACATTATTTGAGGCTAGCGAGTCCCTTCATCAGTTTAATAACGGC
Source organism: Ginglymostoma cirratum (assembly GCA_024137785.1). Lineage (NCBI taxonomy): Eukaryota > Metazoa > Chordata > Chondrichthyes > Orectolobiformes > Ginglymostomatidae > Ginglymostoma > Ginglymostoma cirratum. Next base: position 36,108,295 of record JAHRHZ010000018.1, on the reverse strand, counting down.
CAGGAAGAAGCTGTTCCTGAACCTGCTGATACATGTGCTCAAGCTTCTATATCTTCGGCCTGATGGAAGAGGTTGTTGGGGGTCGTTACCGGGTTGCAATGGGTCTTTGATGATGTTGGGCACCTTTCTGTAGCAGTGAGCTGTGTAAATGGAATCCATGGATAGAAGGTTGGCTTCAATGATGGTCTGGACTGTGCACACCATCTTCTGTAGTTTCTTACAGTCCTGGGGAGAGAAGTTACCAAACCAGGCCGTTATGCACCTGGACAGTATGCTCTCAGTGGTGCATCTGTAGAAGTTGGTGAGGGACCTTATGGACATGTCAAATTTCCTGAGCCGCCTGAGAAAGAAGTAGTGTTGTTGTGCCTTCTTGACTGTTGCATGTACGTGGGAAGTCCAGGACAGGTTGTCAGTTATGGTCACTCCGAGGAATGTGATGCTCTCCACCCTCTCAACTTCAGTTCCATTGATATAGATGGGGGCGTGTTCTCCTTCTTTCTTTCTGAAGTCAATGATCAGTTTTTTAAGTTTTGCCAGCGTTGAGAGAGAGGTTGTTCTTGCTGCGCCATGTCACCAAGCCCTCTAAGTCTGTATTTTGACTCATTTTTGTTAGATACTCAACCTACCGTGGTGGTGTCATCAGCGAACTTGTAGATGTTGTTCATTCAGAATTTGGTGACACAGTCATGGGTGTACAGGGAGTATAGTAGAGCTGAGGATGCATCCTTTGGGGTTGGGGAGCGGGTGGCTCCAGTGTTGAGTGTTATTGTGGAGGAGGTACTGTTACTTATCTTAACTGATTATGGCCTATGGGTCAAAAAGCTGAGGATCCAGTTCCAGAGGGTGGAGCCGAGACCAAGGTCTCAGAATTTTGAGATCAATCTGTCGGGGGGATAATGGTGTTGAAGGCGGAGCTGTAGTCAATGAAGAGGAGTCTAATTTAGGTGCCCTCATTGTCCAGATATCTCAGGGATGAGTGTGGGGCTAGGGATAGGGCTCTGCTGTGGACCTATCACTTCGGTAGACAAATTGTAAGGGATCGAGGCAGATTGTGAAACTGGAGCTGATGTGGGCGATGACCAGTCTCTTGAGGCACTTCATGATTATTGAGGTCAGAGATATTGGGTGGCAGTCATTAGGGCACACTGCAGGTGTTTTCTTAGGTACCAGGATGATGGTGGTCTTCTTGAAGCAGGTAGGAGCTTGGCTTGTAGGAGGGAGAAGTTGAAGACTTTGGTGAATACCTTCATCAGTTGTTCCACACAAGATCTGAGTGCTCTATCGGGGACACTGTCTGGGCCTGTTGCTTTCCTTGGGTTGACTCCCAGCAAGACCTATCTGATGTCTGCAGCGGTGACAGTGGACAGTTACTGTGTAATAATATATAATTATGTTCATGCTACGCCTGGTTAACCAAGCCAAAAGTTTAAAGTGCTGACATTAGAAAAGGAAAGCTCAAGTTAGTTAAACCTTATTATTTTGAAATAAAGGATTTTAAATAAATGCAATACTTTGATCAGTCCAAAGCTCGGCATTTTTAATCTTTTTTCAAATTCTATTTGGAAAGGAATAATTTCATGTAAAGTTGACTGGGTTTCTGATAAGGTTCTAGCGTTAATTTATGCTGCTGCACATAGAGAAACATGACAAGTTCAAGAATGTAAGATATTTGAGCCATTAAGTATTTTTTGATTGACTCTTTTGCATGATCTGAATTATAGCAAGAATCACAGTTGGTATGTGCAGTTCAACTATTTACATTCATCCAAGTCTTTCTTTCAATTATTTGAACCAGACTGGAAAAGAAAACTAGCTTTCCATTCCAATTAAGCATATAAAAAAGGATGCCAGGATGAGTGCAACTCCGACAACACTCAGTAAGCTTGACATCAACCGGGATAAAGCAGCCTATTTGATTGGCATGACATCCAAAAACTTGCTTAACGGCAGGTACATTGGCAGCAAAGTGTACCAACTGTAGGGTGCAGTGTACAAATTCAACAACAAATGTTCCTTAGACAACATTTTCCAACCCACAACAATTGCCACTAAGGGAAGCAGATACATAGGAACACCACCACCAACATTTTCCCTTCCAAGCCACTCACCATCTTGACTTGGAAACATATTGACAATTGTCAAGCTTCCAGAAGCAGCTCATCCATGCAGCTGGTGGAACTTAGCTGCCTCTCTCATTGGCCCTCAGGTAATTCGGGGATAGGTGCGTATGGTGGGATGAAAGACATGGTCACAAAGTTGCTGCTACCAGAAGCCAACATTGGGACTGTGCAGCTTGTAAAAGCCACACTGTTCCTTGCCTCTCACTCTGATTACCAGAGGAAACGTCTGTGAAGTGTATTTCAAAGTGACATTTGGAAATGGTTTTGTAACCTTCAAAGTTTTGCAGCATCGAAAAGTAAATTCCAAAACTTTCCAACATGTGTATCTGTTAAAAGCTAGTTAGCTCTCAATTATACAGAATTATTCAATTAAAAAGCCATCCTGACTACATGATAAAAATCAATTTATTTAAGCAGCCAGTTTTGGGGACAAATTTTGTGGACAGCCCCAGTTTTTCCAATTTGTTCTCATCGCTGTCTTCTTTTACAATTCTTTTTTGTTTTTCTTATTGACTTTCTTTTACCCCCTTTCTGAATTTTCTGCATTCAGATTAGTTTTATTGTATAAAATTGTGTTTTATTGCATAACATTTCATTTTATATCTGACACCTGACGTAAGCACACTTCTTGTCAACCTTAATTTCAATCTCATTTTCCAATAGGAATCTCTAGATTTGTCTGTCTTCCCTTTCTTTTTTGAAGGAATAAACCTTAACTGCGCCTGATCCAACTCCTCTGTAAACTTAGACCACTGCTCAGCTACGCTGTTTCCTGCTAATCTTTGGTTCCAGCCTATCTCATCCAGCTCCATTCATCCTCATGGAAGACAACACCCTGCGGCTGATTATTTTTACTCCAGATTGTTCATTCTCTCTTTGTGTCATAATATTTAGAAAGACAGCTTAAAAACAATAATCACTGTGCCATAAATGTTCTCCCACTGCCATTTATGTTGTTTGATCCACTTCATTCCCAAGAATCAGGTCATGCTTTATTGCTAACCCAAGATGATTTAAGAACCGTATTGTTATGCCCATGTATACGAATGTAACCAAAAAGCCATATTGCTCTCTACTGTGCTACAGACAAGTTACCAAAAAAAATGGTGTCAGCCTGCAGCATGTGGTGAGAGCTGAGAAATAAATCCAATGTAATTCGAGTATTTCTCAATCTAAACATATGATTATTTCAAACTTCTGGCAACTACAAGACATAACTCACACCTGCATCATTACAGATAGACAAAGGTCCATCTCACTAATCCAGTTCAATTCCTCCTGTCACTATGAAATAATTTTAATAGAGTATATGTTGAGGAAATAGGAAGGAAACCTTTTTTTTTAAGTAAGGAGGCACTGAGGGAAAACAATGTCAAACATTTGAGGAGTCAGTTCCCAAAATCACAGCAGCAGCACAATGAATGACAACGTCCTTATGTAAAATAGCATTGGTCAGACATTCAGGACATCTTACAATAATTTGACTGGCAGATTAAAACTGAGAGCTAAATTCTGTTCTTATTTGCATTGGTATACATGATGCACAGCATATGTTTTTAGAGCATAACAACTTGCACCTGTATTACGGTAGCCTATTTGTATACTATTTCCAATATGAGGATGTACTAAAGAGAAGTATATCTGAATATTGACATCTAGTACAACAATTAAATATTTGCACATTAAATCTATCAAAATTATTTTCTCAAAGCCAATTAACAAATCCTAAAGTGTATACAGTCAAAAAATAGTGACGAAAGAGAATTCCACAGTAATGTTTAATAGGTTCCTAAACATAAGGTGGGTTAAAGGAAGCTTGTTGAAAAATCTTCTGCTAAGGGTCATGAAAAATAGAAGGCAATTAACCAATATCCGATACCATTACATCAACGTAATTTGACTGACCTTCTATTTACATGCTCCTGAAGAAGGGATATAAACTGAGTAATCAGTTGTGGACTATTTTACTGGAAAATGTTGCCTGCACGTGTGTGTGCTGCCATCAGTATCTTCTAAGTGTCTGATTCTTTTAGGGGCCCATATGGTCAAAATTTGTGCAAGGATAGCCATCTTTCTGTCTAATGTGGAATCTTGCAAAGCAAACAAGATCCATATTTTTGTATCCATGCAACTATTTATAGGTTATAACAACAAAGGCCATTGGGTGCACTTAGCCTTAGGCTGTCTCCCACGAGACCTTAATTTTTTGCTACCATCTAGTTTTTGTTTAAACTCAAGATGTGAACTTCGCTGAATCGGCCAGAATTTACTGCTCAGCACTAACTGTTAAAAGTAAACCAGATTGCTGTGCATCTGGAGTCAAATGTAGACTAGACCAGGTAAGGATAGCAGATTTACTTCCAGAAAGGAATTTAGAGAACCAGCTGGGTTTTAATGCCAACTGACTGTGGTTATATGGTCATGATTAAACTAGCTTTTCATCTTAATTTTTTTTAATGAACTGAACTTGCACCATTCCCCATGATGGGATTTAAGACCATATCCTCAGAACACTAGCCTGAGGTTCTAGATTCCTAGTTCAGTGACATTACCATTACAACACTGACTCCCCACTGTAAGTAATGCTGGGTTTTAGATTTTAATTTGTCTGGCTATTTTAGAGGCTTTTTCAAAACAAGTGTATTGTGCAAATCTAACAGGGGTAACAGACAATTTTTATATTAATACACTATTAAGAAGCCATCTTCTGCTGCCACACAGCCACACTTAACAATCCTAGAACACTGACAAACTAACGTATAAATAGTCACAGCCAGCAACAGTGTTAGAAGAAGCTCCTCAATTACACTGTAATTGAAAAATAGGTAACTAGTAATCATTAGCGAATAAAGGCTGTGTTTCTATTACATTTATTAATAACATTAGTAACTGCTTCTATTTGTTTTAGAATTGGTGTGAGAAAACAGCCAGACTGCAGGAAGTGATTGAGAAAGGCACCTTCAGTTTTGTTTTTATCAGCAGCATCATGCTCTGGGCACTAAAAACAAACCAATTATTTTTATGATACAAAAACATAGAATGAAAACACTATTGTCTTCAAGTGAGAGATCATGTATGCGCAGAAAGACTCACACAAATTAACTATTACCACGTTAGCAGCGAATTGGATTTTAATAATTTTTCTTAAGGGGGAAAGGCTAATCCCATGGGGACTAAAGAAAAAGGGTTCCAAACGCCATATTTTTTGAGTTCTCCAAGTATATTGTAGGCAGGTGAAGGGTGGTCCTGCTTCAGGTTGGTCTTGGATCGATGTGGAAAAGATGTCAGTTTCATGACGGTTAATCAGAGATTTTCTGTAAATGTGGAAGCTTGAGGTCAGGCAAGTTAGTCAGCAACTTTTGTCTGAGGGTCAGCAGTTTGTAAAGATAATTAGGCATTTATGTAGGAATGGAAACTTGAGGTGTTTTGTCTTGAGGAAGGAACTGATTTTCAGTTTAGGAATCAGTTTGTGGCATCCATTTTGAATCGTGTCTTGTATTTCTGATAAGTTATAGAACATAGAACATAGAACATTACAGCGCAGTACAGGCCCTTCGGCCCTTGATGTTGCGCCGACCTGTGAAACCAATCTGAAGCCCATCTAACCTACACTATTCCATTATCATCCATATGTTTATCCAACGACCATTTAAATGCCCTTAAAGTTGGCGAGTCTACTACTGTTGCAGGCAGGGCATTCCATGCCCTTACTACCCTCTGAGTAAAGGTTTAACTTCTGTGTTTCCTTTGTTTGCTACTTAAATATCTCGCCGGTCTTTTGTTGTTCTGCTGAATTATACTTAATAAAATCCGATATTATTCATTAACTTTGTGTCTTAATCTTGCATGATGGTGTATAATTATTGAACTTCAAGCATGTAAACTACAAAGTTTGAAAGGTTTCATTTGAAACTTTAATTAGCTGAGCAAACAAGATAGGCCTCTATCCTGCCCAAGTGCAACCTATGTCCTTGGGGTGGGGGTTACTATTGAAGGTAGTTTAAACTAGAATGGCAAGGGAACAGGAATGTGAGCAGGGAGATTGAGAAGGGGGAAGCAAAGATAGTAATGGAAGACAGAAAAGTAGGAAGCAAAAGCGGAAGGCAGAAAAATGAGAGTGGAAAACAGATGTTGCCGTAGTGCAAATTAAAGCTAAAATGGCTGCAGGGTCACCAAGGATGAGAGTTGATCTTCCAGGGGTATCCAAAATTTTGAAGGACAAACAAATAGTGAAGGATCCTGTCACCTTTTGGGAAGAAAGCCAACTAAACCCTGACAGCCTGCTTGATAATGTGCTGAGGTTGCTAAGCAGTCAGCCCTCTACTCACACAAAAAGCTTCTGGTTAGGAAATAGGTATGAGTGGGTTGTCTTCTCAAATAGGTGGCTCAATTAGATAGTGCCACTGTCTGTCAGAATGGCATTTACTACATTTACTCATAGTGCCACAACCTTCTGTTACTCAGAAGTCAGCTCTTTGTTTATACTTTGAGCATTTCTTAATAGCATCAGAGATAATTCTGTGCTTGGGCAGAATTTAGTCAACATGATGGAGGTCTCAGACATCATTTTGAGAAATGGTGGGGCCCCATTTCGCTCCCTGCAGAAGACCCAAAGCAGTTTTCAGGTAATTGGCGCTTACTTACGCAATTTTGGGGCTTCCAATTATATAGACCCTCAATAAAGTGAAAGCCCATCCCAAGAACTGCCAATGTCAGCAGTACCTATTGAACTGATGGCCTGGGCCAGTCTTATACCATGGTCTGTGGAAGGAATTTGACCATGGATCCTGAGGCAGATTTGGGAAAATAAGAGGGGTCACTGGTTGGAGGAGGTGGGAGTCATCATCCAGTGTAAAATGATGGTTTTTACCGAGTGCTCCTTCCTGATCCTGAGTTGCTTGATGTAAACGAGGGATCCCCCAGTAGGCCACCAGCCATTTCTACTTGTTTACTGGGCTGCCTCCATGGAAGGCAAATACTCAACCTAGTGCTGCTGGTGGCAGTAGAATGAGGCCATAAAGTGGCTACTTAATGTGGGGGATATTGGGAAGGTGCTGTGGTCCCTATGGTGTACCCTCACACTTGATCAAATGAACACATTCTTCCGCTTCTGAACTCACCTTGGGGAAAGGTGTGCATTAAATTTCACAATAATATATATTCCTGGAAACCAGTCTTTGAAAGAGTGGCAAAAGCAGATTCTGAGTTAAATATCAATAGAATGGGAAAAGTAATGAAAACATTGTGGCACATGTACCCTGCTTGGCAAAGTGGCTGGTGGAAGAAAATTTCCTTTTGGAGTTGATGTACAAAATAGAGAGCTGCTACACAGCAGTTGGCAATTTTAATTTGTAGAACACAGTCCATTGTAATAACTGTCTCTTTTTGGTTTTTGTAGAAGGGTGGATAAAGGAGAACCAGGAGATATAATGTATTTAGGTTTTCACAAGGCATTTGATAGGGTGCCACATGAACTCAAACAAACTTAGCAATGTACAGAGATAATAGGAACTGCAGATGCTGGAGTATCCTAGATAACAAGGTGTAGAGCTGGATGAACACAGCAGGCCAAGTGGCCTTCCTGCTCCTATGATGCTGCTTGGCCTGCTGTGTTCATCCAGCTCTACACCTTGTTATCTTAGCAATGTACAGCAACGATTAGGATGCCAAATGGAACAATCACCTTTATTGAAAGTGAGATTGAGTGTCAAAGTTGGCAAAGTCTTTTTTTTAAAATTGTACATAGTTTGACCAAATCAAGAGTCCTGTATTTAGTTTTGGTTTCCTCATTTAAAGAGAGAAAGTCGATGCACTGGCATTTTAGTCAAGATTCACTGGGCTGATTTCTAGGATAAAAAGTTGTCTTTGAGGAAAAGTTGAAAATTTTAAGCTTACAGTCATTGTAGTTTAGAAGAATGACAAGGAGTCAAGCATTAACTTATTAAATGTCAGAGTAGGCTCAAGTGGCTTACCTCTGCTCCTCTTTCATGTGCTTGTATGTTTAAACAAATTTCACTAGACTCTGATCATCATTATAATTAACTCAGTTTCCAGCAATGCTGATTTACAATAAATCACTTAAGTTTACTTACTCATTTTATCATGTAACCTGACCAAACAGTCTTATAGTGCATAACCAGATATTGGACACTTTCTTGGCAATTTCTGAAGAAAGGGTTAATTTGTTCATTTTGCAGTTTGAATTCTGCTTGGGCATGATGACCCTGGTGAGTTGCTGCTCCCCAGGCATAGAATATATAAAGGTGAAGTGCCATCCCTACTACCTGCCTTGGGAGTTCGCTTCTGCTATCCTGACAGTAGTTTAGATCCTACCCAATGAGGAAGTGAAGAGGGCAATTGACGAAATAAATACCACGATGAATGGCCTTGAGGTGGAATAGCCCAAGGCCTTGTTTACTGTAGCCAGTGACTTCTGCAACTGGATCCTCAATTTCCTGACCCACAGACTGCAAACAGTAAGGATAGGTGATAATACCTCCTCCAGAATAATCCTCAACACCGGCACCCCACAAGCCTGCATACTCAGCCCCTTACTACACTCCTACTCACTGACAACTGAGTGGCCAAATTTAGATCTAACTCTATAAATTTGGCGATGGCTGCACCGTAGTGGGTCAGATCTCAAACAATGACAAGACAGAGTACAGGAAAGCGATAGTGAGCTTAGTAGAATGGTGTAAAGACAACAATCTTTCCCTCAAAGTCAGAAAAATGAAGGAGGTTGTCATTGACTTCAAGAAGCAGAGTGGAGGACATGCCTGTCTGTTTCATTAGTGCTAAGGTGAAGATGGTCGATGGTTTCAAGTTCCTAGAAGTCAATATCACCAATAATGTGTCCTGGTCCATCCATGTCGATGCTACAATCAAGAAAGCACATCAACATCTCTACTTCCTCAGAAGCTAAGGAAATTCAGCATGTCCACAGCAACTCTTACCAATTTTTGTAGATACACCACAGAAAGCATCCTTTCCAGATGTATCACAGCAGCATGTGGCAACTGCTCTGCCTAAGACTGCAAGAAATTAGAGGTTTGTGAACGCTGCCCAGTCCATCACAAAGACCAATCTTTCTTCCACTGAGTCCATTTATACTTCCCCCTGCCTTGGGAAAGCAGCCAACATAATCAAAGAGCCCTCCCACCCCACTTATACTCTCTTCCACCCTCTTCCATCAGGCCGAAGATACACAGGTTTGAAAACACATACCAACAGATTCAAGAACTGCCTCTTCGTCTGTTACTAAACTTAAGAATGAACATCTCGTATATTAGAGTTGATCTTTCTCTGCAGCTGTGTCACGTTATTCTGTGTTCTGTTCTATTACCTTGATATATTTATGTAAGGTATGATTTGTCTGGATAGCAAACAAAGCGATAATTTTCACTGCATCTCAGTTCATGTGACAATAATAAATCAAATTAAAACTAGTACCATGCTTCTGATTTAAATTAACAGGCAGCTCAAAGTTTCTCTGCTGCCTGCATGGCAACAAATAGGTGCAGACGAACTGTGCATTGTGATTCTTACATTTATTTTTATCCAAAACCAAATTCTATCAAGAGTATACTGTCAAGCAAAAACATAAGGCGTGCAATATAAATTATATATTAATATAATACAAATGTAAAAGCTGTATTAATGTGATATGTGTTCACTTGTAATCTGTTATAGACCATTATTATTCCAGTAATAAAGACATTTGGCCCTGTACAGAGCTCACTGACTTAGTTGTCCTGATGGACATACCACAAATGCTTCTTTAAAATTCAAGTTATTTTTTAATGATTCATGTTTGCCATTTGGTAATGAGAATTTATTTAATAATGAAAATACCTTGTTTTGCTAAACATAAGCCTGTGTGAATTGGACACTTCACCTTCATCATATTAGAATGTGAATTCATGATGTTGTACGTCTGTTGATCATTAGCTCACAAACATGAATTGTTAATGCCATGCATTTATCCTGTGCAACAGTACAACATTTGACACAACATTACTTCTTTGTTCCAGCCCAGTGGGAACAGATGTTTAATTACCATTACCTTGTCTTAGGAAATGTGCTCCACCCACAAGAACACTAGGACAGCCCTCCCAGCTGTGACACATTCCAACTTTTTCGTCAGCACTATTCCAATCCAGTGGTTCCCAAACCTCTGTTGGAGTCACTCTCTTCTTTATCTGCACATCACCGAGACATCCCACAAAATCTTTTACAACCACTTTTGTATTACCTGAGTAGATTAAGAAAACAAGCATTAATACTCAATTCAACATGTACAGTACAATTATTTTTTTAAAAATCTATTACTTATTAAGATCAAAGTTTTTTCTACTCCAATCATGTTTATACATAAAAGCTTTGAATACAACATTGTAAAAGCATAGTCAGATCAGGAAGCTTAATTTCACAGGATGCATTCATTACTAATTTATTACAATAAACAAAGAATGGGTAAATCTCCCAAGAATAATATAGTTAATACATTTTTAAGTAATAGTCAGAATTTTAAACTTTTACCCTCTTTATTCAATTCTCTTTAAATGAAACATTCTGCAAAAACTAAAACATATCAGATGTGTGCTTGGGATAGACATTGAATTTTGAATTCAGGGATTGATATGTTTAAATCAAAACTGTCTCTACATCTTCGCTAAGTACTTTTTCCCTTTGACTGGTCCCCTTCCCTGTTCAAGTCCTCTCCTATTTATATTTTCTGTTCTTTAATTTTTAAAAATTTTTAAATTTTTCATGGGATATTGGAACTGAACTTTTCAATAATTTGCATCTATCACAAGGAAACACCCCAGTCAATAATTCTTCAGTACTGCCTTGACTTAGAGTGCAACTATACAAATGCTGGCTTTAAACCAGCATAGCCAGGCCAAGACCAAGCTGTTGCTTGCACCTTGTACTTTGCAGCAAAGTAGCTCTGCACATTTTCAGTTGCCTTTTAGAATATTTAAAATGGACAAGAAAGACATCTCTTTGCATCAGTAGAAGATAAAGGGAACATTTGCGCACTTTACAAGCTTGGCTGTAAACTTAGCTGCAGGATTGATTCTTACAGTGCAAAGACCAAACAATGAGAATCTTACATCTCGTGGCATTGTTGTTGTTTAGCTCTCAAATTATAACACTGTTACTGCACCAATTTATATCTGCAACTCCTTCACATTAATGCTATTAATTCTTTGTTGAACACTGGCTTCATTAACACTATTCAATTTGTAGAGTCATAGAGCTGTACAGCACAGAAACAAACCCTTCTGTCCAACTTGTCCATGCTGACCAGATATCCTAAATAAATCTAGTCCCATTTGCCAGCATTTGGCCTATATCCCTCTAAAATCTTCCTGTTCATATACTCATCCAGACGTCTTTTAAATGTAGTCATTGTACCAGTCTCCACCACTTCTTCTGGCAGTTCATTCCATACATGCACCACCCACAGCATGAAAAAGTTGCCCCTTAGATCCCTTTTAAATCTTTCTCCTCTCAACTTAAACCTACACCCTCTAGTTTTGGACACCATTACTCTGGGGAAAAGACCTTGTCTACACCCTGTCCATAATGCTCATGATTTTATTAACTTCTGTAAGGTCACTCCTCAGCCTTCGATTCTCCAGGAAAAATAGCCCCAGCCTATTCAGTTTCTCCCTGTAGCTCAAACCCTCCAAACCTGGCATCATTCTTGCAAATCATTTCTGAACCCCGCGAAGTTTCACAACATCCTTCCTATAGCAGGGAGATCAGAATTGCACACAAAATTCCAAAAGCGGCCTAACCAATATCCTGTACAGCCATAACATGACCTCCCAACTCCTGTACTCAAGTCACTGACCCATAAAGGAAGCACACCAAGCAGCTTATTCGCTATCCTTAGGAGAATTTATTTATTTTGATAATGCCATCAGTTCATTTACTTTCTATGAGAACACATTAAAGTTAGCATAAACCTTGACATCCACCAGATGAGTCAATATAGATGAATGTTTGTTCATGTCAAAACAGGAGAAATGTTGATGAATGAAGTGTCAACAGAGAGTTTGCACTTCAAATTGTTACCTGGAGTACATTCAGCCAACTAATTAACACTCATGGCAGTTTTCACTTGGTAAAAAAAACTGCTTTGTATTGTTTATTGAATAGTCACAATTAATAATTATGTTAATAATGAACACTTAAAAACAAATTAAATACCTATGTATATCTCCTCATCTGACAAAACAAAGCTAAATCAATTTAGCTTGAAATAGATTGTGAACCATACTGCGTTGAAGAGCCAGGACAAGTAAAATCTTAAAGTCTCTGTATTACAAATCTTTTAACAATTCAGAACGTTTTGGGATGTATGGCTTGTAACTTATACCTGAATGTTATCTTTCTTCAGTCTGTTTTGTGCGAGTTCTCATGTCCAAAGAATATAAAATTTGTTTTGCTAGTTTTGATAAATTATCCAAATACGACTCCCTTGTCCGCGCCACACTCCCCTCCAGCCCCACCACACCCAGCACTTTTCCTTGTAACCGCAGGAAGTGCTACACCTGCCCCCACACCTCCTCCCTCACCCCAATCCCAGGCCCCAAGAAGACATTCCACATCAGGCAGAGGTTCACCTGCACATCTGCCAATGTGGTATACTGCATCCGCTGTACCCGTTGTGGCGCCCTCTACATCGGGGAACCAAGCGGAGGCTTGGGGACCGCTTTGCAGAACACCTGCGCTCAGTTCGCAACAAACAACTGCACCTCCCAGTCGCGAACCATTTCAAATCCCCCTCCCATTCCTCAGATGACATGTCCATCCTGGGCCTCCTACAATGCCACAGTGATGCCACCCGAAGGCTGCAGGAACAGCAAATCATATTCAACCTGGGAACCCTGCAGCCCAATGGCATCAATGTGGATTTTACAAGCTTCAAAATCTCCCCTCCCCCAACCGCATCCCAAAACCAGCCCAGCTCATCTCCACCTCCTTAACCTGTTTTTCCTCTCACCTCAAGCCACACCCCCATCTCCTATC
>JAHRHZ010000018.1:36060426-36095029 GCA_024137785.1 Ginglymostoma cirratum | reverse complement strand
CTATCTCCTCCCTACCCCCCTACCTACACTCACCTTTACTGGCTCCAACCCCCCCTCTTCGACTTGTCTGCCTCCTCTCCACCTATCCTCTCCTCTATCCATCCTCTATCCGCCTCCCCCTCTCTCCCTATTTATTTCAGAACCCTCTTCCCCTCCCCCATTTCTGATGAAGGGTTTAGGCCCGAAATGTCAAGTTTTCCTGCTCCTATGATGCTGCTTGACCTGCTGTGTTCATCCAGCCCCATGCTTGTTATCTCGGATTCTCCAGCATCTGCAGTACCTTTTATCTCTGATCCAAATACGTTGATTGATTCTACTTTGAGAAAAGAAGTTTTTCACATTTATACATCTAATTTATTTCAAACTAATGAATAATGCCCAAGTTAACTGAAATGTGACAGGAGTATGCTGGAAATATACAAGAGGATTTTCCTTTGCTCACAAAATAAGATTGATATTTTCTTGCATGTTATTGTTGGAGGGTCTACAGCTGAAGAAGTTTGAGAACTCAACTCGAAATGTGTGTCATGTATTTTGTGTCTCATCTCTTTTATTTGAAATCCCTTGTCGTAGATAGCAGTTTCATCACCTCACAGCAAGGCAGCAAGATCTTGGGAAAAGTCAGGAACTAACATAATCTTGCAATAATTACATCTCATTTCAATCTTTAACGGTGGTCCCAGGGAATTCAAAACTGCACACTGTCCCATAGTTCCTACCAAATGTGAGATTGAAACATTCAACAAAATAGATGACCTTAAGACCATGGGACTTTAAGATGTAAGAGCAGAAATAGGCCATCTGGCCCATCAAGTCTGATCCTCAATTTAACAAAATTATGGTTGATCTGTTAATTCTCAACTACATTAGATAAAATTAGGTAAAATGCTAAAGGAAATATAATCAACTATTATGAAAAAAAAAGAGAAACAATGCGAGGGCAGCCTGGGAAGGTGAGCTTCAGGAGTATAAAGGTCTTACCTCGCGTGACTGCGGCCTTTCAGTCGTTTCAGCCGCGGGAGTCCGGAAGGAGGCGCGAGGGCAGCCTGGGAAGGTAAGCTTCTCCTTTAAAAATTTACCTCGTGAATAGGCAGAGTGCGCGTCGAGCAGGAGCAGACATGGGATGGTTGAGTAAGTGAGGTAATATATTTGGGCGGTTGCTTTACCCGAAACACTACTAAGGTTCTGAGCGCCGATTTGGTAAGTTACTAGTGTTTTTTTTTCCAATCGTCTGTTTTTTACAATTCAAAGCAATGGCAATGGATGCAAGGGCAGTTGCGTGCTCCTCCTGTAGGATGTGGGAGGTAAGGGTCACCACTAGTGTCCCTGCTGACTTCATCTCTGGGAAGTGCACCCAACTCCAGCTCCTTGGAAACCGCGTTAGGGAACTGGAGCTGGAGCGGGATGAACTTCGGATCATTCGGGAGGCTGAGGGGGTGATTGAGAGGAGTTACAGGGAGGTAGTCACACCTCAGGTACAGGAAAAAAGTAGATGGGTTACAGTCAGGGGACGGAAATGGAACAGGCAGACAGTGCAGGGATCCCCTGCGGCCGTTCCCCTCAATAACAGGTATACCGTTTTGGATTCTGTTGAGGGGGACGACTTACCAGGGGGAAGCCATGGGGTACAGGTCTTTGGCGCAGGGTCTGTCCCTGTTGCTCAGAAGGGAAGGGGGAAGAGGAGGAGAGCATTAGTCATTGGGGACTCCATAGTTAGGGGGACTGATAGGAGATTCTGCGGGAACTAGAGAGACTCACAGTAGGTGTGTTGCCTCCCAGGTGCCAGGGTCTGTGATGTCTCGGATCGTGTCTTTGGGGTCCTGAAGGGAGAGGGTGACCAGCCCCAAGTCGTGGTCCACATAGGTACCAATGACATAGGTAGAAAGAGGGATAGGGATATAAGGCAGGATTTCAGGGAGCTCGGGTGGAAACTGAGAGCGAGAACAAACGGAGTTGTTATCTCTGGTTTGTTACCCGTGCCACGTGATAGCGAGGCAAAGAACAGGGAGAGATATCAGCTGAACACGTGGCTGCAGGAATGGCACAGGAGGGAGGGTTTCAGGTATATGGATAACTGGAGCTCATTCTGGGGAAGGTGGGACCTCTACAAACAGGACGGTCTTCACTTGAACCAGAGGGGTACTAATATCCTGGGTGGGAAATTTGCTAATGCTATTCGGGTGGATTTAAACTAGCTCAGCAGGGGCGTGGGAACCTGTGGTGTAGTTCCAGTACACAGGAGGATGAGAGTAGGGAGGACATGGACAGGATTTCACCATCACAGGAGTGTGCTGGCAGACAGCAAGCTGATTTGAAGTGTGTCTACTTCAATGCCAGGAGTATCCGGAATAAGGTAGGTGAGCTTGCAGCATGGATAGGTACCTGGGACTTCGATGTTGTGGCCATTTCGGAGACGTGGATAGAGCAGGGTCAGGAATGGATGTTGCAGGTGCCAGGGTTTAGATCTTTCATAAAGATCAGGGAAGGTGGTAAAAGAGGGGGAGGTGTGGCTTTGTTAGTCAAGGACAGTATAACAGTGGCTGAAAGAACTTTTGACGAGGACTCGTCTACTGAGGTGGTATGGGCTGAGGTCAGAAACAGGAGAGGAGAGGTCACACTGCTGGGATTTTTTTATAGGCCTCCGCAAAGTTCCAGGGATGTGGAGGAGAGGATCGGTAAAACGATTCTGGGCAGGAGTGAAAGGAACAGCGTGGTCATTATGGGAGACTTTAACTTCCCCAACATTGACTGGAAATGCTATAACTCTAGTACATCGCATGGATCGGTTTTTGTCCAATGTGTGCAGGAGGGTTTCCTGACACAGTATGTCGAAGGGCCGACAAGAGGGGAGGCCACACTGGATCTGGTACTTGGTAATGAACCAGGCCAGGTGTTTGATTTAGTGGTAGGTGAGCACTTTGGAGAGAGTGACCATAATTCGGTTACGTTTAGTTTAGCGATGGAAAGGGATGGGAACATGCCACTGGGCAAGAGTTATAGATGGGGGAAGGGCAATTATAATGCGATTAGGCAAGACTTAGGAGGGATAGAATGGGGTAGCAAAATGCAGGGGATGGGGACAATTGAAATGTGGAGCTGGTTTAAGGAACAGATATTGCGTGTCCTTGATAGGTATGTCCCTGTCAGGCAGGGAGAAAGCGATAAGGTAAGGGAACCTTGGTTTACAAAAGAAATTGTATCTCTTGTTAAGCGGAAGAGGGAGGCTTATGTGACATTGAGACGAGATGGTTCAGATGAGGTGATGGAGAGTTACAGATTAGCTAGGAAGAATTTAAAGAGAGAGTTAAGAAGAGGAAGGAGGGGACATGAGCAGTCATTAGCAGGTAGAATTACGGAGAACCCTAAAGCTTTCTATAGGTATATGGGGAATAAAAGGATGACTAGGGTAAGAATAGGGCCAGTCAAAGACAGAAGTGGGAAGTTGTATGTGGACCCTGTGGAGATCGGAGAGGTGCTAAATAAATATTTCTCATCTGTTTTCACTCGGGAAAAGGAGAATATTGTAGAGGAGAAGACTGAGATACGGGCTATTAGACTTGAAAGGATTGAGGTTAGTAGGGGGGAGGTGTTATCAATCCTAGAAGGTGTGAAGGTAGATAAATCCCCTGGGCCGGATGGGATTTTTCCGAACATTCTCTGGGAAGCTAGGGAGGAGATGGCGGAGCCTTTGGCCTTGATCTTTGAGTCATCATTGTCTACAGGTTTAGTACCAGATGACTGGAGGATTGCAAATATTGTGCCCTTGTTCAAGAAGGGCAGTAGAGATGACCCAGGTAATTATAGACCAGTGAGCCTTACATCTGTTGTAGGAAAAGTTTTGGAAAGGATTATAAGAGATAGGATTTATAATCATCTAGCAAGCAACAATTTGATTGGAGATAGTCAACATGGATTCGTTAAGGGCAGGTCGTGTCTCACAAACCTCATTGAGTTTTTTGAGAAGGTGACCAAGCATGTGGATGAGGGTAGGGCAGTTGACGTGGTGTACATGGACTTCAGTAAAGCCTTTGATAAGGTTCCACATGGTAGGCTATTGGAGAAAATGCGGAGGCATGGGATTGAGGGAGGTTTAGCAGTTTGGATTAGAAACTGGCTTTCTGAAAGAAGCCAAAGAGTGGTGGTTGATGGAAAATATTCAGCCTGGAGTCCGGTTACTAGTGGTGTGCCATAAGGATCTGTTTTGGGACCACTGCTGTTTGTCATTTTTATAAATGACTTGGACGCAGACATAGGTGGATGGGTTAGTAAGTTTGCAGATGACACTAAAGTCGGTGGAGTGGTGGACAGTGTGGAAGAATGTTGCAGGTTGCAGGGAGACTTGGATAAACTGCAGAATTGGGCTGAAAGGTGGCAAATGGAGTTCAATGCAGATAAATGTGTGGTGATGCACTTTGGGAAGAATAATAGGAAGGTAGAATACTGGGTCAACGGAAAGATTCTTGGTAGTGTGGATGTGCAGAGGGATCTTGGTGTCCAGGTACATAGATCCCTGAAAGTTGCCACCCAGGTTGATAGTGCTGTTAAGAAGGCATACGGTGTGTTGGGTTTCATTGGTAGAGGGATTGAGTTCCGGAGCCGTGATGTCATGCTGCAACTGTACAAAACGCTAGTGCGGCCTCACTTGGAATATTGTGTACAGTTCTGGTCGCCCCATTACAGGAAGGATGTGGAAGCATTGGAAAAGGTGCAGAGGAGATTTACCAGGATGTTGCCTGGGCTGGAGCGAAGGTCTTGTGAGGAAAGGCTGAGGGACTTGGGTCTGTTCTCATTGGAGAGAAGAAGGCTAAGAGGGGATTTAATAGAGACATACAAAATGATCAGAGGATTAGATAGGGTGGACAGTGAGAGTCTTTTTCCTAGCGTGATGATGTCGGCTAGTACAAGGGGGCATAGCTGCAAATTGAGGGGTGATAGATTTAAGACAGATGTCAGAGGCAGGTTCTTTACTCAGAGAGTAGTAAGGGTGTGGAATGCCCTGCCTGCCAATGTAGTTAACTCCGCCACATTAGGGGCATTTAAACAGTCCTTGGATAAGCATATGGATGAAGATGGGACAGTGTAGGGGGTGGGCTTAGATTAGTTCACAGGTCGGCGCAACATCGAGGGCCGAAGGGCCTGTTCTGCGCTGTATTGTTCTGTGTTCTATGTATGTCTCAAACTGATGTCAAATTAATGGAGCAATTACTTTGCACTGCCCTGAAACCTGAGCCAAACCTCATCCTGCATCACATTTGAATGGTGCAGCAATTGTGATCAACAGGCATTCAAATGTTGATCAGCAGGACACAGCTGGACAAATTTTGTTAGAAGTTTCACTCATTTGCTCTTGCCCTTTTAAAGCATGTCATCTGGCAAGTCTTGGACACAATAAAGATGGTAATGGAGGAACCATCCTGATTCTCACCTCTTGGCCATTCATTGTTCAGGAACATAAAAGATGTGCAATGTGTGCCAAAGTAAAAACTCATTATGATTTCAAACACCTTAATATATGCAGTTAGAACAAATATGAATTTTTGGAAACAAATAAAAAAATACTCTGATGCTGCTTGGCCTGCTGTGTTCATCCAGATCTACACCTTGTTATCTTAGACTCTGCCTGCTCAAGTTAAAGAAAATCTGACTTTTTGCTTCAGTCAGGTCCTGAAACCTCTACAGCAGGATCAAAGCTGTTTTGGATTTTGAAATACTGCAGCTTCCAACGTAAAAGTTCATAGAATATCTATGGGCAAATATAGGGGTAATAGGCACCAGTCATTTGCTGCTGACTACAAAATTTTAGCTATTGTGTTCTGGTCAGTTCGACACCTTGTTAATTTCTCTAACTGATTTTGCAAATTCACACATTGTAGTGCAACTAGAGCATCAAAGAAGTAGACAGCCATTCATAAAGTGTAAAGTATCAACCCAGCTGCATAGCTACAACAACTATTGTATAAACCAGTAATTCATTGCATCAAGTGGAATTTAATGAAAACCAATTAAGCAATATTTTGAGATAACACAGTGTGGAGCAGGAGGAATTTCTGAAGAAGGGTCCCAACCCAAAATGTCAACTTTCCCGCTCTTCTGATGCTGCCTGGCATACTGTGTTCCTCCAGTTCCACACTGTGTTATCTCTGACTCCAGCATCTGCAGTTCTCCCTATCTCTGAGTAAGCAATATTTTGATGGGTTTTTTTTTTCAATGAAATTTGAAAAAGGAGACAATAATCAACATTTTGTTGCTGTATGTTTCCATTGTCTTTCAAATAGACCAACACTACTGCTTTACAATGAATAACCACTAAATTGCCAAGTGATAGAAGTCATGAAGTTTTAATCAAGAAAAAGTGCTTAGATAAATCTTTGATGCTGGGAGTTGTCTGGTTAATATCAGGGTTCAGATGATGTTGCATTCCCATAGTAAAGCTTTGGCAATTTATGGACATCTTCAAATTAGATTTATAGCCTTTTATTCACTTTCTGACTTCCATTATTTTTATTATGCCATGGTCTTAATAAACTGAAGAAAATGTGATGACAGTTAAAAGTAGAGCTGAAATTACATTGATTGAAAATTGAGAGTAGCAATTGTGATGTTATTGTTGCAAATAATTCTATCATTGGAAGTTACAATGAGGAAATTATTTTGAGGAAATTAAATTATAGTATGGTTGAAACTATGTACTTCAAAATGTACATGAAAATATTAATAGTTGATCACCCCAAACACTGAAGTGAACTTTAAATTATATTCCCTTCAGAATGTGATCTAATTGGGTATTTAAAATAACAAAATAGTCTGATATGGCTGATAGAGAAAAAAACTACTCCCCCTCGTCAGGAATCTAGAACACAATAAAGTAATCTTAAAATTAAAGCTGAACTTTTTGGAAATGCAGTTAGGAAGGAACTCTTTGCACAAAAACAAAATCCAGGACATGCTGTCGTGAAGCTGTGCTAACTGAAACTGAGTCAATGTAAATATTCTAATTAGAGACAAATAGATTTGCTTTGAGGATATGGAGCAAAGATGTATTTATGAAACCGAAGTACGGATTAACCATGATTTCATTGATTTTTAAACAGACTAATCAAGCTAAATGGCCCAATCATGTTCTTATTTTCCTGAAGGACTATGCTGATTTGAAGTCAGAAAATTAGAATTTCATTAGAAAATTGATGGAATTATAGAATTTGATCTCCACCACTGACAAAACAAAATCTGACTGTATTAAGGCGAACAATGAGGTCTCAAATAAACAGGCAGAAATGGAGACATGATCTTCAAAAGCACATTTAAAATCCCCAAATTCCAAGAAATAAGAATGGATGTTATTGGTCTATATTGTGCTCTTGTCAGAGTTTCTACTCAAACTGCGCCAGGACTCCCACCTGCAATGTAACCTCTGTTTCAAACCTGGCCAATTAGCTTGAATTTGTTCAATTTGAATATGCATAATTGACTCAAATAACGTCTGAGTGCAGTTATTTAGGAGGCCAGTTCTGAGGAAGAAAAATAGGTGAGGTTCTGCGTAGGAAAAAATGTTGGCAACATGAACGGTGGCTCAGTGGTTAGCACTGCTACCTCACAACATCAGGGACCTGGGTTCAATTCCACCCTCAGGTGACTATCTGTGTGGAGTTTGCACATTCTCTGCATGTCTGCATGGGTTTTCTCTGGGTGCTCTAGTTTCCTCCTATTGCCCAAAGATGGGCAGGCTAGGTGGATTGGTCAAGCTAAATTGCCCATAATGTTCAGGGATTTGTACATTAGGTGGGTTATTAGAGGGATGGGTTTGGGTGGGTGCCCTGTGGATCAGTGTGGACTTATTGGGCCAAAGGGCCTGTTTCCACACTGTAGTGAAAAATTATCTGAGGGAAGTAGTTATACCTTTTAAACAGTTATTTAAAAGCATTTCTGATTACTCTGACTGACTGAACTAGTCTAGATCATTCTTTCTTACTATCGCCTGACGTTCAGCTTTGATTGAATGGATGAGTGGATGGATGAAACATCCACAATTAAGTGTTGTGAGAAGACATGGAAATGATGACAGATGTCAGAGAAGAAGTAAAATGGCACCTTATCACAGTACCAACTCAGCTTGTTCTTGAATATACCCAAACTTGGCATGCACTCAATGGAAAAATCAGGGCCATGTAGTCATCGCAAAAATTGAAGTCATCCTTCTTTGTTTCTGAGAGGACAATCACAATTTATGCATTTGATGCCAGCTATCACAGGAAAAATGATCCATTATGGACTCAGCACAATGAAATTCAAAGCATTCTTACCTTAACATAACCTAACACACAAAGGAAATCTTACCTGTACATTCAGCTTTGATTCAATGGATAGGTGGATTGATGGGTACATGGGTGGCATGGTGGCTCAGTCGTTAGCACTGCTGCTTCACAGTGCCAGGGACCTGGGTTCAATTCCTGTCATAGATCATAGAATCCCTACAGTGTGGAAACAGGCCCTGGGTTCAATTCCACCCTCAGGCAACTGTCTGTGTGGAGTTTGCACATTTTCCCCACGTCTGCATAGGTTTCCTCTGAATGCTCTGGTTTCCTCCCAAAGTCCAAATATGAGTAAGCTAAGTGTATTGACCATGCTAAATTGCCTGTAATGTTCAGTGATGTGTAGATTAGGGGGATGGATCTGGGTGGGATGCTCTGAGGTTTGGTGTGGGCTTTTTTGGGCCGAAGGGCCTGTTTCCACTCTGTAGGGATTCTATGATCTGTGACAGGAATTGAAAGATATTGAGGAAGTACGGGATCCACATGCTCAAAAGCAAAAAAAATGAACCACAGGGTTTAGAAATCTCAAACAACAACAGAAACTGCTGGAATTCCTCAGCAGGTGAAGAAGCAACTGCTGAGTGAGAAATAGAGCTGATGGGCAGAAGTTTTCTACTGAGGCAGAGGTTGCTTTGGAAGCAGGCAGAATGGCTAACTTACCTACAAGCATGGAAGTGATGGAGGCTGGTGCAATAACATTTAAAACGCATCTGGCTGGGCACATGAAAGGGAAGGGTTAAAAGGGAATATGGACAAAATGCTTACAAATGGAACTAGATTGATTTAGGGTGGCTGGTCAGCGTGGACAAGTTGGACCAAAGCATCTGTTTCCATACAGTACAACTTTATGACTATGTTATTTTGATAAGTCAACACACTGCTGTCAGAGTGTGATTTTTCCAGATTAAGCTTCTTGCATAGAGCATCACACACCAATGGTGGCCAGCTGGAAATTAGACAATTAAGCAGGTATTTGGATGTCAATTGAGCAGGATTTCAATTTTCTTGAAAGACACACAAGTCACACACTGCACCAAAAACTCATCAAAGCAGACAATGTGGCTGCATTGAAGCTTCTACATAAAGGGTGAATCAGGAAATAGTAGTTTGCACATAACCACAGAGATAGCAGCAGTTTTATCACACCTCTCTCACAACTTCTAGTCATACCAACTTAGTCTAGATAGCAGGTGACCTCCCATTATTGTCACAATAAAACATTCCTGCCTGCTCCCATTGCTTCTTTCACAGATATCCATGAATCCCCATGGCTATCTTTACACAACTTCTTATCATTTTGCTGCTGTCTACTATTGCACACTCTAAAATGATACAGTCTGTCTGCTTCCACATTGATGCTGTCAGGTGCTCTTTAAATAGGACCCACCCACCTCAAGATCCTACCTCTTGAATACCCTGATTGCTAATTAGGCAGCAATTGTGTAAATATGTCAATAATTGGTCAACGATAGCAAAATGTTAACAGACATCATGAAATTACTTTGAAAAGAATTGGGACCCAGCATTGATTCTGACATTGGGTACACATTTGGTAAAATCCAACCCAAATTTCAGGCAAACTACCATCCATCAGAACAAGAGTAAATTAGAGATATATCAAATCTTATGGGAGTACAGAGGCAAGGAAAATAGAATGGGGTTGGGGCAATATAATAAAAAAAAACACATTGATAAGGTAGAAGGCAGGAGAGATTGTCTGACAAAATGCCTGATGATGCCAAGCAAAAATGAACGGTAATCATTCAAGAAAAAAAAATACAAGGATGTGTTTGGAGCAAATGAAAAGAGAAGAGTAAAATCCTTCATTTAATTTGAAGGTTGACAAGGTGAAAGATGAGAACAAGAAGAGCCTTATTGGGTGGTTCGGGAAGGTGAAAGCAAAAGTGCAGGAAATGGAACAGATACAGTCTCCTGCCGTGTCAACCATGGTGGAATTGTTTTAACCTTGGACAAGGAAAAAGGGAGATATATCATAAGACAGAAGCCAGAAGGATGCATTGTTTGATCTGATTTGACATAACCAGTGAAACTGCAAGATTGAAAAGTTCCATACAAGAAGCAAGGGGATGAAGAAGGTTAGTCAAGTTTTATTGGAACCATTGGGTTTATGGTGGATAAAAGTAGATAGCCTATTCCCAGGAATGGATACTGAGAAATCAAAGAATAGAAGAGAGCTGCTGGACATGGACAATGCAAAGTCAAAGGAATGGAGAAAACTCAAAGCAAACTTGATCAAATCATCCACAAAATCAGAGGAGATAGGAACAGAGGTTGACATATGGCCTGTAACGCCTTCACTGTCATTTAATATGATCATAGTTAGCAAACGAACTGTGAACTGACTAATTAGGTGAAAAGTTAAGGTTTTGAAGATAGCGTGTGAGATACTTAAAAGGAGATTTCAGAATACACAGGACAAATACATTCCAACAAAAAAGAAAAACTCCAAGTGGGTGAATTATATTAAGAGACAGGCTGGACAAGCTCAGCTTGAATCTGCTGGAATGTGGAAGAGCTGGAGGTGACTTGATTGAAAAATACAAGATCCTAAGGGGTGGTGTCAGGGTAGAAGTGGAAAGGATGTTTCTCATTGTGGGAAAATCTAAAACTAGGGGTATCTGTTTCAAAATAAGAGGTTCCATTGAAGACAGAGGTAAGGACATTTTTTTTTCAGAGACTCAGAAGTCATTGGAATTCTCTTTCTCAAAAGACAGTGGAACACAGAAGGAAATCCCAGTTTAAACATAAATCCTAGTAATACATGGAAATGAACCTACTGATCACACTGGAGCTCCAGTTTGAAGTATACAAGATTAGTAGGATGAGCAAAGAGTCTGTAAAACCAAAAGATATAGAAGCAGAAGTTGCCAACTGGCCCATCAAATCCACACTGCCATTCAATGAGATCATAGCTGATTTGACAATCCTTGACTCCATTTTTACGCATTACCCCCATAAACTTTGATTCCTTTAATCATCAGAAATCTGTCAACCTCAGCTATGAATGCACTTAACAAATTTTGTTTGTCATTTACATAAATGATTTGGATGTGAATTTAGGAGGCATGATTAGTAAGTTGTGGGTGACACCAAAATTAGTGGTATGGTGGACAGTGAAGAAAGTTATCTAAGATTACAAAGGGATTTTGATCTATTGGGCTAATGGGTTGAGGAGTGGCAGATGGGGTTTAATTTGGATAAATGTGAGGTATTGCATTTTGGTAAGATAATCAAGGGCAAGACTTATACAGTTAATAGTAGGACCCTGGGTACAATTGTAGAACTGAGAGACCGAGGAGTTCAGGTATATAATTCTTTGAAAATTGCATCACAGGTAGACAGGGTGGTTAAGAAGGTTAAGAATGCTTGTCTCCATTGCTCAGGCCATTGAGTATAGGAGTTGGGCTGTCATCTTGAGGTCGTACAGGATGTTGGTGAGGCCACTTTTGGAATACTATGTACAGTTCTGGTCGCCCTGATATGGAAGGATATTATTAAATTGGAGAGGGTTCAGAAGAGAATTACAAGGATGTTGCCAGGACTGAAAGGTTTAAACTATAAGGAGAGGCTGGGTAGACTAAGACTTTTTTCACTGGAGCAGAGGAAGTTGAGGGGTATAGAGTTTATAAATCATGAGGGGCATAGATAAGTTGAAATGGCAAAAGTCCTTTCCCTAGGGTAGGGTAGTTCAAAACTAGAGAGCACATTTTTAAGGTGAGATGAGAAAGATTTTAAAAAGTACCTGAGGGGCAACATTTTCACACAGAGGGTGGTTTGTATGTGGAATAAACCGTCAGAGGAAGTGGTAGATGCAAGTGCAGTTGCAACATATAAAAGATATTTGGACAGGTACATGAATTGGAAAGGTTTAGAGGGATATGGGGCAAATTCAAGCAAGTGGGACTAGTTTAGATTGGGAAACTTAGTCGGCATGGAGAAGTTAGGCCAAAGAGTCTGCTTCTGTGCTGTATGACTCTATGGCTTCCCTTTTCTATATATCCATTCCTTTTGAAATAAAGGCCAAAATTCCTTTTGTTTTTCCTAAAAACCACGGAACTAGGATGTTAACTTTTTGTGATTCATCTACTAAGACCTCAAATTACTCTGTGCTATGGCTTTCTGCAGTCTTTCTCCATTTAAATAATATTCCACTCTTCTATTTTTCTTGCCAAAGTGCAAAACTTTAAGTGTCACTTGCAAGTTTTACTGATTTTTCCGTTTTTTGAAGTAGAGTCTATGAATTTTTCTTAAAGCAGAGGTAAATAAATTTTTGATAAGCATGGGGTGGAATGTTGTTGGTGGTAGGTGGAATGTGCAGGAATCAAATCAACCACGATGTTACCAAATGGTGTAGCAGACTGAAGGCCCCAGTGGCATACTCCTACACATCATTCATATGATAATATGGTTAATGGACAAACCCTTCATCCCAGGGATCAACACAGTGAACATTCGCTGTTCTGCATCCAAGAAGGATGATAGGGATGAACCAGGGAACTATAGACCGGTGAGTCTAATATCAGTGGTAGGAAAATTATCAGGGAAAAAAAAATCGAAGAAATAGAATTAATCTCTACTTAGAGAAGCAAGGATTCATCAAGGATATCCAGCATGGCTTTGTTAGGGTAAGATCATGTTTGACAGATTTGATTAAGTTTCTCAAAGAGGTGTCTAGATGTTTGGAAGAGAGTAGTGCAGTGGATATAGACTGTAAGGACTACAGTAAGTCAGTTGCCAAGGT
Source organism: Ginglymostoma cirratum (assembly GCA_024137785.1). Lineage (NCBI taxonomy): Eukaryota > Metazoa > Chordata > Chondrichthyes > Orectolobiformes > Ginglymostomatidae > Ginglymostoma > Ginglymostoma cirratum. The sequence continues at coordinate 36,081,958 of JAHRHZ010000018.1, read as the reverse complement.
TTTACATAGGAGACTGATTAAGATGATAAGAACCTAAAGAGATCCTTCATGTCTTCCTAATTTCATTTATAAATTCAGGCAGCTCTGTGGAGGGGTTCTCCTGCATTTTGGGACACCTTCTTCCTCAGTTACATGCAATGGCATCCTGCTGCTGCTTCTGATGCTCTAAATCTTTCATGTTTTATGACCTGCTTCTCCTCTTAAGTTGGACGTTCACTAATTGACCAACTCAAAGAAAATCTCAGATGATGCCTATTCCCTACACAGTGTAAGCTTCTAACTGCATTCTAACAGTCCTGACAGTGCCACCCAAAAGCTAGTAAGGAAAAATCCAGACCATGACATTCAGGTGGAAGCGGAATTATCATGAACTGCCATCAAAAATATTGTTTTAAAATTCAACGGAATTTTTAGCATTTAATGAATACATATGATATACTACAACCATAAAATTAGTTATTTGGTTGTGGAAATTTGTTCAGCCATAATAATGACTTAGCATGCTGCCACAGACCCAGTTACACCTCAATCAATAATCAGGGGTATCTGTAGGAAGATTAATGCTGTACAAGTTGGAACTTCACATCAAACCAGTGACTTTTAATTAATTTCCACACACCAGGACTTTAAGAGTGTTCCATGTAGCGGAACAAAGAAGCACTAGCAGCAACTTGTGGATTCCTGTCTACATTTAACTGTGCACGTGCAGACATCACTGTCAGTTTCAGTGTGACGATTGGAAAATGTTGACAGCTTTACCATCAGTACAATCGAACCAACATTTTCGAAACATTACACATGTGACATAGAAAGATAGGTTTAATTTTTTGTGTAATGCCATTGTTCTTTGCACAAATTATTTTAGTGAATAACCAACCATATGGTCTACTGTGCGAATGACAATACACATCAAGTACAATTTCTTTGTTTCTTTTCGTAATGTACTAGTCCCTATGATAAGTGTATGCTGTGGAACATTCTTAGAGCAAATATCTTGCATCCCGATATCATGCATGTGACATTTATTACCTAATGTAATCCACACAACTAGATGTTATCTTTTAAATAAATTACCTGTATATTGGCCATCCACAACAATTGTTCCTTCAGCCTCTGTTCTTGTAGCAGTTATGTTGTGCCATTGTATGTTTGTCCTTTGTCATTAGTCGGAGTAACTGCAATAGCAGAACCCTGTCAAAATACAATAAAAGTGTGCTTCTTTAGATAGGGATCAAGTATACTGACATACAAAATTGCTTAACCCATTGAACAAATAACGTAAACGTGCAGGAAAAAAACATTCACAACAAATCACCCTCGGGCGACTGTCTGTGTGGAGTTTGCACATTCTCCCCGTGTCTGTGTGGGTTTCCTCTGGGTGCTCCGGTTTCCTCCCACAGTCCAAAGGTGTGCAGGTCAGGTAAATTGACCACGCTAAATTGCCCATACTGTTCAGGGATGTGTGGATTGCGTGGGTTGCGGGAGGGTGTGGTGGGTCTGGGTGGGATGCTGTGGGGTTCGGTGTGGACTTGTTGGGCCGAAGGGCCTGTTTCCACACGGTAGGGATTCTATGATTCTATGATCTATGATTTACCACAAACAGTGTAATATATTCAGCGCTATACCACAGTTAAACAACAACCCAATACACAAGTTCCATACCTTGTTTCAGCATAGGTTCATATAGGCCTGCGTGACAATTACTTATACAAATAGGAAAGTCACTTCAGGATAGTTTTAAGTAGCTAGAGCTGTCTTTTTTATTCTTTCACTGTGGGTGTCATGATGTCAGGCCTAAGAATTACCTTTGTACTCAGAAACAGCAGAGTTGAGGGTAATCTCTAGCGACCTCCTTATTATTGAGAAAGTCTCTCAGTTTTTACACTCAGCTAAGAAAAATAAATTGGACGAAGCTGTGACAGCATTGAATCTTTGTGGGAAGGATATCCTCTCAGGTTAAATGTCCTGGGTTCAGTCCTTAAATGGGACGTGAAAAATGAGTGCAATGTGCATAGGAAATACGCAGTATTCATTTACCCTCATCTGCACTTCAATTACATGGCACTCTGTGGCTTTAATGCTAGCGATGCTGTACTGTTTTCAAAGAGGACACAACATTGTAGATGAAATACAATTGCATCTCAGAATGCTTTGCACACAGACTGTGTAAATGTTCCACGTAGAGATTACAGAGGACTATGATAATAAAAAATCAAGTATAAAGCTTCCAAGATCCCCACGCAGTAAGCAGCAATATTTTGTTTGAAAAGTGTCTTGAGAATTTACTTTTGGAAAAATTCCAGTGAAAGATCATGCATGTTTCTCCCTTGCATTGTAAATCTTAGGGGCTCCATGCAGGTGCTAACCTGCAGCAAAGCAGGTTGAAGCAGTGGGATATGCTAATCAGTGGCATTAAATTGTTGAAGTACCCTCAAATGTCTTACTTGCTTTGTGTGAGCCAGTCGCTTGGTTCATACATCTATGGCCAACTCATTGACAAACAATGTAGGTAACTCCAAAGTCAGAATGGAAAAAATGTCGGGGCCAAAAACAACCATATTGAGTATGTTGGCAACTTTGGCTATCATGAACAGTACTGTGTCTACGGTGCAGTTTGATTGCCAAAACATTTGGGTCCATTAGAATTAACTGCAAGCACTTCCAGACTGACCTAGAATTTACAGAACCAGTCAATTTAGCAACTGTTAATACATATGCTGGAGCTAGTAAATAAAATTGGTGGCATAATAGCTGTCTGACACCGAACTATTTCGAAACAACCTGTTCAGACATGATATGACATAACTCTTGAGCAAGTGGGACTTGAATCCAGGTCTTCTGGCTCAGAAGTAAGGAGATTACCATTGTGCCACAAGAGCCCAGTCTGGTCTGATATTTCTGAGATAATTTTTAATGTCAATTACTGATAATTAAAGCATCAAATACTATTATCAAGGTTCTTTCAAAACAAAGTCCAGCATTTTCTAATAGAATCTTGGATCATGATGCTGCACTTGGTACAGCATCCAATAGTTAGATGCAGTAGTACATGATAAATGCAAAGACTAAATTGGTATTGTAGGAGATAAGCAACAGATACATCTTCTTAAGCATGTTTCCGTTCAGCAGAACATTTGGAAACTTTTTCTCCAAAGTCTGTTTCTCCAAGTCAGCTTCTCCACAATGTTGGTAAGAATCATTCTCCTGCCTCTGTAATTACATAACAATTCCAACCAAGGTCTGATCCAGAAAGCATGTGAAAGTACATGAAATATTAAATGCAAAATCAATCAAATTAATGAACTTAAATTTCCTGTACAATTATAAGTAATAATTTAATGCATTTTAACTTACCTGTACAATTAATTTTCATACATCAAAACAATTTAGACTGAATGAAAAATTAAAATATATTAAAATTCCATCAGAAATTCGTTGCTTCTGGTTCTTTAAATCAAGCAGTTAAATCCCTCTCTTTTATGTTAGCTAGAAATCCACTAAACATTGGAAATATCAACAGGCTTGCTAAAGGCCATCATTTGCATCTGCAATGCATAATTAATGAGGCTTTCATTCAAAAGTGGCAGGAGTGAATTACACAGGCATACAGCACAAATGGAAATAAGCTTAGGTGTATTTTCACAAGGTACTGGACAGAAGAGCTCATTGCTTAATTTCCTAGCCCCACCATGACTGAAATTAAACCAGAGGTAGTGACTTGTCACTCAGGAAATGTGGTATGTTGTATCAGAGATAAAAGGTACTGCAGATGCTGGAGAATCCGAGATAACAAGCATGGGGCTGGATGAACACAGCAGGTCAAGCAGCATCATAGGAGCAGGAAAACTCGACGTTTCGGGCCTAAACCCTTCATCAGAAATGGGGGACGGGAAGAGGGTTCTGAAATAAATAGGGAGAGAGGGGGAGGCGGATAGAAGATGGATAGAGGAGAGGATAGGTGGAGAGGAGGCGGACAAGTGGAAGAGGCGGGGATGGAGCCAGTAAAGGTGAGTGTAGGTAGGGGGGTAGGGAGGAGATAGGTCAGTCCAGGGAGGACGGACAGGTCAAGGGGGCGAGATGATGTTAGTAGATAGGAGATGGGGGTGTGGCTTGGGGTGAGAGGAAAAACCGGTTAGGGAGGTGGAGATGAGCTGGGCTGGTTTTGGGATGCGGTTGGGGGAGGGGAGATTTTGAAGCTTGTGAAATCCACATTGATGCCATTGGGCTGCAGGGTTCCCAGACATTCCAATCCCGCACATCTCAAATGTCCTCATTCTTCAAGGACCGCAACATCCCCCCTACAGTGGTCGAGAACGCCCTCGACCGTGTCTCCCGCATTTCCCGGAACACATCCCTCACGCCCCGTCCCCGCAACAATAACCAAAAAAGAATCCCCCTCGTCCTCACATACCATCCCACCAACCTCCGGATCCAACGCATCATCCTCCGACACTTCCGCCATCTGCAGTCAGACCGCACCACCAAAGACATCTTTCCCTCCCCACCCTTATCTGCCTTCCGGAGGGACCACTCCCTCCGCGACTCCCTTGTCCGCTCCACACTCCCCTCCAGCCCCACCACACCCGGCACTTTTCCTTGTAACCGCAGGAAGTGCTACACCTGCCCCCACACCTCCTCCCTCACCCCAATCCCAGGCCCCAAGAAGACTTTCCACATCAGGCAGAGGTTCACCTGCACATCTGCCAATGTGGTATACTGCATCCGCTGTACCCGTTGTGGCTTCCTCTACATCGGGGAAACCAAGCGGAGGCTTGGGGACCGCTTTGCAGAACACCTGCGCTCAGTTCGCAACAAACAACTGCACCTCCCAGTCGCGAACCATTTCAACTCCCCCTCCCATTCCTCAGATGACATGTCCATCCTTGGCCTCCTACAATGCCACAGTGATGCCACCCGAAGGCTGCAGGAACAGCAAATCATATTCAGCCTGGGAACCCTGCAGCCTAATGGCATCAATGTGGATTTCACCAGCTTCAATATCTCCCCTCCTCCAACCGCATCCCAAAACCAGCCCAGCTCATCTCCACCTCCCTAACCGGTTTTTCCTCTCACCCCAAGCCACACCCCCATCTCCTATCTACTAACATCATCCCGCCCCCTTGACCTGTCCGTTCTCCCAGGACTGACCTATCTCCTCCCTACCCCCCAACCTACACTCACCTTTACTGGCTCCATCCCCGCCTCTTCGACTTGTCTGCCTCCTCTCCACCTATCCTCTCCTCTATTCATCCTCTATCCGCCTCCCCCTCTCTCCCTATTTATTTCAGAACCCTCTTCCCCTCCCCCATTTCTGATGAAGGGTTTAGGCCCGAAACGTCGAGTTTTCCTGCTCCTATGATGCTTCTTGACCTGCTGTGTTCATCCAGCCCCACGCTTGTTATCATTAATGTGGTATGTTGTGTTTTGTTTTATTTCTAAAGGCAAATATATTTTAAACGAGTATTTACATTTAAAATATAATTTTTAACTTTTATCCTTATGGGGTGTGGGCATCGCTGGCAAGGGGACCATTTGTTGTCCAAACCAAATTGCTCTTAAACTGAATTGTTTGTTAGGCCATTTCATTTCAGGGGAAAAATAAGAGGTAACCATTTTACTGTGAATGTGGAGTCACATGTCAACCAGACCAGGGTAAGGATGGCTGATTCCTTTCACAAAGTATATTCGTGAACTATAGAACTAAAATATAGAATTTTACACAGTCAATAAAAGCTTCCTGGTCACCATTATTGGCAATAAATTCCAGATTTAAATAAGTGAATTCACACTCTATCATGTTGGGATTTGAACCCACAGCATTAGCATTGTCTTCTGAATGACACATCCAGTGACATACCATTATGCCACTAACATCACTGTATTCTTATTAAATTAATTATGTCCCAATTATTATGGAACAAGGGCATTTTGACAAGCTGTGGACATTAAACGTGGAAAGAAGCTATTTATGAGAGAGGTGTTTTTTAAAGGTCGATACTGAAATGGCTTATACCAAATATTACCATTAAAAATATTTCCTTAACAAATAATATGTGTTCAAGACTTAGCACTGTTCCTGAACAGTAAATATGCCCATATAAAGTGAACTCAGAATACTAGTCTATAAAGAATATTTTCAATTAACATTGCATCTCTTACACCCTACAATTAATTTTTATTTATTCCCCACACTGGTCATTTCCGTCAAGATGGATAATTAGGAATAAACATGTTAAACGCAATATTCCAAAACCAAACGTTAGCACGAAATGTCAGCATTAGGTGACTGCCTGTGTGAAGTTGCCATGTTCTCCTACTGTATGTGTGGATTTCCTCCCACAGGCCAAAGATGCGCAGGTTAGTTGGATTGGCCATGCTACAAATTGTCCCATATTGTGCAGGAATGTGCAGGTTAACTGGGTTAGCCATGGTAAAAAGCCCATGCAAGGTTAGGGGGATGTGATGGCAGGGTGGGCCTGGTTGGGATGCTCTTCAGAAGGTTAATGCCAACTCAATGAACCAAATAGCCTCTTTCTGCACTGCAGGGATTCTATGATTCATTAATGACAGATAGCATCAAATTAAAGTAGTTAATCTATAAGGCCTTGTTTTGCAGCTGAGGTTTAAACATGTTATCAGTGGTGTGGATGTTGCAAAGTCCCAGCAGTGGCCAGTGCTTCCACCTCTTCTGCATGTCTCAACGAGAAATGCACCAAAAAGACCAGCTGCATAATGAGATGAAGAGCAGAAATGTACGTGAGAAAGTCATCATGGGCAAACTGGATGCCATGAATCTCACTCAGAAAAACACTTTGTCACAAATGGGAATGTTCAGCCATACATGTGTAACACAGCTTGTGAAAAACCCAGAATGTAACAGGTTTCCAACTGCAGCATTAACACATTGGGAAGGGACAAAATGATTCACATCTTATCACAACAACTTGTACATACCCAGTGCTTTATCGCACCAAAATATTTCAAAACCCTTCTCGTAGTAAATTAATTTTGAAGTGCTATGATTTCAGTAGCTTTGAACAAACTGCAATGAGTAACTAGTTAATTATTCTGTGCATTCGTTGACAGAAAATTGTTGGCAGACACACCCTGCTTTGAATAGTTCCTGAATATCCTGATATCCACTTCGTACACAGGAATAGACACACAGGACCTCAGTGTAATCTTTCACCTTCCTCTATGCTTCTGCTCTCACTCAGTACTGCTGCTTGTCAGTCCATGGGTTCAAATGCTGGCATGGGACACAAATCCACCAAACCCTCCACCAGAGATGACAATCTGACTGAGTGAGTCATACAATGTGAAATATAGTTTAATATTATGTTTACACAGCAAGAAAGTATTCAAACATATTATGTATAAATAAATCAAGCTTTTCTACCCCTGAAACAATGCATGTTTCATTCTCTAATTGGACCTAAAATCTGTCAAATACATGACATTTGGTTTTTGGATTCTACCAATGCCAGTCATGTGACAAAATTATTGAATAACCAACTAAGTGATAGTGCACTTATTCATCAAACTAATTTCTGTTCAGTTCTAAGGAAGGGTCACCGAACCTGAAACATCAACTCTGATTTTTTTCTTCACAGATGCTGCCAGACCTGCTGAGCTTTTCCAGCAACTTCTGTTTTTGTTCCTGATTTACTGCTTCCTCAGTTCCTTCAGTTTTTAATAATAATATTCTGTGCTATATATAACGTCAGAAGACCAACTCATTCTTGTATTCTTGGTACTGATTAACACTAAAGAGGAATATATATGATTATGAGCTACTGAATGCTGCTAGAATTTTTCAAGTAAGTTTGCACTATTTTTACAGTTAAGGTTTTGATACAGAATAAAACAACATGCAGTGTGTGGCACAGTGGACTCAAACCAAATAATTGGGCAGAGCTTAGACCTCACAAAATCAACAGGAATGGAGTGGAAGTTAAGTCAGAACTTCAGAATGGAAATGTTCCAATTGAACATGGCTCCGATGCATCCGCTTCTGTTTTTAATGGAGATGCTGGAGGTTGAGCAACTAACTTTCTCTGCAGAGGAAGGACCATCACTAACAAGATTTAAATCTCCATCTGATTTTTACACCGATTGGCCAAATTTCCTAGATGTTTGGAAATCTGGCAGGGTATGTGCTTTCCAATATTGCTGAGAGAGTATGTGGAATGGACTGACCAGAGAAAGGGCAGGGACAATCAAGGATTGTAAAGAGAATTTGTGCACAGAGCCTAAAGAGATAGGAGAGGTCCTTAATGAATACTTTTCTTCAGTATTCACAACAGAGAGGGACCTAGTTGTAGAGGAAGGTGTTGTGAAACAGGCAGGTTGATGTTAGTAAAGAAGATGTGCTAGGAATTCTGAGGAAGTTGAAGACAGATAAGTCCCCCGGGCCTGATGGGATTTATCCAAGGATTCTATGGTAAGCGAGGGACGAGATCGCAGGGCCTTTGGCGATGATCTTTTCGTCCTCACTGTCCACGGGTATAGCGCCGGAAGATTGGAAACAGGCAAACCTCATTCCCTTGTTCAAAAAAGGGAACAGGGATAACCCCAGAAATTACAGGCCAGTTAGTCTTACGTCAGTGGTGGACAAATTATTGGAAAGGGCTCAGAGACAGGATTTATGATCACTTGAAAAGACACAGTTTGATTCGTGATAGTCAACATGGATTTGTGAGGGGTAGATCATGCCTCACAAACCTTATTGAATTCTTTGAAGAGGTGACCAAACACGTGGATGAAGGTAGAGCAGTGGATGTGGTATACATGGATCTAAATAAGGCAGTTGATAAGGTTCCCCATGGTAGGCTCATGCAGAAGGTAAGGAGGCATGGGATGGGGGAAATGTGGCAGATTGGACTCAGAATTGGCTGACCCGTAGAAGACAAAGGCTGTTAGTGGATGGAAAATATTCAACATGGTGCCCAGTTATGAGTGGTGTACCACAAGGATCTGTTCTGGGTCCTCTTCGGTTTGTGATTTTTGTAAATGATTTGGATGAAGGAGTGGAAGGGTGGATTAGCAAGTTCGCAGACGATACGAAGGTGGGTCACGTTGTGAACAGTGCGGAGGGCTGTTCTAGGTTACAAAGGGAAATTGATAGGATGCAGAAGTGGGCTGAGAAGTAGCAGATGGAATTTAACCCTGAAAAGTGTGAGGTGATTCATTTTGGAAGGACAAACTTGAAAGCAGAATACAGGGTTAACGGCAGAGTGGAGGAGCAGAGGGATCTTGGGGTTCATGTTGACAGTTCCCTGAGAGCTGCCACCCAGGTGGATAGAGTTGTTAAGAAGGCGTATGGTGTGTTAGCTTTCATTAATAGAGGGATTGAGTTCAAGAGCCGTGAAGTTATGCTCTAGTTATACAAAAGCCTGGTTTGGCCACACCTGGAGTATTGTGTCCAGTTCTGGTCACCTCAGTACAGGAAAGATGTGGAAGTGTTAGAAAAGGTGCAGAGGAGATTTACCAGAATGTTGCCTGGAATGGAGGGAATATCTTACGAGGAAAGGTTGAGAGAGCTACGGCTTTTCTCTTTAGAATGACGAAGGGTGAGAGGTGACTTGATAGAGGTGTACAAAATGATCAGAGGTATAGATAGAGTAGACAGCCAGAGACGTTTTCCTAGGGTGGAGGTAGCTTTTACAAGGGGACATAGTTTTAAAGTGAAAGGAGGTAGATATTGGGGAGACGTCAGATGTAGGTTCTTTACTCAGAGAGTGATAGGCACATGGAATGCATTGCCAGAGAGGGTAGTGGAGTCGGCCTCATTAGGGGCATTTAAGTGGCCATTAGATAGGCATATGGATGATAGTATAAGGTAGCTGTGGAGGTTAGATAGACCTTGGGTTTAGGGTAAAAGCTCAGCACAACATCGTGGGCCGAAGGGCCTGTACTGTGCTGTACTGTTCTATGCTCCATGTTCTATAATTGCTTTTGCCTGGCTCAGCAAGCCTACCTAATTCCAACTGTGGTGCAGTCTGGTTCTCCTCTCTGTGACTTACCCCACCAATGTCTGCTATCCAATATAGACTCATTTCCCAATGTCCAAGTTCCCTCTCCTTCACTGCTAGCATCCAACTCCCTGCCAATGCCTCACTTCAAAATCTATGCTGCCTTCTCTCCCACCAGTCCGTTCCTTGATATCCAACTTCTGCACTCCATGCCCAACTCAAATCTATTGCATTCAAATCTGCGATTCATTACTTCCACAGCAGCCAACCAACCTCTGGCTGCTGCCAGAAGGTGGAATTGGAACATTTAAGTTAGCTGTCGCTATTAAGTTGCACAATGTTTTTGCACTCTTTTCCCTCCTTGTGGTTATTATTGATTCCACTCTTTCAAGGTCAAAACCGAGCCTAAGATTTTAGTTTGATCTGAATCCAAAACAAAAAGACAGAAACAAGGACCATTCCATCTTCAAATTGCCACTCCACCCTTTTTCATTTTTCACCATTTCTGACTTGGATCTTCCAATTGAGTTTCATGAGAAATACAGCATCTAGCCTCACATCACAAAACCAGATAGTATTTATAGAGTGAGCTTTTCCAGGAACTTTGTTTTTGTTCCAGGATTTATAGAGCGGCAAGTAAGTGGGTAAACTGGTAGGGAGCCAAGTGGGTAAAGGGCATAGGATGACAGGCGGGTGATGTTTAGGGTGGGTCAGTGGGTAAGGGGCTAGATGAATCAGTGAGGACTCTGGTTGGGTTACAGGAGTGTTAGTTGAATTAGTGTGGATTGGGGTGGGATGGAGAAGTATCATGTGATGAGTGACGAGTTGGTAATGGGTCAGTTTTACAGCTAGCAAAGAGCTACAGCAGATGTTTAATGCTACTAATCTTTCCTGAGCAAAATTCAGAAAATTGAGTCAAAATTCTCCAAAGTCTCCCACTCTAACTCAGAATTCAACACCTTTGTGAGGATCCAGAGGCTACGTAAATACACCAAATTTAAATTTCCTGGGCAATAGTGTCTCAGAAGTTCCGAAGGGTCCCATACTACATTTTTCATAGTTTGTCGCTGCAGGAATGATCTTCCAATTGGAAGATCTGGGCCATTGCCCACGAATGTCCTTACAGTTTTTGCAGCATCTCTGTCTTAGAAAGGCATAGCAATTTTAGCATGGAGACTTGTGCATTTCTGTTTTATGAAAATTTTAAGCTGAAACATTACACAAGATTTCTTAGGCCTTTCCTGGGTCACCATATATCTGCTAAAATGTAGTTTAATTGGAAGGTTTTTGATTAGGCCCCACATGAGAGTTTAGCATATGAAAGGCAAGTGAATGGGATTGTGGGTAGTGTACTAACATAGATAAAGAACTGGCTGGCACTCATGAAACAAAGTTTAGGAATAAACAGATCATTATCTGAGTTTTAGCCAGTGACCAGTGGGGTAAAGTAGGAATCAGAGCTTGGATCTCAACTATTCACAATGTAAAATAATTATTTAAATGAGGGTACTAAATGCAATATCTGAAGGTTTGCAGATGATACAAAGCCTAGTGGGAATGTAAGCTAAGCTGTAAGGAGGATGCAGAGATGCTTCAGTGTGATTTGGACAAGTTAAGTGAGTAAATGGGTAAATGCATGGCAGATTAAGTATAATGTGGAGAAATGTGAAGGTATGTTTCATAGACAAAACAGACAGATAGATTTTATCTAATGGTGATAGATTGGGAAGGGAGAGGTGCAATGAAACTAGGTTTCCTTGTACACCAGCAACGAAAATAAGCTTGCAGATACAGTAAGTAATGAACAAGGCAAATGGCAATTGTGCCAGGGAGACCCCTTCATGAAACCACAACCAGATTGGTTAGGACTATATCTGCCAAGTTTTAACTACAGAGATATATTAGTGAATGCATTTCTTTATTTTGTAGGTCTGATAGAAGATCATGTTTTAAAAGAACAGAATGTAGGAGAAGAGACAGGCACCTTCAACAATATTGAAGGAACATTTGAAAATTACTTTACATTAATAACTAATCATATAAAACATAAAACAAATTTAACTTTAGGATTCAGCTTAAGGGAAATCCTGTTGGCAACTTTATCAATGATCTTTGCACATTGTCAGAATTTTATAAGTTTCTATGAGATCCCTCTCATTCCTTCCAAACTGTCATGAATATAGTCTTAACCAGTTCAAATCTCTCCTCGTATGAAAGCCCTGCCATCCCAGGAATCAGTCTACTAAGCCTTCACTGTACTGTCTCCATAGCCAGAACATCCTTCACCAGAGAAGGAAATCAGAACTGCATGTAATATTCCAGGTGTGGTCTTAGCAAAGCCCTGTTTCCTCTGTAACCCTGAAGCAATTCTGTATCACATGAACTGTCTCTTTTCACATAGTCTGGTTCAATTCCTTGTCTGAAGGATTTGCAATTTTAAATCTGTTTTAAGTTATAATGTCTTTCTCTATTCTAATTGTTTTTAACTCCCATCATTTTACATATTTAAAGGATTTACTTGAAAACTGTTGCAGGACATTTTTTTTAAAAAATCAGCTGGTTTCACCGTTCAGTGTTGTTGAATTGTGCAATCACGTCAATTGTGTTAAACGTTGTCTCCACCAATATCTTAAAAATATTGTAATAATTTATTACTGGATATTAAAGATTATTTAATAATCTTTAATATTAATAATTCTTTATTGATAAGAATTGCCATTGCTGTAGTGTAGATTTTTAAATTGCACCTTCTTATTTTAATTTTCAGAGATTGGTTTATTTTCTCTCTAAGTGCAAGATTAGTCAGCGGGAACTGTGGGATTGCAAATTTTACGCCATCATTTAAGAAAGCGGCAAAGGAAATTACAGACTTGTCAGTTTGAAGTCAATCGTGGAAACGCTGATGGAGACCATAATAAACAATAGGATAATTATACACTTAGAGAAAAATAAGCTGGTACTAGACCTCCAACATGGATTTGTCAAGGGCAGGTTGTGTCTGACAATTTTAATTGAGTTCTTTGATGAGATGACACAGACTGAGGATGAGGGGAGTGCTGTGGCTCTTTTCTCTTTGGACTTTCAGAAAGCATTGATACAATGTCACTTGGCAGGTTGGTTAGAAAATTTGAAATGGTTGGGATTGGTACGCCCTATGCAGTATGGATTAGAAGTCGCTAAAAGATGGAAAACACAGGATAGGTCTTAGTAGGCATTTCCAGACTGAAGGTGAGTTGAAAGTGGTGTTCCCCAAGGGATTGGCATTGGGACTGTTGCTTTTTCTGTTTCATATAAACAATTTCATATAGTCATTGAAAGCAAAATATCTATATATGCAGATGATAGGGAGAATGATGAATTGTGAGAATGATGCTGAGCAGCTTCAGAAAGACATTGATAAGTTGGCCAAATGGGCAGGCAGGTGACAGATGAATCTCAATGCAGAGAAATGTGACATAATGCATTTTGGCAGAAGAAAGAGGGGGCAACAGTACTGGCTCAATGGTACAACCTGGAGGGGAGTTCAGGAACAGAAGGACATCAGAGTTCAAATGCATAATTCTCTGAAGGTTGTCTGGAAAACAGTTGTTAAGAAGGCATAGAGTATAAAAGCAAGTAATGCCAAACCTCTACAAATCAATGGTCAGACTATATTTGGAGTATTGTGCTCAATTCTGGGCATGTTTTTTAAGGATGTTAAATCCCTGGAAAGAGTGAAAAAGACATTTTCTAGAATGATACCAGGAATGAGGGGTTTTAGATACAAGGGAAGATTGGAGAAATTGGGCTTATTGTCCTTGAAGCAGAGAAGATTAAAAGGTGACCCTATTGAGATATTCAAAATTATGAACAATTTTGACAGGGTAATGAGGGATATTCTGTTACCATTAGTTAGTATGTCAGCAATTGGGGTCATAATTTAAAGATTGTCAGCAAGAGAGCTCAGAGTGAGATAAAGAGAAATATCTTTGCACAGAGTTGTGGGAATTTGGAATATGCTGCCTGGGAGAATGGTCAAGGTAGATTCTATAGCAGGTTTAAAAAAGAGGTAGATCTGGTCTATGGAGATAGGGCTGGAGAATGGGACTAGGAAGGCAGCTCTTTTGGGAGTCAGTACAGACTTAATGTGTCGAATGGCCTCCTTCTGCACTGTAAAATCCTACAATTCTATTTTAATTGAAGTTGTAAGACTTCTAAATGGTTCAAAATGGTCTTTCTAGCACTGAAGAAAAATATTTAAATTCATATAAAGATGGTTAAAATGCTTTAAAACAAGGAAATGTTGTATTTTATTCCCAAGATGGACAGTTAAACATCATTTCATGCAATTTTCCTCTTTTTGGTGTTTTTTTTTAACCTTTCTGAACAAAATGGATGATGCAACTTCTTTCTGCTTTTTCTCCAAGATTTTCATCTACTGTTTTTGATTGAAACAAAAGGTATTTCAAAAGATTATTTTCTTTGCATTGTGCTTATTTTTAATAAACTCTTCTTGCTTCAATTTTTTTCTACACATTAGTCATATAACAGTGTCATTTTAATGATTTTCTTAACGAGTATTGTGAAGAATTTTTATCAAAGATTTTTTTCATAGGTTTTTCTTGTTATTTTAAATGGTTATACAATGCTCATTTGATTAATGTGGTGATTAAAGCCTTTTTTTAGTTATTCGTTTCTTTTATATATGCAAAAGTATTCACCCTTCTCTGAAGGACTTAAACTTATGTCGGTGTCTGATACCTGTGTCCTGGGTTCATGGTTAAATTTTCTCCCTTTGTAACTTCAATGAGACTCTGTGTTGCCCTGGAAAGAATTTTTTTCACAATTTGTCACAATTCATACTTGTTTTAAGCTTCCAGAATCAGAATGAGTATAGCTATCGGTGCTGCTGTTTCTTTTCTAAAATGCTGTCTGCTTCAATCACAGAAACTGACTAGTATCTTTGAATATTTGAATATTTAATGATACACTGATAGTTTTCCGAGTGGAATATTTTTCTTCTCCTCAGATGGCTGTGGATTCTGTAGAACTTCAGCCTGTGCCCGTTGCTGCTGTTACATCATTGTTTCCAGCAATGTTAAACCTTCAGACAACCACTGTAACTATTATTTTATAAGGGTGAGGCTGAGTAACTTTGGGTAGATTCACAACCTTAGTCTTTCTTGCTGATGTTAGTCAAAGGTACTGATTCTGTGTGGCTAGATACCCATATGAAGTCTATGGCAGAAGATAAGCTCAATATTCATGACTGTAAATAGGTTTATTACGTATTGTTTGATAGTTACTAACATTGCATCTGAGATATATGACAGTCTCTTAAGACACGTACTTCTTGTTAAGACTCACTAGTGGCTCATCCTCTATCACGGTTAACCAAGAGGCCTTTCATCCAGTTTGGAAAGGTCAATTGGTGGTAGCACTGTACCCAGCCATTAGCCTCTATTGTTTTGTTCTGTAAACATAGAATAATGGCACCAGTATAAGCTGGCATGACAACAAGCTGAGATTGCCTGTAAACAGCCTAAGCATCTTTTGCAGTACTCAAGCATTGTTTATGCTGCGCAGGAAGCTGATACTTGAACATCAGATAGTTGAGGCCACAAATGTTCTCAAGGAATCAACACTTCCTCAAGCTGGAAAGGATGGGCTACAGGCTCTGACCAAAGCCCTGTGCTAAGTTAATGCTGGAATGTTCTCTACTCCTTGGGATTGAGAACAACCTTTCTGAGGGCTGCCAATGCAGGAAGCATTTCATTCTGCATGCCTTTCAGCCTTTCCTTATTTGCACATCAAAATGGTCATCTCTAGGAAACTCATTTATGATTCCATCCCTTGGCAAGCTGGCGCCTATGTTACCCTCGCCACCTGTTCTGGCAAAGGCAATTCATGCCCAGTATCTCACACTATGCAGATCCCACCTCTAAGTTACCCCCTAAAATAAAAGCATAGTTTATGTCACAGGTTTCAAAGTAAACCAAAGTGCTTCACGGTCAATAAATGCATCAGTTTTTTAGTGCAATTACTGTCGTTATGTAAACAAACATGTTACAGAAGTTGTGAATAATAAACTCACCTTTAAAAAAAAGAGCAGAACAATCAGTTTAATCTCTTATGGGTGATATTAGTTACAAATTTTGGCTTGTGCATTAGGAAAGTTATAGAATCATCGAGTCATACAGCATGGAAACAGACTCTTCAGTCCAACTATGTTGCCAAATTAATCTAGTCCCACTTGCCCTTGTTTGGCCCATATCCCTCCAAACCTTTCTTATTCATGTACTTATCCAAACCTCTTTTAAATGTTGTAACTGTACCTGCATCTACCACTTCCTCTGGCAATTTATACCACACACAAATTTCTCTCTGAGTAAAAAAGTTGTCCCTCATATCCTTTTTAAAACTTTCTCCTCTCAACTTAAAACTATGTCCCCTAGTTTTGAACACCCACACCTTGGGGAAACGTCTCTTGCTATTCACCTTATCTATGCCCCTCAGGATTTTATAAACTTCAATAAGCTGACCCCTCGACTTCCTGTAGAAAGCAGTCCCAGCCTATGCAGACTATTTTTATAGCTCAAACCCTCCACTGCTGACAACATCCTAGTAAGTCTTTTCTGCACCCTCTCCAATTTAATAATATGCTTCCTATAGCAGGGCAACCAGACTGCACGCAACATTCCAGAAGAGACCTCACCAACGTCCTGTACAACTTTCACATGACATCCCAAATTGTAAACTCAAAGCAATGAAGACAAACATGCTAAATACTTTATTAACCACCCTGTCTACCTGTGATGCTGATTTCAAAGAATGATATACCTGAATACCTAGTTCCCTCTGCTCTATAGTACTACCCAGGGCCCTACCATTAATTGTACAAGTCCTGTTCTTCTTTGTTTTACCAAAATGGAATACCTCACATTTATCCAAATTAAACTCAATCTGCCACTCCTCAGCCCATTGACCCATTTGATCAAGATCTTTTTGTAATCTTACATACCCTTTTTCATTGTCCATAATACCACCAATTTTGGTGTAATCCACAAATTTACTAACCATGTCTCCTATATTCTCATCCAAGTTATTTACATAAATGACAAGCAACAGTGGACCCAGCAATGATCTCCCTGGAACACCACTGGTCACAGGTCACCAGTCTGAAAAACAACCCTCCACCACCCCCCTCTCTCTCCTACTATCAAGCCAATTTTGTATCCACTTGGCAAGCTGGCCCTGAATCCCATGTGATCTAACTTTACTAATTAGTCTACTATACAGAACTTTGTCAAAAGCTTTACTAAAGTCTACATAAACAACACCTGCTGCTCTTCCCTCATCAATCTTTCCAGTTACTTCCCCAAAAAACTCAATAAAGTTTATAAGACATGATTTCCCTTGCATAAAATGCTGATTTTTCCTAACCAGTCCTCACTTCTCCAAAAGTACGTAAATCCTATCTTTCAGAATCACTTTCAACAATTTACCCACCAGCAATGTCAGACTCACAGTTCCCTCCTCTTGCTCCAAAAAAAATGTTCTCGGATATTTTATGTCTTTCCAATTGGGCATATAGGCTTTGACTCAATATTTCATTCAAAGACACAATCTTCACCATTGCAACCCTTTCAAGCACTAAACTGAAAAGTCGTATTAGGTTACATCCTTAGTTCTTTGAGTATGACCATAATTCTTCAACCATCTGAACGCTCGACACATTAATGTCAGAAGCTGATTTTTTAGGAACCCTGTTAGTTAATGAAATTGCAAACTTTTTCCATGTTGTTATTACTTGTTCACAGGGAATGTAATTTAATCATTCAATTGAATATGAGGTGAGGCCACATCTGGAGCATTGTGTACCATTTTGATCGTCATGCTTTTTGGAAGAAGACACTAACCTTGGAGGGAGTCCAACAGAAATGCATTCTGGGATGAGGAGGTTGGCCTTGAGAAGAGTTTGAATAGAGTAAAAGAATTATTTTATGTAGAGATTTACATGACTATTAGACAGTTGAAATCATTTTACAACCATTAGGATACTTTTGGAAATGTAGTCACTATTGTACAGTCGGAAATATGGCAGCTAACTTGTGCTCAGCAAACCCCCATCAAACAGCAATGTGATAATGACCAGATAATCTATTTTTTTGTTTGTAATTTAAATTGAGGGGTAAGAATTGGATTGGTCACTGTGGATAACTCCCCTCTTCCTTAAAAGAACACCATTGGGTATTTTATATCAAATTAAAGCAAAATACCATGTACAATGGAAATCTGAAACAAACACAGAGAATGCAGAAGAAACTCAGCAGGTCTGGCAGTCTCTGAGGAATGAGTTACTGGACTCAAAAAATTATTTCAGGATGACCTCTTCAGAACTCTGCTTCTCTCTCCATGGAAGCTGTTTGTCTGAGTTTCTCCAGCATTCTCTGCATTTGTTTGCATTAACTTAGGCTGGCAGATGTGTTGGTTTTTCAGATAGGACCTATATTGCCTGGAATTTAGAAGAAATGGAAGGTGATCTAATTAAAAGTTACAAAATACTTCAGAGGCTTCACAGAGTAAATGCTGAGAATTTTTTTTATGGACAAAGAATCGAAAACCCAGGATTAAATTCACAAAACAAACGATTTGGTCACTTGACACTGAGATAACGAGAAATTTCTTCATTCAAAGAAATATATCTTTGGCATATTCTAACTCGGAAATCTGTGACTGCTTCATTGTTGAGTATATTCAGGACAGAAGGAAATTAACTAAGGATATGCTGAAGAAATTAATAGATATGAGGAAGGTGGAGTTGAGGTAGAAAATCGTACAAGATCTTGGTGAACAGACAGTAGGTTTGAAGGAATAAATGGCCTACTCCCACATCTATTTCTTACATGCTTACATACATTTAAGTATGACTACTTCTATTTGTAGCTTTTTGTGTGGGAATATCAAGCAGGGGATGCACAGTGTTTCAAATGCAGTCTGACTTGAGATACCTTAAGAAATCAATTTGTGGTACTTGTGTTTCTGTTCAATATATCAGCAGCGCAGTAATTGCCACATGAAGCCTGCAAACTATAAAACAAAAATAGCTAACATGGTTGAAAAAATGGCCTTTCTCCCGTGTTTTAGAAAGACTTTTCTATATACAGCTCAACTTGGATGCTCAGTTTAGGTGAAAAAAGTACTAATCAACATGCAAATTGCAGGCAATCATGTATGCACTGTCGTGATATAATTTGCAATAATGGGCATACAAACGAGAGGAGAGGTGGTTAGATGTAGTAAAATATAGGCAGAAAGTCGACATTACAGGTCTTTGCCCAAATTTCTAATTGGAATCATACACAAACATTTGGTGATATGCATTAGAGAATCCGAGTTATGTTTCCCAACACAAAAAGTAATCAATTCAAAATGATCCAGACAGGGATAGGTACTTCAGATAATATGCTAGTCAAAGACTGTACATAAAAAATTGTGTTATGGAAACATGTATAGATATAAATTAGGAAATTATAACATGTTGCTAGCATTTATATTAGAAATTTACTACTTTACTATTTGACAAACACCCATTACATTACATTAGTCTAGTCCAGTAATTAAAACCAGAACTAGTGTCACGGCCAATTAATGTCCCCAGGTAGCATGCCCATTAGTTTTCCCATTAGTGAATTCAACAATACTAATGGGATTTCCACCATGGGATGTTAATTGGGCATGACACAGGAATTGGTTCGGTTCTTTGCACACCCTTGCTAATGATGAAATTAATGAGCATTTTATTGAATGCTATCTCATCAAAGTGTATTTAGCCAATTCATAGCACTCAGTGCAGTATTATGAACACCATTTTGATTCTGTGAAGTTGTTGCATTTGTGCATGATAAAATTCATTGCAAAATCATTAAACTTCCACCTGCAGCCAAACACAGGACTAATTCACTTCCTTTTCTTCTGAAGCACTACACTTGCTTTGTTAATAATTTTGTTGACTATTCATCTTAAATATAACTTTTCAACTTTAGGACTATCGGCATGTGTGTTCGTAAGGTTTCACATTTTTCTCTTCCGTACTTTAAATTGATCAGCTAAACATTTCTCACTGTACACCAAAATGGCAACATTGTTGAGTTGTTTTTCTATAAGCTTTTGATATCATACTCACTTTATACTGCTAACAGATGAAAGACACTGAAAATTATTAAACACATTTATGACAGATCTTTAGCAGCTTGTCTCAAATTTCTCACTGGAGAATTATATTTTGATTTGAGGTTCTCAATTTTAATTTGAAGTGGATATGATGATTTCACTTAATCCACAAGCTGCATAGAGGAGTGCATCTGTGTATTTTTAAACCTATTGACAGAAGGAGCTGACCTTTGAAAGCTCCGGAAATATGAATAGGAGATGGAAATACAGTTATCAAAATAAAGTGAACTCTCATGAATCCACACTGGTTACTTTCATCTCAATTCTCAACTACAATGGAATTTTTCATCCATTAAAATGAAAATTTGGAAAATCTTAGGCAGTGTGCATGTGTGTTTTCAAATATGCTTTTATAGTAGACATGGCTCCAAACATAGGTTCATGCATTTCCAAATACCATGTCGCGAGTTTCTTTTTACACTATGTGATCTGGTTTTATTTTAATATCGATAGTTTCAGAAATAATAGTCAGGAAAAAATGCACTTGGAGAGTCTTGCATTTTTGAGGTGAGCATGCACAAATTTGTAAAAAGCATAAAAGGCTTGACAAATTGATATTTCGATGGAATTACAGAGAAGGTTGGGATTACAGTAGATAAAGTTTTTGAGAAGACTTGTAGCTCGGGTTATGGATGAGGTCGTTGATTTGTTTGCCGAGCTGGTAGGTTGGTTTACAGATGTTTTGTCACCATACTAGGTAACATTATCAATTCGCCTCTGATGAAGCATTGTTGGTCTGACCCGCTTGTTATTTATGTGGGGCTGGTCTGATGTGGTGGTTGGCCTCATTTCTGGCTCTGCTTCGTAATGTTAGGTATGTGGAGTCTATTTCCACATGTTTGTTAGTGGACTTTTGGGTTGAGTACCAGACCTCTAGGGAATCCTGCTCATGTCTCGGACAAAGAAAGCCACCAATTTGACTGGGACAATGTACCCATCCGAGGACAAGCCAAGCAAAGAAACGCACGGGACTTCCTAGAGGCCTGGTACTCAACCCAGAACTCCATTAACAATATGTACAAATAGACCGCAGATACCAACTATCACGAAGTAAAACCAGAAATGATGGACTTGATGGGCTATATGACCTCTTTTGGTGCTCTAATGGTTTATTTGGCAGGATTTACCACTTGTTTGTGCAACATGGACAATGGCAAATAAAAAATTACAGCAAAAGTGAAAATCAAAATGGCTGCTTTCAGACACACACACACGCACACACTCACACACCCTCACTCGCACACACACTCACTCACGCACACACAAACTCTCTCTCACACACACACACGCACACACAAACTCTCTCTCACACACACACTCACACACGCACACACAAACTCTCTCTC
>JAHRHZ010000018.1:36042854-36055426 GCA_024137785.1 Ginglymostoma cirratum | reverse complement strand
ATAACAAGGTGTGGAGCTGGATGAACACAGCAGGCCAAGCAGCATCAAAGGAGCAGGAAGGCTGATGTTTTGGGCCTAGACCCTTCTTCAGAAATGGCGGAGATGGGGTTACCCGAAATGTCAGCCTTCCTGCTCCTCTGATGCTGCTTGGCCTGCTGTGTTCATCCAGCTCTACATCTTGTTACATCAGATTCTCCAGCATCTGCAGTTCCCACTACCTTCAACATTCACTTCCCTACCACAGATGCATGGTGTGCATCATCTAGAAGATGCATTGCAGTAACTCAAAAAAAGGTCCTTCAACAGACCCTTCTAGAATTGCAAACTCTACCACTTAACAAACACGAGGGCAGCAGATATATGGGAACACAACCATCAGCAAGTGTTCTTTTTGGCTACACACCACCCAAGCTTGCAACTATGCCACTATTCTTCGACTGCCATTGGGTCAAAATCTTGAAACATCCTAATAGCCCTGTGGGTGCACCTGCAGAACGGCAGCATTTTAAGAAGGCAGCTCACCACCAAGTTTTCCAGGGCAATTAGATGTAGACAAGAAATACTTGCCTAGTCAGCAACACCTACATCCCATAAATGAACAAAATATATTGTTCTGAGCACTTTCACTAATTTGGAGATTACCTTCACTACTTAAAACGTTGTCTTCACTGCTTTGGAGTTTGTATCTCTAATTTCTATTTTGACTCTGTGATATGTCAGATGAGCATGGATACCACTTTTGCTCTATTAGTTTGGATCTCAGCTGAGGACTAGAATGGCCAACAGCATTATAGGACTAAGTTTATTTTACAACAATTAGTTTTAGCTTAATTATGATCATCAAGCATGTTAGGTTTTAAAATTATATTCTGTTTAATTGTAGTCCCTTTGACTAAGATATATTCATAGGCTCTCAAACTCTCCAGAACACTTAGATGTATCAATTAGACATTTGGAATGATATTAATCATTAGGGCCTGACATGATATGTCCTCTAAGCAGACACTAATGACCTGTGGTGCCTGATTACCTTAAGAGAAAGATATAGAATTAACTCTAAACTCTTCATCGGTTTGAGTCCTACTTGGCACAGAGGAAAATGGTTATGGTTGTTAGAGGTCAGGCATCTCAGCTACAAGACATCTCAGCAGGGGTTCCTCAGGGTAGTTCCCGAGGCTGAACCACCTTCAACTGCTTCATCAAGACCTTCCCTCCATCTTAAGATCAGAGGTGGAGATGCTAGCTGACGATTTGCACAATGTTCAGCACCATTCACGACTCCTCACATACTGAAGTTAATATTCAAATGCAACAAGATCTTAACAATATCCAGGCTTGGGCTACCACGTGGTAAGTAACATTTGGGCCACACAAATGCCAGGCATTGACCA
The DNA here is from genome assembly GCA_024137785.1 of Ginglymostoma cirratum. NCBI lineage: Eukaryota > Metazoa > Chordata > Chondrichthyes > Orectolobiformes > Ginglymostomatidae > Ginglymostoma > Ginglymostoma cirratum. The sequence goes on along the minus strand of JAHRHZ010000018.1, from coordinate 36,054,035 downwards.
TTGCCAAAAAGAAACAATTTAACCATCACTCCTTGACATTCAGTGGTGTTACCATCACTTAATTACTCACTATGGACGTCTTCGGGGTTACCATTGAGCAGACATTCAACTGGACTCACCACATAAACACAGTGGCTACAAGAGCAGGTCAGAGCTAGGAACACAGCGTCAATTAGCTCACCTCCTGACTTCCCAAAGCCTGTCCGTCATCTATAAGGCACAAGCCAAGATGTGACGGAATACTCCCCACTTTCTTGGATCAGTGCAGTTCCAACAACACTCAGTTGTTGAGTGAGAGATAGCAGGAACTGCAGATGCTGGAGAATCTGAGATAACAAGGTGTAGAGCTGGATGAACACAGCAGGCCAAGCAGCATCAGAGGAGCAGGAAGACTGACATTTCAGGCCTAGACCCTTCTCGTCAGCCTTCTTGCTCCTCTCATGCTGCTTGGCCTGCTGCGTTCATCCAACTCTATACCTTGTTATCTCAGTTGTTGAGTGTTGACTTGTCACCAATTGGAACAAAGCAGCCCAATTAATTGGTAACACATTCACAAACATCCATTCCCTCCACCACCAACATTCAGTAGGAATAGTATGTACTATCTACAGGGTGCCCTGTAAAAATTCACCAAAGATCCTCAGACAGCACCTTCCAAACCAACAACCACTTCCATCTCGAAGGGCCTTTGCAGCAGATACATAGGAACACCACCAAATGTAATTTCCCTTCCAAGCCGTCACCATCCTGATTTGGAGATATACAGCAGTCCCTTCATTGTCACTGGGTCAAAGTCCTGGAATTCCCTCCCTTTCAGCATTGTGGGTCAATCCACAGCATGTGTACTGCAGTGGTTCAAGAAAGCAGCTCGCCACCACCTTCTCAAGGGCAACTGAGAAAGGGCAATAAATGCTGGCCAGCCAGGGACATCCATGTTGAAAGAATGAATATAATAAAACAAACTAACAGGGAAATATTGCAATGAAAAGGATACTCCTGTAAATGACTGATATCTGACAGAATCAGTCAGAAAATAACAGGAGAGATCTGCTCCCGAGATGAGGTATGCCACTCCCTGACCTCCCAGATGTCCTCGTTTTTCAAGGACAGCAACTTCCCCTCCACAGTGGTCGAAAACACCCTCTACTGTGTCTCTCGCATTTCCCGCAACTCATCCCTCACACCCGCTTCCCGCAACAACCAAAATAGAATCCCCCTCGTCCTCACGTACCACACCCCAACCTCTGGATCCAACACATCATCCTCCGGCACTTCCGCCATCTGCAATCTGACCCACTACCAAAGACATTTTTCCCTCCCCACCCTTATCTGCTTTCCGGAGGAACCACTCTCTCCGTGACTCCCTTGTCCGCTCCAAACTCTCCTCCAGCCCCACCACACCCAGCACTTTTCCCTGCAACCGTAGGAAGTGCTAAACCTGCCCCCACACCTCCTACCTCACCCCCATCCCAGTCTCCAAGAAGACCTTCTACATCAAGCAGATGTCCACCTGCACTCTGCTAATGTGGTATACTGTATCCACTGTTCCTGATGTGGCGTCCTCTACATCGGGGAAACCAAGCAGAGGCTTGAAGACCGCTTTGTGGAAAGCCTACGCTCAGTTTGCAACAAATGACTGCACCTCCCAGTCGCGAACTATTTCAACACCCCTCCCACTTTTTGGACGCCATGTCCATCCTGGGCCTCCTCCAGTGCCACAACGATGCCACCCGATGGTTGCAGGAACAGGACCTCATATTTCGCTTGGGAACCCTGCAGCCCAATGGTATCAATGTGGACTTTACGAGCTTCAAAACCTCCCCTCCCCCCACTGCATGCCAACACCAGCCCAGCTCGTCCCCGCCTCCCTAACCTGTTCTTCCACTCACCTATCCCCTCCTCCCACCTCAAGCCGCACCCCCATCTCCTATCTACTAACCTCATCCCGCCCCCTTGACCTGTCTGTCCTCCCTGGACTGACCTATCTCCTCCCTATCTCCCCACCTACACTAACCTTTACTGGCTCCATCCCCCCCTCTTTGACCTGTCTGCCTCCTCTCCACCTATCCTCTCCTCTATCCATCTTCTATCCGCCTCCCCCGTCTCTCCCTATTTATTTCAGAATCCCCTTCCCCTCCCCCATTTCTGAAGAAGGGCCCAGACCCAAAATGTCAGCTTTCCTGCTCCTCTGATGCTGCTTGGCCTGCTGTGTTCATCCAGCTCTACACCTTGTTATCTCAGAAAATAACAGGAAGTTGTATTATAAGATGATTATCACTCTTAAGAAACCAATCAGAAATTGGGCACTCACTGCCTAGTCAATCTCAGACTGATCATATGCGGCTTATGCATTAGGTAGCCAATCATAACTCAGGGGTCCCATTGACCATGCATAGTGACCATCTATAGTTAATAATCAGTAATTCACAGCAGCCAAGCATTCAATTAGAAGTGAAGACAGCAGAAGAATTTCAGGCAACAGAACAATAGACATGCATCCAGTCCGCCAGAACATGTGAGCTGGTCTCAAAGTCTCCTGACTAAATTCATAGAAGAGAATCATAGAATCCCCACAGTGTGGAAGCAGACCATTCAACCCATCGAATCCACACCAGCCCTCAGAAGAACATCCCACCCAGACCCACCCCATCCCTGTAACCCTACATTTTCCATGGCTAATCCACCTATTCTGCAACACTATGGGATAATTTAATATGGCTAATCCACCTAACCTGCACATTTTTGGACTGTGGGAGGAAACTGGATCACCCGAAGGAAACCCTCACAGACGAAGGGAGAACTCCACACAGACAGTTGCCCCCAAAACTAGAATCAAACTCAGGTCCCTAGCACTGTGAGGCAGCAGTGCTAATCGCTGAGCTATCGTGCTGCCCATTCATTACATAATGAAACATCACTTCTTTGTTCTTATTGTGGTAAACATAATACATTTTGTAAAACCTGTGAAAACTTACTCATACCTAGAGCGGTCTTGCAACATGTCAGGGCTGAAAGATCTGTTAGAACTCAGTCTATAATTTAAATTAACTTAAACCTTAAAATTAAAATTAAATTGAACACCCAGATTTTACAGACTCAACACAACACCAAAAGGAGCACCAATGACAAAGCCAGCATGAGTAGAAGCTGCCATTTCCAAAAAGTCCATCTGCACCAGTTGTCAACACTGATGAACAAAATGGGGCAGTTCACCGGAAGTAATACTTAACATAAAATTCACAGGCAAAGGACATGTCAGGAAATGATTAACTCAGGAAGTTCAGGCTCTCAATTTATGTGGTGCCAGCTGTATGCAGCTTCCTGGAGGAAGACATGTGCCAAGAAAGCCACCTGTCCAGTGGCTGTCAAAGGTACCATGCCCATCAATATTTTTACCTTTTGATCTTTCCAGGGAACTGCTGGAGACATTTGCAAGGTTTCACATTTGTCTTCCCACAAATACATGAATAACTGACTTATTCCATGATTGCTAGGGCAGACAGTCATTTATACTTTGTTATTGATGATACCAATCACAATTAATGGACGCTCAGGTTTACAGCTCTAGCTGGTTTCTCAAGGGTACAAGCTGACATCAATAATTGATGCCACAACTCCACACACCCACCCACAGATCACCCACAAATGCTTGCATACCCTTAACACTCCCAATTCAATGATATGGTGTGAAAGTTTGCTCGGACAGCTGCCAGAATGGATTTGCCTCAAACCTTTCTACCTTCCCCATTTTCTTCATTTCTTAGAGCAGACTTACCAGCTGACTGCTTAGAGGAAATGGATATTCACTTAAAATGTAGCTGATGTCATCTGTGAGTTGATGAGGTTTAGGAACATGACAATCAAACACGTATGTGTCACTGAGCAAACCATTTAGCATTTAGAAGATGTGTTTCAAGTGCCGTGACAGGTCTGAGCAGCTTTCAATATTCAGCAGACAGGGTGTCCAGAATTGCTACAGAGTTTTGTACAGCACTGTGCACTAGTGAGGTTTGGACTCCCAGAGGAACAAAGTGCAGAGTACAATGTGTCTTCAGAGGATGAATGGAAATGGTCTATGGCCAATACACCAGCAGTAGGTTACATTACTGCCCAAGATGAACTCACAATGCAAGCTTTTATTCAGTTCCAACAGGCATCCCACATGCTAAACCCCTTTTCCCTCCCTCCTCCTCTCCCAGGTCAAAGTAATTCTAAAATCAAGCCAATAACCCTCTCACCACTATCCAATGTTCAGTTTTAAGCTTTGCTTTACTATTTATCACAATTGAAAAGATAATTTGTCAAGACAGCAATCAAAAATGGCAAGTCAGGAAAATGGCATAGACAACCAATATTTATGTGAATCAAAAATGATACAGAAAACTTAATAATCTAACATTTTGCAAATTACCCAGGTGAATACTCCTGTCCAGCTACAACTCTATTCTTCCTCTTCTGAGCAATATTGCATGGCACATCCTGTGGTTTGAGTGGCAGTAAAGGCAGGTTGTTTGCTCCAGTTCAGATGCTTTTACATAATATCATCTGGGGTTTGGAGCCAAAGACTGCTCCACCTGCATCTGGGCTGTAGCACATTCAGCCATATAGATACTCAGCAGCATACTGGTTTCTTGTGGGAGAGAGGAATGAAAGCATAGTTTGAGAGAAAGGAGCGCTTTGTGCTGTGACATCACTTGCATGTTCCTTTTATTACCATCCATTATACATGCTGCCCATACTTGGTCAGTAACAATGAATAGAGAGCATTTTGCTGCAAATCAGTGTTTCAATGAATGAGCAATTACTAAGTTTTCATCAATTCTATTTAAGGCGGCATGAACAGGCTGCATGCATTGATAGGGGCCTTCTTGCACACCCACATTTCATACATTTAATGTTCAGTGCAAGTGACTACTCTTTCCATGCACAAAAGTCATCATCGCAAATGCCTGCAACATCATGTCAATCATGTTTGGGCTAGACTCTTCTGTTAGCACAGCATAGCTGGAAATCCCACCAGTATGCAGCACATTCTTTTTTCTCATTGTAGTATCGTATTTAATGATGATGCCCAAAAATGCATCTGAATTCAACAGAATAAAACTTGCAGCGTCCTTAAACACAGAAAGTCCATTGTTGCCCTTACTCTTATCGCCACCATCTGTTCTTTTTCAGTTATGGTCAGTGAGTCACCAGGTGGAGAGCCACCATCTTTATTTTGTCCCACAAAACTGAGAGTATCAGTTGCCTTGTTTACATGTGACAATACACCCACAGAATATGTGACCACATCTATGGAATCATTGTTGGTTTCCTAAACCACCTTCCGTGGGACAGTTGAAAGTCCTGTGGAAATTTAACGTCTTCAGTTAGCAATGCTAAGTTAAGCATATTTAAGATGATCATTATTTATATGATCATATTTCACTGGTTACTGGCAAGGAGTGATTATTGTGTGTCATATGGCTGCTTGATATATTATTGCCACTAGAGAGCTGGAGGCTGCCTTCATTCACCATCAATGGCCTGGCTTTCCCAGTTCCGCCAATCTTCGCAGTAGGTGTTATTTATGAGGTTGATGGAGGACCTAATGTTTGGCTTTCTCTTCTCCAGGGGAGACTTATGAGTGAGAGTAATGGCATGTATTGAACAGATGGGCAGACAGCTTTCATTGAATGTAATTTTGAGGGAGAGCCTTGATATTGTGTTGAGATGTGTATGAATATCTGTGGTTTATAGACAGCTGGGGATGTGAGAGAGTGCACTGAGAGAAAAGGATGGATACTTACGCAAGGTAAATTGGGGTGACAAAGTGATGTGCTTCAGCAAACAGAGTGGCAAGGTTGGCATGATACGGTATATACATCAAAATATAGTTAAATCTGCCACTCAGCTCAACCTTACTACCCTAATTAGATCATCAAACCACTTTTGGCACTGAACCCAGAAGACTGGAACCACAGCCATTCTGCTCATCTCCAACTTCTGGCTACATCTTCTTGCCTTCTTTGGTCAGTGTCTTACTCCCATCAGTAGGAAAAATGATCTCTCCATGGACCCTTACACTCTTTGTCTCATATCCATGGATACGTCACTAAAGATTAGGTGCAAAATTGGAATGAGGAGACTCTGTCATCAGAATTGTTCAGAATTGATAAGGAAAATGTGTTAGATAGGCTGTGGTACATAAAATTGACAAGACACCAGATCCAGATGAAACACATCCAAAGATATTGAAGGAAGTGACAGAGAAAATTGGAAGGGCAATGACAATAATCTTTCAGTCTTCTGTAGACTTGGAGAGGTGCCAGAAAACTGGAGGGTTTCAAAATTTATGGCCTAGTTCAAATAAGGCTGCAAAGATAAGCCCTGAAATTACAGAACAGCTAGTTTAACTTCAGTGGTGGGGAAACATCGGGAAATAATTATATGAGATAGAATTAGTCATCATATAGAGAAAAGGTCGATCAGGAAGAATCAACGTAGATTTCTGAAGAAGAAATTGCGCTTGACTAACTTGCAGGAGTTCTTTTTGAAAACGTAACAAAGGCTCAATGAGGACAATGCTGTCGTGGACATGGATGTCGAGAAGGTGTTTGATACTTGTCACTCAACAGAGTTGTAAGGAACATTATAGGCCATGGAATAACAGGGAGAGTAGCAATGTGGAAACAATATTAACTGAATGATATGAAACAAAGAATGATGGTCAATGCATATTTCCGGGCTGCAGGAAGGTCTGTAGTAGTGTTCCCCAGGTATCGGTATTGGAACACTTGTTTTTCCAGATGGATATTAGAGATCTAGATCTTGTCATGTCGGGGCAATTGCAAGGTTTGCAGATGATTCAAAATTTGGAAGAATTGTAAATTGTGAGTTTGACAGTGTACATAGACAAATTGGTGGAATGGGCAGACAACTGACAGATGAAGTTCAATTCAGAGAAATGGGATGTGATTTTTTTTGCAGTAAGAACATTGAAACACAACATAAAATAGGGATTACAAGCCTAAAGAGGATGCAGAAGCAGAGGGTATCTGTGTACAGTTCATTGAAGGTGGCAGGAGAGCTAGAGAGAGAATAACTAAAGCAGATAGTATCCTCAGCTTTATTAAAAGCAACTTGGCATAGAAGAGCCACAAGATGATGTTGAACTTGTACAAGACACCTGTTAAACCTTAGCTGCAGTGTTGTGTACAATCCTGGGTACCAAATTATAGGCAAGATGTGAATGCATTTGGGAGAGTACAGAAGTGGTTTACAAGAATGGTTTCGGGATTGAGAAACCCCACATGAGAGGAAAGATTGAAGAAGTTGGGACTGCTCTCCTTGGAGACAATAAGGCTGACAGGAAATTTAATAGAGGTTTTCAAAATCATGAATGGTTGCATAGAGGAGATAGGGAGAAAATGTTTCCGTTCATAAAAGGAAGAAGAACAAGAGTATATAGATTTAAAGTGGCTTGCAGAAGAAACAAATGCAATGTGAGAAAAAATACTTTTTCACACAGCAAATAGTTAAGATATGGAAAACACTTCCTGGAAGTAAGGCAGAGTGAGCATCAATTGAGATATTCAAGAAGGCATTGGATGATCATTGATAGAAATAATGTGCAGTGTTATGAGGAGAAAGCAGGTGTTTGGCACTAGGTAGCGATGCTCATTTGAAAGGCTGATGCAGCTTCTACGCTGTAACACTTCTGTGATTTCAGAGGGTAGTTAAGAGTCAACTACAAATTGCTTTGGGCCTGGAGTCATGTGTAAGGACAGCAGATTTCCCTTCCTAAAGGATATTAAGGAGCCATAGGGCTTTTCACAACAATCAATGATAGTTTCATGATCACCATGATGAATGGCTTTCAGTTTTGAAGTGCAGTAATTCAAATTCCACAATTTGTACCCCATGTTTCCACAACATTAGCCTACGCCTCTGGATTGTGAGTCTAGCGATATTGCCACTACAGCACCGTTTCCGCATTATGGCTCTGAAGAAAGGAGAGCTGAGTGTGTAAGCATCTCTTGTCATTTCATAGCCTCTTTATCAGCAAGCCCTACATATTACTTTTCTGTAACATTCACATACTAAGTAACTCAAGGATGCAATCTAAATCGCAGGACGCACGGAGGAGGGCTGGCTCCCAGAATCACTATGCGCAGGTCCGCTGGGTTGGAGTTATACTCTGGTGCCAAAAACCACACTCACAGCTATGTGTAAATAGCTCCATTGCTTTGTGAGTATGTCAGGAGAGCATTGTCATAGAGTATGATGGGCAGGAGTTACTTGCGACTGCGGAAGAAATCGTTGCATCTCTTTGGATAGCCACTGCCTATCTCAGTCTGAGCAGCACCTAATCAGTTAGATGCTGTCGGAACACAGTCTACTACTATCAGAAAGTTCATGGGGCTTAGATGGTCATCTCTCAAAAGGTAGCTTGTTAATAGATGCACCAAGAGAAAAATACAAAGACACCGGTCTTTTGCATCGCAAACTGGAACATAAGGACAATGTGCCCTGCCCTCACCAAATGATCTTCTGCATATTGATGCTTCGCAGAAGACAGCTGACAAGGAACTTACAAGGCACAGTCAAAGTGGATCCTTCTTGCATGGAAAAGTTCGAGTGTGGAGCAGCATTTGCAGTCACAAAAACATTCCATTCGTGGGTGGGTCCTCATCGAGTTCAGAACTATGGTTTATAGTTTCCAATGCAGGAAAGCAAGCCATTAAGATTTGCTTCATAACTAAAAACAAGGGCAGCATGGTGGCTCAGTAGTTTGCACTGCTGCCTCACAGTGCCAGGGACCCGGGCTCAATTCCAGCCTTGGGCAACTGTCTGTGTGAAGTTTGCACGTTCTCCCCGTATCTGTGGTGGGTGTCCTCCCACAGTCCAAAGATATGTAGGTTAGGCCGATTGGCTATGTTAAGTTGCCCATAGTGTCTAGGGTGGGAAGTACAGGGATAGGGTAGCGGGTGGGTTTGGGTGGGATGCTCTTCAGACAGTCGGTGTGGAATCAATGGGCCGAATGGCCTGCCTCAAAACTGTAGGGATTCTATGATTCTATAAATGGTCTACACAGACTTAAGGGGAAGATTAACAGCCAAAGAACTAAAATATCCCCAAAAGAAATGGATCATGTTAAAAGACCAGTTCATAGTCAGATTACACTTCCATATCCATCAACTAGAATTCATGTCATTTAGACAGATCCCTACAGAATCCATAGACCAACTAGTTCATGAACAGATGCAGTTCGTGCAGACAAAGGGGCTCATTATGTGATTTTCAGATGCAGAGCTGTTGAGCTGGTGATCATATCCACCCCTGTGGAAGTTTTCAAGAGAGATTTGCTAGAGAAAACAAAGACTTATAGCATCGAATGGATGGATGAATGGATACAAGCCCAAAGCAATCCATGCAGATCAATAAAGCTTAAAGGTCCCAAGTCAAGTTGCCATTGTCTTGCCAGACCATAGGGCCGCTCTCTCTTTAGACAGAGACAACTGGTGCTGATTTAACATGAGGGCCACCACACCTCAGGTGAGGGAAGATGTTGAGAAGGAAAGTCCTTCATGGTAACATCAGCAGGTGTGGGAATTGAGTCCACGCTGTTGGCATCACACTGCTTCACAAACCAACCGTCCAGCCAACTGAGCTACGTCCTAAAAACAAACCTGATGACTGACACAATCAGGAGAACATCGCAACATAGGAAGACACGTAGAAGATATAGCCTGCTGACTGCACTAAAGAAATGCTTGGCTTTTGATCAATTTTGCAATGTATATGGCTGGAAATGCGATGGCCAAAAGAACTGTATGAGGTCAAACAGACAATGCAGAAGAAGGGCTGCAATAAAGATGACCTGGTACCCTTCTAGCGGCATATACATGAAGATATCAACAAACTAGAATCTGATGATGTACATGGAAGATAAAGAAGGATGGACACATGTTTCACGCAACAATCTCCTGGAAGACACCAATCTGAAGTCTTTAAAAAATTTTGGAAGATCTGTCCTCAGAAAATTAGTGACCACTTATTATTGACTAAGATTCACACAAGGACAAGTGCTTATACACTACCTCTGCGCATTGTTAAAAAAATGCAGTCACAGATGAAGCCTGAAAATGCAAAATGCTTAGCATATAACAGTTCACCAATTCCATGTGGAGGTTCAATAGTACTGGAGTGAAGTACGTCATAAAAACTGCTGGACCTGCAAATGCAGTTTACCGGCATGCCATGATTTCACACTAGAAAAATTTTTGGAATTAGTCACACATCAGGGAGACAGTGGAAACTGCAGCAGACCATTTAAGAAACATTTGTTGAATTGAAACTTGAAAGAAAAATTGAACACTTCACTTTCTTCTGAATTATTGCCAGTAAAATCTCTGCTATGAAAAAAAGATAGAAGCTCAAGAGGAAAAAGTCGAATAATTAGCTCAGGATTGTTGAAAACTTCAGAATACTATCTCTCAGAAGATGACATTTTTAGATGAGACTTCCACTCAATTCGCAAAGATGAATGAAGAGCTGGAAGAGAAAGGAAGGAAGCAAGATGAGCTACAAGTTCTGCATCATCAAAAGATTTTTGGTTTGCAGAAAGATTTTGAGCAACTTGCATTTAGAACAGAAGGGAGTCAGCAAGAACTGAAGTGACTACAACAAGGTTGGCGTAAGCCCAAAGCAAACTTGCTCCAGTAAAAGAACTCAAGCAGGACCTGGAGGAAAACAACTCCTGCTAAAGCAACATGAGGAAGAAGCCTGTGCTTCAAAAAAAATGAAAAGAGTTAAAGTTGAAGAGGCCAGATATTTATGAGAGCAGTTTACAAAGGTGAAAAACGCTGGATCAACAGAACACTAACATTTTCAGACAACTAGAAAAATTTGGGGTATACAAGCAAAAACTTCAAAAGAGCTGGGAGACTTACGGTGCAAAACAGTAAGTGCCAAGAAGATTTAAACCATTTGAAACAGCCTAAGAAATTAAATCAATCAGTGGCTACTGCAGTACAAAACGTAGCTGGAGTGCATTAGGATTAACAAATTAACCAACTACAATCCATGAAAGATATACTTGACAACACAAACAGGCATTACAGACAGTATCAGAGATAAAAGGTACTGCAGATGCTGGAGAATCCGAGATAACAAGCATGGGGCTGGATGAACACAGCA
>JAHRHZ010000018.1:35970702-36042454 GCA_024137785.1 Ginglymostoma cirratum | reverse complement strand
AACTTGACGTTTCGGGCCTAAACCCTTAGGCCCGAAACGTCAAGTTTTCCTGCTCCTATGATGCTGCTTGACCTGCTGTGTTCATCCAGCCCCATGCTTGTTATTACAGACAGTAACACTGATAATCAACAACACCTCCAGTTAGTCTCATGAGATCAGGATCTATTAGCAAATTACCTATGCATTATGGAAACTCAAAGGCTGACAAGTAATTGCAAATGGTTAAACTTTTTGTTGGAAATGAAGTTTATATTGTATGCATATCTTGTCTTCCAGAGAGATCGCTGTTAAGGACTCCATGTGCTGTGCATGTACAATGTTGACGCTCTGCTTGATAATTGGTTTGCATTTGATCAGTAGGCTACACACAGAGGAATCAGTTGATCTTCTGTAATATCTACTTCATAACTTGTAATGTGTTTTACTTTTTTATATAAACTAAACCACCGAGTTAATCAATCCTTGATGAGCAATTGATCATTAGGTTATTATCACTAACATGACATTTCAAACAGCTGTCTGTGTAAGAACAGTTCTTTTAAAAATACAAAAAAAAAAACTAGGACTGAAATTAGAAAGAAGTGTCCTAAAAACGAATGTGTGAAGGGTGCCGGCAGTTTTGAAAGCAAGTAACCCAAAACCCATTGCTCGCATTGTGTAAACAACTGTTGATCAATCAGTATTTACAGTATGAGTTGCAGATGATTTAGAGATGAAGGGGTATGCTGATACAAATTTTGCTGGCAACAAGAAGTTGATTAGTCGATGGACTAGCAACCAGCTATCAATGACAGCGACCTTTTTTGCCTGCCAACAACTGTCCATAACCTATTTTACCTTATCTGTTTATCTGAAGTGTGTCTATATGTGCGTGTAAAATTAGAAAGGGACACGAGTCTTAGTTAATAATGTTATAGGCCAACAGTTTATAACTGTTTACCTGTAACTAGAGTATAATCCTTTGTAATAAATAGTGATTCTTGTTCTGTACAGATATTAGACTGTGTTTTTTTATCAATCTGGGTCTGAAAAGTTAGGTAAATTGTGGGACTTTGTGCAGTTTATAAAATCTTCAACTTTTGTGAAAACTCCAGGAATAGTGGGGCTCAATTTCCAGTATGCAACCCAAGTGAGTTGCAACACCTGGAGTGCCTGGATTCAGGAAGGGCACGTAAAAAGCAAAGGACAAAATAGATAACCAAATGGCAGAAAAGACACCACACTGGAAGTCAGCCTCAAGCCAATGCTATTCATTCATCTCAAATGCAGAAGGGTTTCCCACTTGTGAATCAGCCTCTGTAGCTTCAGCAATTGATGTTCAGGAAGTGACATATAATTGGATGCAGCCTCCCTAGTTATTGGATGCCATCCTCATATTTAATGGGTATATTTAAAGTATATAGCTCTTAATAAAAAAATACTGTACACAGAATGCTGAGTCTGCATAATGTTTGATGCTTTAAATCCAATGCATTGCAAGAAAAACAAAAGACAGGGCCAGAGTACCGACAAATCACATTTTAAATTGGCCCAAAGGTACTAAGGAAATATTAGCGTTATATACATATGAATTAGGCTTTCTTAAAGGCTGATCTATTTTAAAATTCCTTACAATGTTTCACTGTTTTACTAAATGAATTGATTTTCTTTTGAAAAAAATTAATATTGTTATGATAAATCAAATCCTGTTTAGCAGTTGAATTATCTGCAGAGTGACTGAACGTGACAAACAACTACAATTGTAACATTCCAGATCCTATCCCTGTGCTGATCGAAAGGTAACAAAATTATCCTAGGGCAGCATTCTGTCATTACTTCATTATTGTTTCACAGCTGTTAAATTATTAAACCGTGCCTTCTCTGATGATTTAATGCAGGCAAGAAATCCCTTTGAAGCCTCTGCATAATTATTGACTGACATGTACCTGTGGATCGAAAAGAAAGAAAGGATGCCCATTTCAAATCTGCAACGCAACATAGTCTTCCTGGTTTCACATTGACACAGCAAAGGGAATCAACCCATCAGGTTGTCTGGTCCTGAACCTGAGTTTTATACCTCTAGTGGAAAAACAATGAAATTCAAATCGTTAGTTTTATTTTCTTATTGTTAATCTGAAAAGAAAGACAAAGTACGAATAATAAACATGTTTGAAGAACTGCTGACATGCTTTAGTGGAAGGAAAGTAGCAATGAACAACTTCATTCATACGTAGTTAATATGCTAATATTTTGGTGCCTTGGTACCCTGATTTGAATAATCTAAATAGTTGAACTATTCCACATTTTAGGAACTTGTATCATTCCTTTAGTATATGTTTCTTGGTTAGTCACGTGGTACCCTAATTAATCAAATTTTGTACTTGATAATACATTGAAACTTCTATTGCCCACATACCAATGATCTGTGAAGACTTGCACAACATATCTTCATTTAAGGTATTGCTTAAATCATAGCTTCCTTGGTAAATTGTCAATTAATTTCTTATTTATGAGGAAATTTATTCCATTCTTTGTAACATATATCACTTCATTTTCATGCCTCAGTTATTACTGTCACTCTGTAGTTCAAAATTCAGGGAGTCTTGAAAATCTGCCAATTTTAAATGGTAACGTACAAATATAGAAACAGGAGTGGGCCATTCAGCTCCTCGAGTCTGTTCTGCCATTTAATTCAATCATTGTTGATATGTGGCTTAACTTCACCTTCAACACATATCCCTTAATACCTTTGCTTCACAAAAATGGATCTGTCTCAGATTTGAAATCAATAACTGATCCAACATCCACCGTGGAAGTGAATTCCAAACAGCTACCATCCTCTATGTGTAGAAGAGCTTCCTAACAATTCTCTTGAACAGTCTAGACCTACTTCTCAAACTATGCTGCCTAGTTCTAGAATTGACACCATTGGAAATAGTTTGTCTTTATCTACTCTGTCTTTTCCTGTTAATTTGTTAGGGAAAGGTAGGTCCCCTCCATATTAATAATAACAGTGGTTCCAATGTATTTATACACCAGCTCCATTTACATGCATTTAAATTTATTTTGCTTTTGTCAGTATTTCAAACATTTTTTGCAGAATATTTCACAACATTCCATTAGTTCAGGCAATACAAGTTTACACAAAGTGGATTTTAGGCATTTATGTTGAGAAAACATACTGCATGATATAATTCTCAATACTTTGTGACCGTAAACCTATGAATTCTAATGTTTTACGCTGCTCACACGAAAGGTCACTGCTGCAATATTGTTATGATTTAACCACGTTTTTACCTATTTGCCGATTTTTAGCACATAATAATTTAGCTACATCAATAATGCAGCCCTTTGATAAAAAGAACATTATTGATGCAAAGAAGCAACTCACTGAATCTTGGCAACTTGCCACTGCAGTAATGTGGGATCAAATTATGGATCTGTGTCAAGCAGCTCTTTACTTGTATGGTTGAATATTTATTTGGATGAAGGAATAAGTAATTGCATATACAAGTTTGCACATTATAATAAAATTGCTAAACCCAATAAGTGGTATGAATTGGAGCAAGACACTAAAAAGACATAGATTGATTATATGAGAAGGTTAAACCAGGATAGTTGGAGTTCAATATGGGGGAGTGCAAAGTCATCTACTTTGGATTTGAGAAAAAAAAGCAGAATATTTTCATAATGGTGAAAATTACTTCAAAAAATGTAATGGCATTTGTCTCAAGGGTGCTGAAACCCACACATGGGGTGGTGATGTTTCAGTTGTACAGTGCTTTGATTTCACTTCCCCTGGATTATTGCATTCAGTTCAGGTGTTTATAGAGTTAACTTAGTAACACTGGTTACGTAAATTGGTTTGTTTTACTTTAGGAGATTAAGAGGTAATCTAATTGAGTAATTTAAAATGATAAGGGGATTGGAGTAGATAGAGAGAAATTATTTCTTCTATTAGGGGAATTCAGGACAAGAACGCATAATCTTAAAACGAGAGAGATAGCAAGAACTGCAGATGCTGGAGTCAGAAATAACACAGTGTGGATCTGGAGGAAGACAGCAGGCCAGGCAACATCAGAGGAGCAGTAAAGTTGATGTTTTGGGTCAGCAGGAAAGTTGATGTTTTGGGTCAGGACCCTTCTTCAGAAAACCGGTCTATTTAGGAGTGAAATCTGGAAGCACCTTTCATACACAGGGTAATGAAAATCAACAACTTGCTCCCCAAAAGGATTTTGATACTGTATCAATTGACATTTTCAAAACCAAGATTGATAGGTTATCTCCTATATAGTACCTATTACCACCTCAGAATAGAGCAGCGCTTTACCTTTGATGAAGTACTTTTTAAGTGCATTCACTATTGACTGTCATTTTCAATATTACAATTTGGTTAGAACAAGATCCCATACACAGCAACAAAATCAATTACCACATCTAACCATTTTAAATGTTGACGAGGACATCGTGAAGCCACCTCCATCCTTCCTCTATTCATTCTCACTTCTTTACTTTGAATAGTTTGAGAGGGCAGGCCCGTATTGAAGCATATTGAGCGAAGCAAATAAATGTCGAGATCTATATCAGATTTAAAGTGATTAAATGCCAGAACAGGCTCAATACTCACCCCTGTTTAGTGTGAACTCTCCACTAAAGCTGAATATGAAAAGAACACTTTGAAATGAACACTTTTTTTATTTAGCAATACTTTCCTACCAGAAATAATATATTCACTTGGAACCAGCGAAATACCATTTTATTTCACAGTCAGACCTCAACTTGACAAAACATGTTATTTGGCCAGGTTACCAGTTGTGAAATAAATCAGGCCAGATTGTCCCAAACAATTATCATGTATTTACCACCACTGGTTACTGCAGTTTTTGAATTGTTATTCAGCAGTGTTATCAAGAACTGAGCTTGTTTTCTCTGTGCCTTAAGAAGGGAAAACGACATACAATTACGACGATGGTCCAGTAAGATCAGGTTTTGTTTTCATCTCAGCAAGCTGCAAATAGTGGAAGCCTCTTAATGGGAACATCCCCATGGCGAACAGAACATTATCGTTTTCCAACTGTTCCTATTAATCAAACATGGCGTGGGGACTGAATTGGTGCCTGAGCAAATGGTCCCTTCAAATTAAACATTCCTGTTAAGGTATAAACCCGTAACTATTTGACTACAACCGATCACATACTGATTGAAAACAAACCTGTAACACCCAAGCTATGATCATAATGCAGCGCTATATTAACTTGTTAGTTTCATGCCCCATGCACATGAGTATTAGATCCTCTGGTGTGCAGTCCATTCTGTAGCAGCATCTCCTCTCAGTTTTATATAGCTATTAAATTTCTAATTTGACTCATTTAAAATTTAAATTATAATTATGATATTAGTAATAATTACCATTTTAATCTAATAATATGATAATGAAGGTGTCCTTTAGCCACAATTGTTGGTGGGGAATTCTAATGGATTAACAAAATTACGAAACAAACAAGACAAATTTATTCTGAACATTACTTCTGGGTGTGTTATATCGGTTTATGGATAAAAATAGATTTGAAAATCTCTACAATTATTTTGATTTAATTTAAACTGCTGTAATTAGTAAAAAGTAAAATAAAAATCCTTAATATATGTAATTGTTTCCAGCAAGATACAGGAAGCTAAAGGTTAATTAATATGGTTGCTATGGAAACATTTGGGGAGAACACTTAGCAGTACCAGATGTCTGTAAACTTCATCATGAAACGGCCAAGAATATTTTCACCGCACTTTATTTGATAGTTTGACAATGGGCCAGAATTTACTTTAAAAATAATGATAAGGCTAATGGGGCTTACTGATATTTATGTGGCAATCTGACAGTAACTTTAAGTAAGTTAAAATATGCAGTTAAAAGCAGAAATCCATTAATTGCTAACAAAATGTACGACTCCATCGCATGCTACATGAAAACAGCATCTCACCATTTTGCTGCCTATTCAATATACTGAAAAGTTTAAAATTCCTGTACTTCCATATTGGACAGGTAGGAAAACTACTGCAAATTTTGGAACATGTCTAAGTACATTTTCAATGGTGTAATTAGTCTTCTTAATAACCAAACATTTCTGAGCTAATAAAAAAATAGCAGTTGCAAGGGGGATTTTCATTTCCATCTGTAATTCCCTCTATTATTTTAAATTTTGAGTCCCTCTCTTTATTTCATATTCTATATTAGACTTGGCAATGAATTCATTACTCTAATTCACACTGCTTTGTTTCGGTCTTGAACTGGTCAATCATCATTCCTTCAATCTGATTGTTTGAGGAGATACACAGTTTCTTGCCCTGTTCACAGAGATTATAGATGCCCTACAGTGGGCACTCTGCCATTTCAATCTTCCACTAGCAGCAACTTGCTGCTTAAATTATCATGGAGATTTAATGGGAAAAGGCAAGTCTAACAAATGATTGGTGCTATTTATTCATTGGCAACAGCAAGTCCAATGGATGGTCCCTGTCAATTTTCTTTTTTGCTATATCTTAAAATTCTCTGCAGAGACCCTGATTCACTTTCAAATGTTGGAAGTGAAAATGTTTTGGGACTGGTTTTATGGCAGCAATGGAGAATTGGGACACAGGAGGAATAAAGGCTAGATCATGGCAGAATTTGGCAACAAATTCTGTGAGGGAAAGCGGTAGTGTCTGAATATTTCTTCTTATTAATTTATTACCTTCAATAAAAATAAATGGAGAACAATCAGAGAATTTGTGGCCATGACCAACATACTGTTTTGTGGCATACCGCTTTGTCACATGATGTCCTGCCTTGCTATCTCAATTGACTGCAGAACCCCATTCTCCCCCTTTGCATCTCCAGTTAGCCTCCATCCCTCTGGATGGCCACTAGTTGGCCAAATGACACTTGATTGGATAAACTGAGGACACAGCAGCAGGGGTAAGTGGACTACTTTGTTTTTGTTCTCTCTCCTTCACCCACCAAGAAACACAATATCCAGTCTAATGATTCCATATCTTAAAATATAAATAGATAATTTTGAGCAAAGAGTTACCTATAAGTGTTAAATAATATGATTAGCAATTGCTTGAGGTATAAACTAAGTGAAAAAAAACTCTTTCAAACATCAAAAATCTGAGCCCAGTCTCTTTCCAGCTGATTGAAAGATATGCAGTTATTGATACCTACTCAACTTACGTCACAAATGCCACGCCATATACAGCAAAACATCATGATCTTCATTAAAAGAAGAGTCAATTAAGCTGTTTTATGCTTTGTAAGAGCTAAACTACTTTTTAATTGTGAAACATTCCCAAATTAAGCTTGAAATCTTGCGAAGAACTCACAGGTTCCATTGAGACTTTTGTTGACCAGCCTCTTACCTAAAACAATATTGAGGAACATTTTTGACTATGAAATTCTGAAAAATAGATCTGAATTGTTAAACTGGCTTGTGAAAATTTCTTTGGTACAGAATTATCATATTTGATGATACCAGAGAGTTGATTATTAAAATCACTTTTACAATTCCATACAGTTCTTTTATTAGTATGATAACCAAAACAAACAGGACATTTTTGTTTTAATCTACTTACTACATAACCCAAATAACTTCAGTCATGTTTGCATTAATGCAGCATTAATCATGTTGTTGTGTATTAATGAGTTTTCAGGCTATGCTAATTACTGTCATAGATTCTGCAGCAGGCCATTAAATATACAAATTGCCAAATTAAAGATCTGGGGCTTTTCATGATTAATCTTAAATGGGTAAAAACTAATGATGTCTACAGAAAGTTTTCCTTTACTTTTAGCTGATTTTGTGATTATGACCAAATATAATTAATCTAATTTCTTACAACGATGGACTGTGGTTTTCATCAAACCAGTTGATCTGCAGTGGGGCTGCTCACAGAAAAAGTTAATAACAAAAATTAAGTTTCTCTTCCTGAGCTTTCTTTAAGTTTGACTTTCTCTTTTTCTCCACCTCTCTTTCTCCTTCTATTTTCTTGAAGATTTTTATGTCTTGTTAGGATTCACACCTATCTTCCCTTGATGTTGTTTCCCTTTCGCCTTACAGTAAAATGAATCAATATCTTACTTCAAAAAGTAAATCATCAGCTCTCAATTTATTAAATGAATCCTTTGCCATAAAACATGCACTTTATTATCAACACAAATATTAGAATAAATGTGTGTGGCGTATGAAAGTAATGTGATGGATTTAATGGTCACCATATTGAGCCCATAGACTGGTTGAAAAGCTGGTGGAATCATGTCACAACCGTTTCAAGGAGTCCCAGCTTTATTGAAATTCCATCAAGCATTTACCTGTTCAGCAGCTGGGCTCCTGACTCCTGCAGGGAAATTATATAAACGTATGATGTCGAAGCAGAAATAGGCCTTTCAGACCTTTGAGTCTGCTCCACCATTCAGCAGATCATGACAGAACTGATAAACTTTGACTCCACTTCCGTGCCATTTTCCAATAACTATTAATTCACTTACTAATTAAAAATCTGATTACCTCAGCCTTGAAAATATATTTAATGCCACCGCTTTGAGACCCTTTTGTGGTAAAGAATTCCACAGATTCCCTACACTCAAAGAATCTCTGTCTTAAGTGAGCAACCCTTATTCTGCCATTATGGCCTCTCGTCTTAGACTCTCCCACAAGGGGAATCAAACTCTCCGCATCTACCATGTCAAGTCCTCGAATATACTGCCTCTGTGAGCTTTCAGCCATTCGGAAGTTGATACCCTTCAATTCCTGGACTGCTACTGAGAACAGTGACAACTGTTGATATTGATATTGGCCTCAGAAGAAATATCATCACTGCTACCCCAAAAAGCAGACAAGTGGGACAGAATCACTGGGAGTTGTCAGGCAAGTAGCAGAGGTGGCCACTGTAAAGGGCAGGTATGTTTTTCAGGAGGGGATAGTCCTTGTCAGGTCCTCCATTGCACACAGGGAGCCTGAACAGTGGGGATGGGAGAGACAGGAAGGACATTTGGGACCCCATCTGTCCTCACTGAGCCACAAGCATGCCTGCCACTGTTTATCTGCTTGCCAACAAATTACTAGGAGCTCCCTGGAGCATTGACAGTAGTTCCATGGTGTACAACCCTGCTATTTCCATTCCAGAGGATAGACGTCAATCTGTGAACCTTGCCACTCTACCAGTCCCTTGGATATCACCTGTCAGCCAGCCAGCCCAAATTACTGTCAGCTAGGCCTTCTAGGTACTACACAAATACACTAACTATTCAAATTATCCTGAAAAGCTATTTTTCAGCCTTCTTTGCTGGAAATCAACAGTTATTCAGTGCTACATAGGACAGTGGCGGTCAGTGAGCTCGGCAGATCCTGTGCTTAATGCAGATGCCATTAAGGCCCCGCCTTCTCAACTTCACCCTTGCCTGAAGCACAGTAACATTCAGGTTAAATTTGCCGCAGTTGTGTCCCTCTAATGAGAGAACAGCCAATGGTCTGAGGCTATGCACTCATACTGCATAAGAGCATTCAGATAGACAAATATGCAAAGAAGATATGTGATTAGTTTTTTTGTATTTTCAACATGGAATGATTCCATTTATGAATTTGCTTTAGGTCATTTATTTTATGATGATGCTTATTTTTACAGCTGGTCAAGAGAACATTTTTAAAGCTGCTAATAGGAAAAGTAAGGTTCAAGACTACGCAAATGGGGAATTGGCATTGTGATAACTGGCATCATACTTGGATGGGTTCGTCGGCTTACTGCATTGCCAGAAGGGGACCATCTACATTACATTCTTTCTTCATCTTCCTCTTCTCATGCTAGTACTCTAGAGCTGCTTCCTGTATAAATAGTAGCAAGGCCTGATCCTTTACATTTGCGAAACTGTGCTGAATGTTGCGAGACTCCTCCTGAGTGGTCCAGTCAGTTGACATTTTGTTTCAGCACTGGTAATAGTCATACTATCACAATTTGTGTGACAGCATGATTCTCCTTGTACTAATGCTGCACACGTGTGCATGGACTGTGTGCCAGAATCAACAAAAATGAGTTCAGAGGATATTCATTGTCATCCGGTAGTCATTCTTTAGTTTGCCTCAGTAGTTCAAATGCAACTGGCACAGTGGACAAGAATCAATTAAAACACTAACCAGTATAATTTTCTGCCTGTGGCCACATACCAGCTGAACATGGAAGGAAAAATCTGTTAAAGTTGCTCTTTTAATAGCCAGGAAATTACTATTACTATTATAAATAGAACTAAAATCTTTTAAATCAATGGGTTAATGCATTCATTAAAATAGTGGAGAAGAAATTTTATCTGAGAGTTTCAGAAGTAACGAGTTATTTTTAGCCTTTTTTTCCTTATCCACTTATTTGTTCTATTTGCCTGCTTTGCTGTCTATTGTATTAGCCCTACATAGAAGGGTACCCACTATTCTGTAGAGAGTTCCTCAATTTAAGACAATTTGAGAATTTTTTTTCTTTATTCATTCACAGGATGAGGGCATCACTAGCCAGGCAGCATTTATTGCTTATCTGTAATTGCCCAGAAGGCAGTTAAGAGTCAACCACATTGCTGTGGGTCTGGAGTCTCATGTAGGCCAGACCATTTAAGAATGGCAGTTTCCTTCCCTAAAGGACATTAATGAACCAAACATTTTTTTCCAACAATCGACAATGGGTGTCACGGTCATCATTAGATTCTTAATTCCAGATATTTCATTGAATTTAAATTCCACCATCTGCCATGCAGGATTTGAATCTAAGTCCCCAGAATGTTATCTGGGTCTCTGGATTCATAGTCCAGCGATAATGCCACGAGGCCATCACCTCCCCATAAATGTTAACGTTCAGTGTAAATATTGTCCTGAGCTCCTGTTCTCTGAAATTCTGACATGTGAAGTTCCTTGGACATTGCAAAAAACAAGTATCTGAAGTCAGACATTGCTTAATAATAGAATGGATACTCAAGTGGGGAAGTGTTCTAATTGTTGTCATTGCCATCCTTTGTTTCAATGATAACTCTGAAACAAATCAAATATCCATATGTTGATAATTTGATATCCTATGAATTAAGAATGTTGTCTGAAGACTGGTGACTATAATGCTGGAAACCTCAGAAGGTGGCCAACTTGAATAATCCACTTTTTACTTCTGGCTGGAGATGGAAGCAAATGCTTCCACCTTGTATTTTGCACTAATGTCCTCGGCTTATTGAGGATGGGATTGTTTAAGGAGCCTACACCTCTTGTTAGCTGATTAATTGTTCGCTGCCATAATGGAATTTGGAAGGATTGCAGAACTTAAATTTGATTCATTAGTTGTGGGATCACTTATCCCTGCCTATAAGATGCTGCTTCTGCTGTTTAACACGCATGTAATTTTGTGTGGTGGCTTCACCAGGTTGACACCTCATGGCATGCCCTCCTGCATTTTCCATCAAACCAGGATTGATCCCCTGGCTTGATGATCATGGTTGAGTGCCGTGAGGTTGCAGATTGTGCTGGAGTTCAATTCTGCTGCTGTTGATAGCCCACAGCACCTCATGTATGCCCAGTTGCTGGATTTGTTCAAAGTCTATCCCATTTAGCATGGTGATAATGCCACACTACATGATGTAGATTATTCTCAATATGAAGGCAGGACTTCACCTCCACAAGATTGTGCTATGGTCACTCTTACTGACACTGTCATGGACATATGCATCTGCAGCCAGCAGATCGGTAAGGATGAGGTCGAGGTCAAGTACGTTTTTCCTTTGTATTGGTTCCCTCACCATCTGCCGCAAATCCAGTCTGGCAGCCATGTCCTTTAGGACCTGACCAGCTCAATCAGTAGTGCTGTTCTGCTGAGCCACTCTTGGTGGTGGACATTAAAATCCCCCACCCAGAATATGTTTTGTACTCTTGCCGCCGTCAGTGCTTCCTCCAAGTGTTGTTCAACATGGAATGGTATTGACTCATCAGCTGAGGGAAAATGGTACATGTAATCTGTAGGAGGTTTTCTTGCCCATGTTTAACCTGAAGCCTTTAGATTTCATGGAATCTGGAGTCAAAGTGGAGGCACTGCTGCCTCATAGCACCAGGGACCCGGGTTCGATTCCAGCCTTGGGCGACTGTCTGAGTGGAGTTTGCACATTCTCCCTGTGTCTGTGTGGGTTTCCTCCAGACGCTCTGGGTTCCTCCCACAGTCCAAAGATATACGGGTTAGGTGGATTGGCTATGCTAAATTGCCCATAGTGTCTAGGGTGGGGAGATGCAGGATACGGTGGGTCTGGGTGGGATGCTCTTCAGAGGGTTGCTGTGGATTCGATGGGCCGATTGGCCTGCTTCCACACTATAGGAATTCTATGATTCTATGACTCCCAGGACAACTGTTTCCTGACTGTATGCCACTGTTTTGTCACCTTTGCCGGGTCTGTCCCGCTGGTGGGACGGGATATGTCCAGGAATAACATTAGTGGAGACTGGGACATTGTCTGTAAGATATGATTCCATGAGTATGACTTTGTAAGACTGTTGCTTGGCTTGTTTGTGACACCGTTCTCCCAATTTTGGCAAAGCCCCAGATGTTAATAAGGAAGATTTTCAGGATTGACAGGGCTGTTTCTGCTGTAGTCTTTTACGGTGCCTAGGCCAATGCCAGGTTGTCCTTCTAGTTTCATTTCTTTGTTGAGACCCTATAGCGTTTGGTACAACTGAGTGGCTTGCTAGGCCATTTCAGAGGGTAGTTGACAGTCAGCCATATTGCTGCGTGTCTGGATTCACCTGTAAGCTAGACCACTTCAGGATGGCAGATTTTCTTCCCTAAAGGAAATTTATGAGCTAGATGACTATTTCTGACAATCAACAATAGTTTCATGGTCTTTAGTAGATTCTTAATCTCCGATATTGTTTATTGCATTCAAATTCCACGTTTTGCATTGGTGGGATTTGAACCCAGGTCCCCAGAATATTGGCTGAATTTCTGGATTAATAGTCTAGCAGTAATACCATTTGATCATTGTCTCCCCTTTGCCACAGTCAGTGCTTCTTCTAAATAGTGTTCAGCATGGAGGAATACTGATTTACCAGCTGTGGTGGGGATGTGAGTGGTAATCAGGAGATGTTTACTTGCCCATGTTCGACCTGCTGCCAGCAGGACAAATTGCACCTAAAGTGGAAGCACTAAACAGCACAATGATACAACTATACTGGCAACCACCTCCTTGGAGTCCAGAAGTAACGTTATGGACTCCATGTCATCTTCCCTCTGACTATACATCACTGCCTTGTCATTGCTGGAGGGTCTGTCTTGCAGTGGGACAGGGATGGATGTCATCTGGATTGGATGACTCTATGCATATGACTATGTCAGACTTTTGCTGAACCAAAATGAGGGACACTTCTCCCAAATTTTGCACAAGCCCTCAGATGCTAACAAGTGAGCCTTTGCAGGATTAACTAAGTGGGATTGCTGTTGTAGTTTCTGGTGCCTAGGTCAGTAGCAGATGGTCCGTAAGGTTTCATTCTTTTGCTTAGGCTTTATAGCAACCGAGTGGCTTGCTAACCCATTTCAGAAGGCATTTAAGGGCCAACCGCTTTGCTGTGGGTCTAGAGTTACATGTAAGCCAGATCATGGAAGGACAAAAGATATCCCCCGCAAAACAGCAAGAGTGAACCAGATGGGTTTTTATGACAATAAACAATGGTTTCATGGTAATCATGAGAACACTTTTTCTTTCCAGAGTTAATTACTTATATTCGAATTCCAACATACGGCAAGGTGAGATTCAGCCCTATATCCTGAAACATTTGCTTGGCCCTTTGGATTACTATTCCAGTAACATCACCAATATGCCACTGCTTCATCCTATATGTAGTAAAAGAGGTCTCTCAACTGAGATTGGCAAGAATTGAAATCCCACAATAGGGATGAGATGTGTTGACAGGCAGAGTTGAACTCAGAAATTTGAAGTAGCCACGACTAGGGAAATGTGTTCCTCTCTCAGCATGAACAAGGTGGAGGGAGACCATTATAACCCACAGGTGGTTGCCAGTACAGTTTTATCATTGTGCTGTTTAGTGCTTCCACTTTAGGTACAATTTGTCCTGCTGGAGCTGAAGACAAAAATACATTTTTCATTAATTCCCCTGAACATAGATTTTCATTTTCAAACTAAAATAGGGATATTACAAATTATAAAATTCCTATCTATTATTGATAGTATCCACTTTTTTCAGTTTCATTCAATTTAATTTGAAAGTGAAAGAAAAATATGAATTGAGAAAATTGTTTTTAATCCTGCTGGCAATGACAGGTCTTTATAATTTTTCAATTTACAGAATATGTCTGTAACTTCTTGTAATAGCCACAGATCAGTACCCTGAAGTACTATGGATATTTTAAACATGTAATTCCAAAATGTATTTCTTAAAAGTGGGTGGAAACAGCCAAAAGTGGCTGTGGATATAAATTTAGTGGCTATCTGGATAGAGAGACCTATGGAATGTCACACCTAGAGATGCGAAAGGACCTTCAAACAACAACTCTTTAAAGGGGGATCAAGCAAATGTAAACAAAACAAACTTATCTATGACAACAAGCGTGGGGCTGGATGAACACAGCAGGTCAAGCAGCATCATAGGAGCAGGAAAACTTGACGTTTCGGGCCTAAACCCTTCATCAGAAATGGGGGAGGGGAAGAGGGTTCTGAAATAAATAGGGAGAGAGGGGGAGGCGGATAGAGGATGGATAGAGGAGAGGATAGGTGGAGAGGAGGCAGACAAGTCGAAGAGGCAGGGATGGAGCCAGTAAAGATGAGTAAAGCCAGTAAAGGCCCGAAACGTCAAGTTTTCCTGCTCCTATGATGCTGCTTGACCTGCTGTGTTCATCCAGTCCCATGCTTGTTATCTCGGATTCTCCAGCATCTGCAGTATCTCTGATACAAACTTATCTATGATCTCTTAAAACTACAAAGATAATGAAAGTCTGACGACCCTCTAATCAACAGAAAGCACCCCCTGCATATTTTGTGCCAAATACCTGACCTAATTTGTGTTTCTCCTTTGAAAAATACACACAAATATGGATTGGAAAGCCTATCCATACTATCCCCTGATTGCCACTGTTTTTCAGGTAAAGGAATGCTTTCAATCTCTCTGAGTGCTAGTGGCTAGCTAGCTAGCAAGCGAGACAAAAGGAAACAGACAACAAAAGGACTCTGAAATCTAGCATTTGGGTAAGGCAATCAAAGATAAAAGGAATCAAAATAGCAATATATCAATCAATCTGCAAACTAATAATCTTGAAATCAAGTGTTCAACATCAGTGCTAACAATAACCTCTATTTCAGGGCCACAATGTTCAACCATCCACTCTTAGTAAATAACCAGAGACCAATCCGCATTTTTTTTTAATGTTTCTTTGCACCCACTTCTTATTTCTAACCTATGTTTACGTGTGTGGTGTAACTATTTCTTCTTGAGCTTTGTAATTAATAAGCTCACTCTTTACTAACTCTAGAAAGCCTGGTTAAATCTGCTCCTTTTAAAACATAAGTTCATTTGGATTTGGAATAACGATAACCAAAACGGAAGTGATCTATTTTTGAAATTAACACTGCAGTGACCAACTGAGGCGCTGGGTGAAAAGAAGGGGAGTCAGTTTGCTTGTCCTCCTCTGGGAGCTTAACAATTTGGGGTATCCATCAGAAAGGTTTCAAGTTGGGGAACTTCCCTCAGTATCTGGGTATGCCATTATGTATGCATACAGCATAGCAAGCCCAATTCTCTGTGTTCCAGATATTGAAGATGAAGGAAAGTTTCCAAATTTAGTTTTGGTTGGTTTGAACAATGGCATGCACCCCAGTAGCTCTCAGATAGATGGAGTTATTTTTGTAGCAAATTGCACTTGAAAGTCTATTATATATACTTATTAACAAAATAGCCATATATTTCATATTCACACAAACACAGAAAATACAGCATTTCTCCTTTGCTTCATTTGCTTTGAACCAGTCATATTGCCATATAACCAGTACTAATTATCTAGAGACACTAATTTTTTACAATGGACCTGAGTGAAGTGATTCTATGAATGCTGACATTTTTAATTCTGTCTACCCAGTGGAAACAAGGGATCCAGATTCATTTGGACCTTGTTTGCTGCTATGGCCCTTGATGCCTTCTCGTGGATGCATCCAGTCTCCTCCACAAATCATTTCCAAATTTGAAAAAACAGATTCTAAAATGCATATATATGTAAATGGTCCAGGCTTCATCATGGAAGTACTGGGCAGGTATTCCCTTCATTGCCTATCTAAACCATACTAGGAGGTAAAATTTACAACGTAATCATCCTAACATCTTACCAAATCTTGTCAATATGGTACTTAATGATTTTTTTGTCTTAAGAAAAAGAACGTTTGTGCTTGAAAACAGAATTCATTTTTTTCCCTTTGAGTATGATGTTGACCATGATATAGATAGCTGTCGCATGAGATCCCCCTATTATACCACAGTACTGTGCCTTAGTAACATCCCTAAAGCACTCACCATTGTCCCGGTGGGATTTTTTTTTGCCACAGAAGCCACCTTTGAAATAGTTCAATTCGATATCACCTGAATACACATCTGATATTTTTCCCTTCATGGTCCAAATTCTACAGAGTTGTGCATTTTTGAAGAGAAAAAAAATACACAAACATATTGAATAAAAAAAAGTACAACATTTACGTTTTCAATGGGATGGCATAAAAATATTAAACTTTCATTTTTGTTCTTGCTATGCAACCATACCACTAGAAATTAGTATTGGATAGAGGACACTATTCACTATGGACTGCACTTGAAACCAAGTAACAGAAACAGGAAGCAATGTGCTAACTACTACTCACACAGTCAATCAACATAAATGCTACTGATATTTATGTAAGTTCAATAGTAGCTGGTAAAAGGCAACCTTCTTTGTACTGTTGTTCACACTGTATTTGAAAGAAGAGAATGCTATTTTCAAACTTTATTGAGCTCTCACACAGACAACAGCTTTTGAACATCTCACCTCTTTTGTGTGCAAATGTTATTTATTGTGAACTAATATCAGTTGATTTTGTATTCGTAGTGCAAAAATTACAGTAATGATTCTTTTTGCAATGATGTTTGTCTATCTATTGTACTTGAGCTAAATGCTAAATGTGACAAATTTCACTGACATTATAAAGCACACATCTTCTGAAATATTCATCAACCCCACTGAAAATACTTTATGTTCTGCTGTATTGAGGTGAGTCCACATGTATGGAAACACATCAGAAAGCAATTACATTTTCTTTTATTATTTTTTCATGATGTGAGTACTGCTGGCAAGGCTATCATTTATTGCCCAATTATTGCATTAAGAGCAAGAGAGAGGAGAATCCAGAGACAGTCACAAGAACCAAAAAGAGCAAGAGAGTGAACAACCCTGGGCTTCCAAAACAGCACAGCTTGAGCAGGGGCAGCAAACAAATGCAAGAGATGGCAGAACCATAAAGAGTGCTAGAGACTGCAGGGCAACAGCTTCATAAAGAACCTAAGAGAGTCTGGTGCTGGCAGCTTCATAAATATAACAGCAGACCTGAATGAAAAGGGCAACGGGGAATGGAAGATAAAAACCGATGGCAGAGTGTCTCTTCAGTTTGTCTCTACCTATAAGAGCCAAAGTTTGATGTCACAGGAAAACAGGTACAGGATTGGTGGGTATTTCTTCTGTGTCTTTTTTGATTAACCTTGTGGTTTAAACCAGGAGACTTTATTACAGATGAAGAGTACAGTTAAGAAATACACTTAAAATATTTAATATCTAAGTTAATGAATCAAAGATAGTAGGCTCAGCATGTGTTGATGTGTTACAGCTGTTGTATGTGAAAGCTGGTGGATGCCAGTGCAAGCCATAGTAACCATGTCTGCAAAAAGTGTTCGCTGCTTGAGAAACTTAAGTTCAAAGTTCATGAGCTGTAGTCTGAGGTGTAAACATTGTGATATGTCAGGGAGGCAGTGGGATACCTAGACACTGTTTCAGAATGCAGTTATACACCTTAGATTAATTACATCAAATTGGGTCTGTAATCCGGAAAAGGAGGGTGTGACTCTGAGTGAGCCAGGTATAAGAATCCAGAATTTAGCTTTGGAGGAGCCTCAGTCAGTACCCTTGTCCAATATTTATGAAGTTATTACTCCCTGTGCAAATGAGTGCACGGACTGCAGAGAGTGTGAGTGAACTGACCACAGCATATTTCAAAGCACCAATCAAGTGTGGGGAGAAAACAGAAATATAATAGAAATAGGGGGATACATATTGTTCTCTGCTCCAATCACAGACTGAGTTGCCTTTCGTACCAAAGTTCACAAGGAACATCCCCACTTCTGACCTTATGATGGAGGGAAGGTCATTGATGAAGCAGCTGAAGATCATTAACTGAGGACACAACCCTGAGGAGCTCCTAATAAGGTGCTCTGGAGCTGAGATGTCTGACCTCCAACAATCACATCCTCCTTTTTGCCAGGGATAATTACAATCAAAAGAGAGTTTTCCCCTTGATTCCTATTGACTCCAATTTTGCTAGGACTCCACACTTGGTCAAATGCAGTTTTGATATGAGGCCAGCCATTCTCACCCAACCTCTAGAATCGAGCGAATTTGTCCATGTTAGAACAGGCTGTAATGAAGACAGGAGCTGATGAGTTGTGCTGGAATCCAGACCAAGTGTCAGTGAGCAGGTTGTTACTAAACAAATGCTGCTAAATAACACTGTTGATGATCCCTCCCATCACTCTCCTGATGATCGAGAGTTGAATAATAAGCCTGTAATTGGCTGCATTGTACAGGACATACCTGGGCAATTTTCACAATGCCAGGTAGATACAGTCTTGTAGCTGTAGTTGACATGGCAGGTTCTGGAGCATGAGTCTTTAGTACTATTGCTGGAATGTTGTCAGGGACCCACCTACTTATGCATCATAGGTGATTTCTTTTCCATCCACTTCTATCACACTCAATCCCTCCCTTTGTATCAATGGTCCATAATTGGCCCAAGATGCTCAGGATTGGTGAGGCCTGGCAGACATCAGGCTCCTCACTTTATATTGAGGAAAACATTATGAATTTGGCCAGAAAATATCATGTGAGGATGGAAAGGTATGAATGGCTGGTCAATCCAGTAAACCTTATTGTGCTGTACTGCACTGCTCTTTCATTGCCAGCAGCGCCTCATTTCCCAGTGACACAATCAAATTAGCCAATGACCTCAAATATCAGCATCCAGACAAATTTGATGCAATTGGCAATTTTAAGGATGATGCGGCATTGTATCTTAAAAATAATACAATTCCATTTGCTGATCTTCAAAGGAAGAGTAGTGAGAACGTTCAGGAGAAACTTTGAGTGAAACTGAATCAAATAGAATAATTTGATGTAATTCACAAGATTGACTACCACACAATATTGTGTCGCTCCATCACATTTGTTTTAAAGAAGGATGGCACCATAAAAATATGCCTGGATCCAAGGCTCCATAACCTTTCACCTAAAAGGTGTTGATACAAAATACTGACGCTGGAAGATTCAAAACCTATATTTTCTTGATCAAGATTCTTTTCCAAGCTAATATGAGGCATGTATACTGGCCATTGTTTATCAGACAAAAGAAAAGAGTTACTAACATTTAGGATGCCATTTGGAGAATACTGCTTCTGATGGCTACCATTTGGGCTAATAATTAATCAAGACATATTCCAGTAGCAAATGAATAGGATTGTTGAGAATGTTTCTGGCTGTTGATGACATTGTGGTCATAGTTAAGTTAAAAGCACAGCATGGCCACAACCTTTACCTGCTAGTGACATCAGCGAAACATCAAGGACTACGTTTTAACAGCACAAAAAGCCAGCTCAACACCAGCAAGAGAACCGTCTATGGGTCTGTGTACGCCTCCCAGAGTCAGTCCCAATCCAGTTAACAATGAGCTATTAAACAAATGCCAACCTTGCTGGAAAGGGGAACATGTAGTGTTGCCTCAGGACTTTTCAATTTTGACTCACTGTACATTCCCAACTTAGCTAACCATTCCAAGACTCAGGACATTCTTCCTCAAATGCAGAGGTAAATGAAAGAGATACATGACAAATGAGAAAATAGTGAATTAGCAAAATGCCACACTAGGCAGAGTACAAGTTAGAAATCCAAACTCAAGTTCTTGAATACTGGCAAAAGTTTCTAGGATATGCAACCAACACAGATCATACAAAGGTGTTACATTCATGGTGCTATGTTCAAATGAGCAGAAGCCAGCTCAGGTTAATGTACAGTACAAGAATCAAAAATGAAGAGAGTGACAAAGAAGACATCAATGATAATGACTGTGTGGTGACATTGAGTGACAGCAACTAGCAGCAAGACAGCAAAGTGGTGAAAACTTATGCAGACAGCAACATATTTTACTAGATGGATATATGATCACTAGATCAGGACAATTTGCCAAACTTCCAAAACGCTTTACTCAAGTTTGAAACATTAGTCTTATAACCTCTATTTCACCTAATTGTATAATTACTAAATTGGCAGCATATGCCTACCTCAAACCATGTATGTCTGTTTGAGGTGAGTTTTTACCTTGAGAAAAAGTGGGATGCTATGTTACATCTCGAGCTCAGTATGTCAGTATGCACTAAAAAGACACACGCATGGTATCATCACTGTATTCTAATATGCAACCTAAGGGCATAAAGATCTTATACTCCATCTTAACTTGGAACACACAAGGTGTGACAAGACTGGAAGCATGGTCCTCTGTTGTAATGTCATGACTTCACATTAGCCCAGACACAACTGTGACTTTGAGAGATAACACAAGTATTGTTTGATCAGATGAAACGCCATGTTGGAGGCAAACTCACACTTCTGAGAGTGAGTCCTTCTCCAGCAGTTGAAAGACTTTAGTAATAAGTGGCTGGGATGTGCTTAATCAGCACTTGCACTTTCTCATAATCAGTTGACGGAAATGACAGCAAATCCTGTAGATGTGTGGTTCAACATATGTTTTCACCTTCTTGGTAAATCATCACCTGCTGCTTCTCCCTCTAGATGCTGTATGGCAATTACTGTTCTTGCTATGCTTGCTGCTGATGTAGCAATTGCAGTCCCTTTCTATGTCATCTTTAGAATTGCAGCAATGTTACAATGACCCCAGCACATGATCTCTATCTGAGATTCATGAGCAGATAATCGGTGAGGAATGTTGAAACTATAACACAATTTTATTGAAGGAAGTCCTCAGCCCTCACACCCATTGCAATGAAGTCTCATATTAAGCCTTCGTGTGTGGCATTGAGTCTTCCCAAGGGAGTAACTGTAATGTTTCCATATGGACCTCTAACATCCGTCATGTTACCGAAATGTATGTTTTCATGCTACAGTGGGAGTGGAATTCTGCCAGTAAGCCACCAAGATTGTTGCATACCCTAAAATGTGTTTGTTTCCACATCGCAGACTATGTCCTTGCATGTTTGGTATGTGTGTGTTAAAGCCGCAAAGCATTATCATCCAGTGCTTGGTATAGAATGTGTTGTTGAAATGGGAACTTCAGGTACACCTTTCAAGTGCCTTGTTCCTATAACATTTGCTTAGCTGACATCATAAAGAGTCAATTAGTACATACTATGTAATTGTCATAATTGCTTAAGGCCATCGTTTTATAATGAATGACCTGCCAATGATGCTCAAATTGAAGCCAGAGAGGAGGAATCATTGAATTACTGGAAAAATGATCACTGCAATGATCCCTAGTGGGGCCTTCAATTCCTAGAGGTTTATTCCATCCCTGCAGATAAAACGTCCCTTACTCTACCTGTTCTGCATACAGTGTCTACCATATTGTGTATTTATTGCACATTTGAATTGAGTCTAACAGGGCCAGGTTTCAACTTCATTTCCATGTAAGTGAGCTGTAGGATCTACCTGTGTCACGCAAGTATCTCCCCATCCTTTACATTCTTGTTTGTGTTCATATAGCTCCATAACCTATCATCATTCCACTGTTTCGATTCAGCCCCTTTGTATAACTATCAAAGTTACCTCCAGAGCCTATTACTGGAAACTTGCAAGCCATTATTGGCCCTTCAACCTTGAATTGTCCACTTTCCCAAGGCCTCCATAGTCTGCCCATTGATAAGCCCCTGACCATTACTAACCAAATCCCTCGTACTGATTATGGCTTAGCCCACCGGACTGGCTTGGCAAGGCAGCCCCAACAGTCCCCAGGTTTGATGTCTCAACAGCATCCCAAATGACCTATCAATAATCTATTGACTGCTTGCACTTGACTTTTGGGGCTCACAATGGCCCAATACCTGGACTGCAAGGACATGGATTCTAGCAGGATCAAGTGCCTGACCGTGGGCAACTACCTGGAATGGAATTCTTGAATGACTGTGGCAGTAACCTCTGATGGACTGCAGTCCACATTGGCCACACTAAGGACTGATCTCCTTTGACATTCACACATGGCCATTTGCTTGAAACACATGTAGTCTGCTCATCACATAAACCTCTGGCACACGTTGCAGGTGTGATATTGATGTAGAACAGTGTCATACAGTAAGAACAAAAGAAATTGGAACAGGAGTGGGTCATTTAGGCCCTTAAGCCTGCTCCAACATTCAATAGGCTCATGGCTGATCTGACATTCCTCACATTCCACTTTCCTACCCTTACCCCATAACCCTTGATGCCTCTACTTATCAAGAATCTATGTGTGGCAGCCCTAAATATATGCACAAAGGCATTCCATAGACTCTCAACCCTTTGACTGAAAAAAGAATTCTATCTCATCTTAGTTTTAAATTGATGTCCCTTAATTCTGAGACTATGCCTTTTAGAGCTCGGCTGTGCCATGAAGGCAAACATCCTCTCAGCGTTTACTCTGTCAAGCCCCTTAAGAATCTGATATGTTTCAACAAGATCACCTCTCTATCTTGTAAACTCCAGTGAGTAGAGTCCCATGCTGTTTAGCCTTTGCTGATAAGACAATCCCTCCATACCAGGGTTATCCTAGAGAATCCTATATGAACTGCCTCCAATGAAATCAGATCTTTCCTTAGATAAGAAGACCAACATTCCATTAGACCTCCTGGCTATCAATGTTGTGTTTGCTTTTTGTGTTTCGTACGCTAGTACCCCAAAGTATTTTTTGTCCAACCCCTTGGCTGCTCAATGTTCTCTACTGTGGCAAGCTGCTTGCTTCTCCCTTGTTGATAAAACGTAATAGAAGCGATAGTGGCTGGCAGCCTGTAGCTTCTGTGTACTAAGAAAGCAATATGAGCCACACAGAGGCTGACAGCCTGTAAATTAGTGCTGAAGCATTTGAGTGTGTTCTAAGAAAGCAATGTGACATACACAGAGTTTGCCAGCCTCCAAGTAAGCACAACGTGAAAGCTAGGAGCCATTAAATCCATCTTGTACAAACACTTAAGATGTGTCTCTGTCCCTCTGCACAAAGTGACCTGCTGAAGGATACAAGTAACAGTTGCCCCTGAGATCTAAAGCAATTGTTGAAGAACTGAATTGGTGTGAGAGTCGGTGCAAAAGCAGGCATGATGTGATAAAACTGATGGCTTGTGATGCCAAATTGCACATATGACAAAGGATTGAGGAGGATGGTGGGCATTCTGGAAATTTGTACTGTGTGGTTTCCTCAGAAGAGGTGGAGAGAATTGAAAGTGACATATAATAAGGTGAGTTGGGACCTAAATGTATGGTAACAAGTAAGTTACCACTCAAAATGTCAGTTTCCTAAAGTCACGATTTAAGGTTTGAGGGGAAATTGCAAAAAAAAAACTCACTGTCGTAAGTCTGATTTTTTGTTTTAATTCTCTCCACACTTTCCCACCTTACTTGTCATTGTTCATGCTATACCAGGGAGGGAAAATTTCCACCCTAAAATATTTAACTGATCTATCTGCAATTCATCATCCTTTCTGTTTAACACTAAAAATTTTGAAAATAATTGCGAGGGGATATCAGACTCAGGATGTTATTTAGACACCAGTACCTTATTTGTACCCTTTGTCATTCTACCAACTGGAGCAGCTGGGGATACCTGTAAAATGCTTCCTGATTTTATGGTCTTTAGCAAAGTAATACAGTTCAAGAGGGTTTGGAAAGAAAACTGGTCATTTTAGGAATCAAAGATAACGAGGTGTGGAGCTGGAATCAATACTTTTGAGTGCGTAAAAATGGGTGTTACAGAATTTTCAGCATGATCAAAAGATTTCATGTCTCATAAGAACGGTTGGAACGTACAGACTTTTAAGAAATATTCAGCAGAATGTGCAACTTGTTTTGACAACAAACCAATATACATGAAGATGTACATAGGTGTGTGTCAAGCCTGCCTAACAAAGGGAAAAGCTAATAAAACAAACATAAAGCTAGAAAATTACAATACTAGTCTTAATTTGAGGTCCGTATTTGGATATACCTAATGAGTTTTGGCGAGTTTAACCGTTTCTATGTTTTACTGATTAGTCCTTTTGGCTACACAACCCTTTTTATGTATTTTTTTTGTTTCAAAATAAACCCCCTACTTTCTCTCTCTCTCAAGATTCACATGTCTATTTCCAAAGTAAATCACATGTCCCAAATCTGGCTTCCATGCTCTAGAGAAAGCATGGAACATCACCATTCTCCCATTTCTGCCCCTGAGAAGAAGGCTACCCAGCCACCTCGCAGTACTTTTCAAACAGGACTTAATGGTATCTAAGAAGAAACTGAAGCTAAAACAAATAGCCCCACTCCATGTACTGTAGTGATTATTCAAATTCTCATGTAACTTCATTATAGTTTTTTTTTAAGAAATTGCTCTTGTGAGATAATCTAGCAGGTCCCCAGCTAAGTTTTCTAAAGATCCTACAAAGTTTTAAGACACTGAGGTGGAAAATCAATGCGCAAAAGGCACTGTTTACAGACACACAGCTGAAGACACCAGTGAATTTCAGCCTAACATTTAAGGAAGAAAAGCCGAGGCTGGCGAGAGGAAATAATTTATCAAGTTTGTTGAAAATCCAATAAAGATTTTAAATCACTAAGATCATTTATCAGTATTTACAGATCCAGGAACAGGACACAAAGATAGCTTCCTGCAGGATGATTTTTGGAAGAAACTG
Source organism: Ginglymostoma cirratum (assembly GCA_024137785.1). NCBI lineage: Eukaryota > Metazoa > Chordata > Chondrichthyes > Orectolobiformes > Ginglymostomatidae > Ginglymostoma > Ginglymostoma cirratum. The sequence goes on along the minus strand of JAHRHZ010000018.1, from coordinate 36,017,285 downwards.
AGAATCTGTATTTTTGATTCATAGAGTCCTTACAATGTGGAATGGAAATTCACTGACAATCACAGTTTAAATTGGTACAGAAAACTGTCATTATATAGAATAACATTTTGAAATACTTTGGTACTTGTTTTAGTGTCTATAGCTGAATTAACATGGTTGAAAATATCTTGGTTAAAAAAATCATTTTAGCAACAGTGAATATAGTATAAAAGGCAACTGGATCAACAAGCAGAATCTTCCCCCATGTTGAATGACACAGGCATTGGCAAGAAAGTTGGGAAATTTGTGTATGATTAGCAGTGAGGTGATTCTCAACATTCAGAGCAAAAAGTCTCATTTTCCAATCAAGTGTTAAACAGCAAGACACAATTTCCACTAATGAGCAGCAAGGGGCCTATTTGTGTGTATCAAAATCTCATGATTAGTTCATCTCACCTTATTTATATGGAGTTTCCATTGTCCAATTGCCAGATAAAAACTAGATGGTGCCAATTCCTGGCATGAGAGTCATAGTGGTAATCTGACAGCTTCATTCCACCACGTGCTCCTTATGCCCTTCATCCTGGGCCCCAGACATCTATATCTCAGAGCACACTCCATGAACAGTAATCGCATACAATCCCCCTTCCATGGATGTCAGTATTTGTGTCACAACTTGCTGGGGTTATTCACTGGAAATCAAGCCCCATCAATTCTGGAGTCATCACAAAAATTTTTAAAAAGAAGTACACAAAATCTCCAAAACTACCTGAATGTCAGGCATGATGTTGATAGAAAGCATGGATCAGGTTGCTATACATGACAAGAATTACTAGTTATTACAGGCCATAAATACCTAGATCTGGCAAACAATTCAATTAAGTGACCTTTACAAATTAAAACTCTAACCCCTTATAAACTAACCCCGATATGCACACAGCCAAATACACATTAACAGGGAAAAAGAAACACACGGTGGAGGGAAGACTGGAAAACAGTTCCATAGTCTGTGTTCCCAAGATCTGTTGAGTTGGCTCTTGGGGATCAGAAGGTTTCTCCCGAATGTTTTATTTCCCAACTGCTTCCACTGGTTTGCAAGAGGCACAGGGTGATTGGGTGACTTAGGAAAGGTCTCTGATTCTTCCACTTCACAGTCACAGCTTACACCACCTGCTGAATTAAAGATAAGCTAGTTTCTTCAGGCTTAAAATGGTGTACTGCAGAGAATGAAAGAAAGCATTTTTGGCTGCTGCAGTCTTGCTGGTTTCCCTTCTGGTCTGACTAGTTTGTCACTAACTTGTTCACAGCCCCACCTATTCAGCTTCCTGACAACCGATAACATTGTCGTTGGCAGGCCGATGAACTTTATTATTGATAATTGCTCCTAGTTCACAAACCAATCTGCTTCACTTGCAAACAACCCCTCAGCTCCAGTTTGTCCGCGCAGTGTTGGAATCCACAGCTGCACAAACAGGGCTCACAAAAAGTATTAAATTCCCTGCTCTCAAACATTCCTTTTAAATTCACTTCTTTCAAAACAGTTCTTTCCTATTTCAGTCCAAAGTATTAAAAGGCACAAAATAAAAAGACACAGTCTTTACACGTCTTTGCCCTTATGAAAAAAGAATACCAATTCAAAACTTTGTTTTATTACAAAACATAGGATATGCAAACAAAAAAAACTTTGGACTTACATCCATTCATTCTTCCTCCATTCTTAGGCAATGTTAAACAATCTTAACATTTATTAAACATTTCACTTATCCCAAAATTTTACATTCAGAACAATGCATTTGCAATTGTATTCTTTTTACCTGTATTGTGAATAATTTTTACATTAAATGAAAAGTCACCATCTAAACAGTCCTGGCTACTTAAGATTAACTTCAACTCTTGCCTCTGACCTCCCTTTCTCCATAAGCTCCAATCCACCTAATGTGAAAGAAAAATGCTTACCTTCTCACTGTTTAAGCCACTAAATTCTGGGCATATAATGACAATTTCTAAGAGCCAGAAGGTGCTGGTCTCTGATTAGCTGGCAGCTTCTGGCGGAGCAGCATTTCAATGTCAAGGCTTATAATTTGCCAAGAAGCTTGCCAGTAACTTCTCACATGTCTAATGGGAGCTTGATCTGGCAAGCTTTCTTGCTGTTGGGGTACGGTGGATGTCATCTCCGAAGGTGCCTGACCCACACTTACGCATGGAGAGCTAAATCTTGGCCTAAAAAACTCTAATATCAAGCACATACATGTAATTTTAACTTGATTATGTATCTAGTAAACAGATAATCTAAAGTGTTTGATATGTGCTTGACATGTAAAGTAGATATTTTTGGCCATTATTTCAAGTTAGCAATTGAATCGATAGGTCAAAGAATTTCTCTTGCCCCATTTCAGTTCTTTGGATATAACTGAGTTTCTGAAATGTACTGCAGATGTCAATGTTCTAGGATGAACAGATGGTTATTCAAGTTAATGGAAGCACACTTTAATAATAAGTGTTACTATGTACACAAACAGACATGAGGATTGGAAAGATTTAAAACTCATCACCTCCAGTCATCAGGATCCTTTCCAATCTGTGCCATCAGAACCAGAAAAAAGTGCTCAAGCTGCAACCAAACATATATTTACATAAAATATATAGATATATACTTAATTTTCTACACAAACTTGGCATCTTGGATAAAAGATAATGAAATATAATTTCTATCACTACCACATTTTATTTTGTCTAAATGCAATGGTAAGTTGGTGCAAAATGTTTCTGGAAACTAACAGTATATCGAGTATACTAACCATTTTAAGATGCAGCATATTGGGCTGACCATATGTTACAGTACTGTTCAGTGGCTGAGTGATTCATGCCCGTCATATTCTAGTATATCAATTAAACCTCCTTGAATTCTGCATGATTTGTGTCTGTGTTATTAAACCCTGCTAATTCATCCCACTTATATGTATGTTATAAATCTCTAGGAGTGCTGCATGATTCATGAGAATCTGCAAGCATGTTACTGCAAATTTTGTGCTTGTAATTAACAATAAATTGTTTGTAATATTGTGCAATTAAATCTTCTAGTCACACTGCAAACAAACAATAAAATGGAGTTTTGTTTTAATATATTTGAAGGTAAAGATTTCCGTCTTTATGATTAATAGATTATCAGCTTATCTTCACAAACATTATTATTTGTTATTGAATTTATTAATAGACACAACCCAACCAGTCTGTAAGTCACCTTGGGACCAATCTAACATTCTCATTATAGTGCTACCTAGATTTGAAAATTAATGAACAGTAACATATTCTTTTCATTTTTTTATTACATATAGATCATCGTATTTGTATTATAATTTTACAGTATTGTACACATCTCCTGCTTTTGACAATTTCTTTAATATAAAAGCATCAAATTTTAGAAAATGGAATTCAGATCACTGCAATGCCCAAAAGCAAGATGGTCACATGATTATCCCTAGTACTTCTCTACATATTCACGTTCATATATGATAATATAACAATATTTTATGAATGCGCAAATATCAAACATTATGCTCGCAACAAAAGTGCTTGCATTGTGTATGTGAATTATTTATATAAAGTAAAGTATGCAGTGATACCAAAGCGCAATATATTGGAATGGAAGAAAAATTTGTCAAAAATTTGACCTTTATATAACTGTTTAACATATTTAATAAAAAAACAAATTGGAACTTATCACATTCTACAACTGTACATCAATGTGATGTCTTCTAAGTTGTCAGCTCTATCCATCAGTAGAGTTGGGGAAAATTCCGTACAAATTTAGAAGTAAAGTGGAACTAACTACTCCAGATGCAGTTTGCATTTTTGGAGTGGATCAGCTGGACTTAAATCCAACCAGTCAAACTCAACCTCATGTGCAATTCAATACGGTGTACAGTAAACTCTTGAGTTTGTTTTAAGCTATTCTTTGGATTAGGTTCTTTATTGACATGCAGCAGAATATACAAATTTCTGGGAATTCTTAAGGAGACCAATTAAAGTCCAGTTATATTTTAATCCTGTTTAACAAGCCAACTTTGGGAATTTAAATTATTTTAGCCTGCCACCCTTTTCAGTTCATCAGAAGAGGAAATTCCATCTATTGTTTCAGATAAAGCATGTTTTTTTTTTGGTGGTAGAATCTGCACTTTCTTTAAGCTGAGGACTAATTTTAATTTTGAGAAATAAAATATTAAAAATCTTTGATGTAACCTGTGTTATATAAATAATGCATTTTAAAAATTAAAATTTATGTGACATGTACAATATATTTAATTTTATTCTTGTGTAGGTAAAAAGAACCATATAATTCACCCATGACTGTATTGCTCAAGGATTATTCTGCTTTCTTTCATCTTAAAATACCTCAGATTATTCTGTATCACTACATCTGAAACAGTGTCCATCTCCTTGAAATAAATGATCATATAATTAACAAGGATGAATCATCAGAGAATTCCAACACTGTTCAAGTGTTCTAGTCAAAGGTGGAACTAATTCATTTCAACTGATTTCCACCGCTAGCTGCACATTTTTGATTTTTTAAAATTCCTGGCAACAGCCTTAGATTCATGAGTCCATACATCAAGTCAGTAGTTTAATGCGCAAATGAAATTGAATTCAAAGCAGAAAACTAATTGAAGGACAGAAACAAAGGTGCTCAGTAATGTGGTTTTATTAATCTGGAATATTGCATTTGCATAATTATTTCTTCTTTTTAGTGTGCCTACAGAAACTGAATGTTATAATGAAGGGCTTGTTCTTGGCAAGAGCAACAAAATGCATTCATTGTGTAGAAAAAAAAAACACATTCTTGCAAGAAAGACAGCTATTTGGAAATTAGTTGCTTTGAGTTTGGATTGCAAGGAGATCAAATTCTGTGTCAATTTGATTTCAAAAATTATCATAATATATTGTTTATGCAAAACTAGATCTTATTTACTTGATTAGGAACTCAAGCTAATTATTCAACCAATAATCAATTGTATACTTCTGAAATAATACAACATAGCATTTTCCACACAATTGCTCAAATAACATATGCATGGATGTGATCTTATCATAGAAAAGCAGAAACTATGGGAGATTGTTATTGAAAATGCAAGGTACAGAGTGTTACTTCCTTGAGCAAAATCTGGTAACTTCATCATTCATGAACTGTTCAGACAGTAAGATAGTTCTCTTTCTAATGATTTTTTAATTTTAATAAATGTAGAAAATCATGAACTGTCAGCAACATCAGGCACTTTTGTGATGTCAGAAAGAGAAGGAGGAGGAAAAGAAACTAAAGCTGCAAATATTGAAAGTAGAAGATAATGTATTTGCACAACTCTCAACAGAATTTATAGATCCAGGGCAACTTACTTGCTCCTCTATGAAGAGCAATGTAGAAGAAGGCTGCTCTGCTCTTAGGAAGATATAAAAAAGTTGTGTTACTTCCAGCGATAAGATTTTGATCAGCTGCCACTGTTCAAACAGCACGGACCATCACAGTCAAAGATGATTCTTTGCCCAGCTCCTTCCTGGTTGCTACATGGGATAACAACAATAAGTCAGCAGTTTATGCTTGAATTAAGATGGTGACTGATGTAATATTTCATACAACAAACATTTCCTCCATGTGTCCCAGGAATAACCAGAAGCAACAGATTAGGGATCTAAGGTTCAAGCAGGTTCTTCCCATGTCAACAGCCTTCGTGATTCGTAGGATTCTAATCTGATAATGTACAACTTGTGCACAATCACCCATGGTACATCATCTAGGATGTATCCACCCTTCAGGCAGTTGCCATGATGCTTTTACAACCAGCTACAAACCCCCACCTTCTGCTATATGACAACAAAACAAATTTTTGTAATGTACCTGATTTGAATGTAGAGTGGGATTCCACTCCTCTCCCCTAGTTTCTGAAAAAAATTCTGGGTTTCCTATTCACCACACATCCCACCTTACCCCCTATCCTCATCCCCCCCAAACCTAATTTCACAACTTCTAAACCTCGCCTACCTGAAGGCCACAATAATATTAGAAATATTCAGACTTGGTTTAATCTTTATTGGCTCATGTCGGTTCCACTGGATTGAAGCCTAGAGCTAATCTGGGGGCCATTATTCAAGCACAGGAACTGTTCCCTGCATATATTTTGAATTTTTACCACATCCAGACCCCGACTTTTGCAACAAACTGAAATTATCAAATTACAACTTTAATTAACATATTAGTAGACAACAAAGGGGAAAATGCCATGTCATTGTGCAATATCTAATTGAATTGATTCTTTTAAAATTCGGTGTACAACTTCATTGCAAGATTTAGTTACTCAAAAGCATTTGTGATTTTTTTTTCATAAAGCTTTTTGTATGATTAATGGGGAAAGGATAACACAGTGCCAACTGATAACCAGATCAATAAATTATAGGCTGGCTAGTTTACATAGACAGTTTCCATCAAATGTGGCATAGGAGTCTATAAAATCTGATGAACAGTATGGTGAGAAGAGCAGCATTAAGATATAAGGTTTTGTCAACAGAAATGGTGGGACTTAGACCAGTGAGGGATAGCTGCTAAACAGGAACGTATTTTTCAGAGACGTGGATTTCTCTACAGTTGCTTTACCCTAGAAACCACTGAATAAGAGGAGAACCACTGAGGACTGGCAGTGAATACATGATGTACTAGTAAGTCTACCAAGTGCAGCGGGTGGCAGAGTAGAGACACTTGCTTGCAATGATCTGCCATTCAATGGATAGAGTGACTAGCCCCATGGAACTCCTAACGATGCAATCTACTGAGTCCATGTCCACCTTGACCGAGGCCAGGAATACACTAAATGCCAAAATTTGCCTGCCACCTAAGTAGAATGGCTAGTAGGTGAGTCTTGGTATTACATGTTACTTGCTAGGCCATGAGAGAGATAATTGGAAAAGGAGACATGCAGTGCTTCGAATCTCACCCATTAAACCTACTTGTTTAAATAATAACCTCCTGGCACCAATGTGAGTAGCTGATGCTATACTGCCATCATTAGCTTCTTCCTCATCACTGTTCTCATCCTTTTCCTCCACATCCTCAGAACCATCACTGATAACGTCTGGTCTCTGCTTTAGTTTTCTTGCAACTCAAAACCTCACTATTTTACAATGCTATACAAAGCAATGCAATCCATTCTGAAGATCCTAACTGTTACATGCAAATAAAGTTTGTCCAGATAATTCTGTGCCCCTGAAGAGTAACTTAACAATGCCAATGGCTTGTTTGATAAAATAGGAATATAGAACATTGGGACATATGGATTAGGAGTGGGAGTGGGCATTCCAGCCCTTTGGGCCTGCTCCGCCATTTAGCATGAGCATGGCTGATCTTATCCTGGTTTCTATTCCACTTTCCTGCCTGTTCCCCATTGCCCTTTACCCCACGTTAACATATCTTGTGATGGTAAAATGTTACTTTGATGACCACTGGTAACTCCTGGCCACTACATTGAGCAAGTAGCAGGCATTATTTTTCTGCTTGTCATTTCTATATTCGGTTTAACCCAGACGTGGATTTCAAACCTGTACAAAGATGCCAAAAAGTATGGACAGTGAAGAGCTATCAGTCCACCCAGCTGTCCCACATAAATGTCATATCTTCTACATCCTAATCCCACCCCTCGTAGAGGCTGGATAACTTTTAAGAAGGAAGAAGAAAGCTGATAAAAACCAGCTCAATTAGGAGTATCAAATATGCAATATTTCTCCCTAACTCTCTGAAGCAATCAAAACGTAACCATAAAATCTAACTTGCAGCCCTTGCATCTTCCAAAAGCCTCAATATCACTCAAATTGAGGGGAAACCAAAACCAGATGCAATATTGTAACGACAACCTATCCAAGATCTTGTGCAAGGACAAAATATTGTACTTTGTTTTTTGTGCATGGTCCTGTAAATGCACTCTGATTTACCTGGCAGTTGTTTTCCAAAATTAATCTTGACCTTTACTGATCTAGACATAAAAACACCAAATCTCTTTACTTCAATTTTTGTCCTTTTTCCTGAAGAATGTGTGCATATATACACTATTAATACTTCCAACATACACTTTTTATCTCTAATTTAAATGTTATTTAACAGTCATGGGCCCAATCAAATTCTAGATTTGCTTGTGGATATTGAGTACCACCTATAGTCCTAACACTTGCACATACCCTATGATTATCTGCAACATCTTCCAGCCAGTTCTCACTCCAGTGCAGCACCCTATCGCAAATATCAAAGGCTTCACTCCTGTCAAGAAGCTTCTCATTTGGTGTTTTGTCAAAAGTTATTTGAAAGACTGGCAAACTAATATCTACAGACTTTCCCAGAACCACAATCTTGCTGAATTCTTCAAAAAAATACATATTGGATAATTAGTGATAGTAAGAGCTGCGGATGTTGGAGTCAGATATAAGGAAGTATGGAGCTGGAGGAACACAGCAGGCCAGGAAAAGTTGACATTTTGAGTCAGGACCCTTCTTCAGAAATGGCTGAAGAAAGATCCCGACCTGAAATGTCAAGTTTCCAACTCCTCTGATACTCCCTGGCCTGCTGTTTTCCTCCAGCTCCACACTTCGTTATATTGGACAATTAATTGTGAATTGCTTTAACAAAGGCTCGATGTAGGCTGCATGGTACTTCTCAATGCTGTGAATTCATAAGACAGCCCATATTTGAGTATGTTGAAAATTAAGATATTGCACCACACCCTGATATACCTGAAACTCTCACCCATTTACCTGCCACCTTATACCTAAACCCACTGCCAATTGTACCCCTTCACCTATGTGGAATCTTTACTCTCTCATCCAATGAGCACCTTATGACTTCACCCAAGTGACAGCTACCCATGCACGTAGCACTACGTCCTCACTCATGCCATCTGTACCCCTCATTCACCCGGCATACTAACCTCTCACTAATCTGGCACCCTATCCCCTTACCTGTACACTGTCACCCACCTGGCATGCTATCCCTTCACCCAGCTGCCACGTTTACCACTCACCCACCTGCTACCTATACCCCTAGATGTACAACCTGCACCTCTGACCCACCTGCCATCTACTCATTCATACATCTAATAACCTATCCCTACATTTAAGTGCCACTTTACCCTTGCTTACTTTACATATGTGTCTTCTCAGTAGCAGACTACAGCATATATTTGAAAAAAGGGATAAGGTTTCCATACAAGCCTACTGTCTGGGTGGTTGTGTGAGGAGTCCTGATCTCACCTGTAGTGCTTCAGCTCAGAAGATTTCTAGCCCAGAAGATCACAAAAAAAGATTTATTCAAAGGTCACCAGAAAAGCTTCTCATCCGATCTAGGTCAGAAATAGGGGTTACAACCCAAATCAAAAGATTCAGGTCAATAATGTCAGGTTATAAGTAATGTTGGAATATTTTATCTGAGATGGTTTCCTTAATGTTCTTGGGTTTGTAAACATTTTGCAATTTCTTTTGTTTTGTTACACTAAACAGAAGGAGATTTCCTCATAATCAGCTGATGAAGCTGTAATTAACACTACTTCCCTCTTTAAAATTTCAAGCTGCAAATTAAGTGTGAGTAGCTTGTTTAATTTAGTTCAGTTATACTTAAATTTTCAGGATGACTATCCCTAATAACATCAAAATTATATCATTAACTGGTATAATGAGAAATTTGCACTTATCATAAAGTGCTACATCTACACAATTGTACGATTGTAATGAGGCTGCAACATTTCAAGGCTTCGAACAATTCCTTTACCTCCATCAAGAAATCAAAATTCAACTGTGTTTACATTAATTGTTAGATGTAAATAAGATAGATGAATTAATAGTACCTGCTGCTAATGTTCAACCTGAGCCAATTTTACTTGTGACACATCCTATCTGATTACAAACAGTGATGGTAAAGTTGTAAATTCTGTAGGGCTTCAAATCTGTCACAGTTTAGGATCTCTCTTTGGCTGTTACTTTATGAAGCACCTGTATACAAAATAAATATGATCAGGATCATATTCCTATCCCACCAAGTATTGCTTTACCTTATACTTTGAGGAATAGATTAAAAATGGTAGTCCTATAATTATTTTTGATCATGCTGCTTGGACACATCTTAAGAGCAGCTGAGAGTTGAAATCTCTGAAGATGTTGTCGCTGCACCTCGTGACCTTTATACAGTCACAGAATATTGAGTTGTACAGCACAGAAACAGAGCCTTTGGTCCAACACGTCCATACCGATTAGATTTCCTAAATTAATCTAGTACCACTTGCCAGCATTTAGCCCCTTCCCCCCAAACCTTTCCTATTCATATTCCCATCCAGCTGCCTTTTAAATGCTGTAATTGTACCAGCCTCCACCATTTCTTCTGGCAGCTCATTCCATACACACATCACCTTCTGCGTGAAAACATTGCCCCTTAGGTCCCTTTTGTATCGTTCTCCTCTCACCTTAAACCTACGTCCTCTAGTTTTGGATTCCTCTACGCTGGGGAAAAAAAAAACTTGGCAGTTCACCCTATCCATGCCTTTCATGATTTTAAATACCTCTATAAGGTCAACCTTCAACCTCGAATGCTGGAGGGAAAATAGCCCCAGCCTATTCAGCCTTTCCCTCCAGCTCAAACCCTCCAACCCCAGTAACATACTTCTAAACCTTTTCTGAACTCTTTCAAGTTTAACAACACATTTTCTATAGCAGGGAGGCCGGAACTGAATGCAGGATTCCAAAAATGGCCTAATTAACGTCCTGTACAGTTACAGTATTTTCAAAAATCAACATATTTAGACATGTAATAATATACTTCCATGGCCATTACACCCCAGCCGGGATTTGAATACATACCTTCTAGACCAGACATATGGTCATGACCATATTCCCTCAAGACCATTAATTGCAGCTCTTAATGTTAGCAGTAACATCGATGCACTTGAGTTTGATGTTATTTCTAATATAAGAATTAACTACAGCAGCTCACAAACTAAGAACACTTGTTATAACTAAGTTTTTAAAAAAGTTATGTAAAGCATAAACTGTATGTTCCAGCTAATCTCCTGTGATAAAGTCCATGTGTAATTTAGGAATCAGTATATGATTGGGGTATTAAGATGCTAAGGGGGGAGTTGCAATTAATTTGACCTATCCCTTTTACGTCACTGCTTAGGAACTGTTCTCAGGTATAGGCAAATCTCACTGAGTCAATTTGAGTGAACTTTGTGTACACTGTTACGAATCTTTTTTTTTGCCAGTCTGGAGAGAAAGCAGAGTGATTGAGAGAGACAGAAACTGAATGAATTAGAATGAGAGATGGAAAAGTTGGAGAAAAGGAGGAGGTAGAAGAGAAAAACAGTAGGGTGGAATGGAGGTGGTAGATAGTGTAGGTGTGGAGGTGGGAGTAGGAGAAGGATGGGAGGTGGGAGTAGGAGAAGGATGGGAGGTGGTCTCCATTAAGGTAGTGAAGAGACATTCTTAGATGAGGGAGCTGACCTCTGGAAGCAAAATTTTGCCCATTGGCTACAAGATAGCAAGATCTGATAAATTCAATCCTTAAAACAATGGTCAGTGTTTCTGTTTCATTGACAGGGATATCAGCAGTAGGGATACAGTGAAAAATCATTCCTTTTATGAACATCTCTGCCCCGCTACTTTGCAGTCCTCCTCAAACCTTACCTCTTGACATAGCATTTGGTAATATCTTTTTATGTGGCTCAGTGCCAAATTTTGTCTGATATTGATTTGGATATTTTACAATGCTAAATGCACTATTCTAAATTAAAGCTATTATGACAAGATTTAGGGCACGCCAGTTTCATTTTTTGCTCTGAGTATTCAGATTGATGTTATTACTCCTCTTCTGGGTGCCCTTACAAAATCTTTGATTACTTTGGAAGGGATATATTTATTTTGATAACTTTCGATCAGGATTAAAGTTAACATCGATTGAACTCACAAGTTATTTCACATTTCTGCATACTCAATATGACAGCCTTTTTCAAGAAGGACATATCTGAGAATATTAATTCAGTTTGAAGTTGTCATGTAATGCTAACTGCTGCTTATTGTTCGGCACTGTCACTTAATGGCATATTCACAGCACTAGCTATCCTTGAGGTTGTGAGACTGCTCATATTGTCAACATATAAAATTTGAAAGCATTTAACATCAGGTGGCATTTAATGCACTTGTGTAATTGAAGATCAAATATTGGGGCAACTTGAACAACCATTGGCTTTAACAGTGGAAGTTTACTTGTCGCCCCAGCACATGTTATTTTTATTTCGGCTCCTACTCGTTTCACTTTGAAGCTGGTACATCCACGGCAGAAAGAAATCATCAGCAATACTAAGTGTTTGACCTCATAATATACCGATAGCCGGCATCCAGTTTGGAACAGAAGGAAAGTGAGCTGGAAGGACCACTGCTAGTGAAAATGTGGATAGCCTTTCGCCACCCAACAGCATTCAGCACCAGGGTTGTGGGAAAATTTCACTCTGGAGAGTTGGAAGTGGTGTGTCTGGTCTGGGATCAAACGGACCCAAACACCTCCTTCCCTATCCCACTAAAGAAAGATAAAAAAAAATTTAAAGGACTCTTCTTGTTTCTGAGATCGTAGGAACTGCAGATGCTGAAGAATCTCAGATAACAAGGTGTAGAGCTGGATGAACACAGCAGGCCAAGCAGCATCAGAGGAGCAGGAAAGCTGATGTTTTGGGTCTGGACTCTTCTTCAGAAAATGTTTGTTTCTGATCCTTATCTGTTTTCAGTGGTAAAGATACAGCAGTTTGCTCAGGTCATGATAACATAGCATCTGGGGTCCAATGATGGCATCAATTTGTTTAGCTAAACATTGTACTGCTGACATCAGGTGAGTGTATATACTGCCTACTTAAGCGAACTCACTGCAGGATAAGAACAAACACAATATGGCCCAGGTGGAACATCTGGTTGATTTGAATTTTTCACTTTGAAATGCATGGATAAGTATAGAATCAGTTCAATATTAATCTAACTTGCAGAAGATTGACCAAGTTAGATTGGTCACGTGCAAAGCACAGTGAGCCTTTTGACTGACCATATAATAGGTGAAGATTGACATTTTAAAGATTTAAATGTCAAGGGTAAAGTCAAGATTGGAAACAATGACAAAAGGCAATGGTAAACTTCAAGTCCCTTGTCAAAGTTACACCAAAGAACAAAACCCAAATTGAATGAGTTATAGACAGATACACCCAATGACTTAACTAGAGTTTAGAGGTCCAGAAATATTAGCATTGAGCTGTACAAACACTCAGTGCAGTCCCTAGTGCTCCATTCTATGGATCTAAAAGCTGGGCTCTGAAGAAAGGGGATATAGAAAGATAACTTCTTCTGAAACCTGTATGTGGTGCAGAATGCTCAGTCAGCTGCATAGCCAGAAAGTTAAACAAATGAGTTAGATCAACAGTAGTGCAGGAAATCAAAAAGTTGGTCATTTCAGCTAGAGAGGGAGAGAGATAGCCATGTATAGGACGCAGAAAAAAAATCTCAACAGCCTTCTCTTGACAACAACAAAAGAAGAAACTGAAAGTACAAACTAAAGAGGAAGAGGAAAAGATCAGACGGTTGGGGACATGAGTTGAGGAAAACTTGAAGAAAACTAGAGCAAAAGTAATCAATGCCAATGGTCTTTCTAATGCTATGGTGAAAGTGGACAAATAGAGTTCGATTAAAATGACCCTGTAAAGTTAGTTAGATAAAGAGGTTTCAATTCACTATAACTGAAGTATTACACTGTCACCACTGGTAAGCAGGTGTTTAAAATTGAAGCTACAATGTAGAAATTTATAATAGGAATGTATGCAGGTACAGGTGTAAATAGTTAAGAAATCAATGAGTTGGTGAGTATATCCTTTTCTCAAATACAGAAGATATGGTTAGTAAGTTTGCAGATGACACCAAAATTGGAGGTATAGTGGACAGCGAAGAAAGTTAACCTCAGGGTAGAACAGGATCTTGATCAGATGGACCAGTGGGCCAAGGAGTGGCAGGTGGAGTTTAATTTAAGTAAGTGTAAGGTACTGCATTTTGGAAAGGCACATCCAGCCAGGACTTATATACTTAATGGTAAGTTCCTGGGGAGTGTTGCTGAATGCAGAGACCTTGGAGTGCAGGTTCATAGTTCCTTGAAAGTGGAGTTGCAGGTAGATAGGATAGTGAAGAAGGTGTTTGGTATGCTTGCCCTTATTGGTCAGTGCATTGAATACAGAAGTTGGGAAGTCATGTTGCAATTGTACAGGATATTGGTTCAGCCACTTTTGGAATACTGTGTGCAATTCTGGTCTCCCTGCTATAGGAAGGATGGTGCGAAACTTGGAAGGGTTCAGAAATGATTTACAAGGATGCTGCCAGGGTTGAAGGGTTTGAGCCAAAGGGAGAGGCTGAATAGGCTGGGGCTATTTTCTCTGGAGAGTTGAAGGCTGATGGATAACCTTATAGAGGTTTATACAATCGTAATGATCATGGATAGGGTGAATAGTCATGGTCTTTTCACCAGTGTAGGGGAGTCCAAAACTAGATGGCAAAAGTGAGAGGGGAATGATTTAAAAGGGATCTAAGGGCAATTTTTTCACGCGAAGGGTGGTGCATGTATGGATTAAGCTGCCAGGGGAAGTAGTGAAAGCTGGCACAATTACAACGTTTAAAAGGCACCTGGTTGGGTATATGCGTAGGAAGGGTTTGTGGGATATGGACTAAATGCTTGCAAATGGGACTAGATTTATTTAGGATATCTGGTCGACATGGATGTGTTGGACCAAAGGATCTATTTCCATGCTGTATATCTCAATGACTCTAAAAACTTGTTATGGTCAAGTAAGGAGAAAGGCAAAGATAACTCCTCTTCATTTGATCATTGTATACACAACCATACCAGAGTTGAGTGCTGAAACTGAGTATACAAGGAAAAGATTATCCATTGCCCAAGGTTAATATTTGTCAGCTCGAACACTCCAAAATTAACAAATAATTGCAATAAAGTATAACAAAGTAGTTAGGTTTTGTAAGCATTTTCCATAGTTCAAAACAATTAAAATAATTAAAACTAAAAACTTATGGAGAAGAAACTTACTCTGAAATTGATTATGTGCGAATTGATTAGTGACCTGTTCATCATCAATGTTGATGTATCCAATCACTTTTCCTCTTACTGAATTGTTGCTTGGATGCACCCACGAGACATTTAAAACAGATGATGAAAGTGAGAAAACTGATAGTACAGTCATAAACAAGGGTGCTAAAAGGATTAAAGACATGTCAACTTAAAAGAAGTTTCTGGTACATCAAATGATAAAGCAAGAAAAGAAATTGCAGAAGGTACCTGTCTGTAAAAGACACTGAAAAGAAAGGAAAATGTACACATTTAAATTACACCTTGTCATTGTCTGAAAATCTGTTTGACAGTAATTTTAAAGTTGACAGTAACAACATGAGATTTTCCATTTCATTTTCAACAGTGCATTCATCCTCTTTGACTTTTACCCAATTTAAAACTAGTTTATATGTAAACTTGTCAATCTAGCAATTTACTCAGGGGAACAAGCGTACTTTACCAAGGATGTTGCAGTTCAGAAACCTGTCAAGAAAAGCCTATAATATACTCCTTTTCATGTTCATTGTTGCTTAAGTAGCATCTATTGGCAATCAATACTCTCCATTAAAGAATAATTTTACCTTTCCAAATTGAACTTATGTATTATTAAAGATGATATTGCTGTACGATTATTGAATTTTCTTGTGTTAGAACCATGAACCATACTAAAATATTCTAGACATCTAATAGGTTAATACATAGATAAATAGCTAAATTAATTTTCAAAGCAGATTACAAATATATTTATTAGAAACAATGGTAACTAACTCCTAGCTGTCCTCCTATGGCATTGCTTATAGACTAAATAAAGATAATGTTTCTGATCCTGGAATCGTCTCTACGCTCCTTCTCCTCAAGCTAATTATTTTCTTTTATCTTGCTGTTTGCTTTTCTATCTCACCCTCTTTCTTCTTTGCTCTTTAGTCTCTCAATCCATTTTCTCCTTCTAGCAGCTATGGTGTAGATGCTAGTGGGACAGGAAACATAGATAGGGCAGAGTATCAAGCAGGAAACCCAAAAAAAGAATCATTTGGTGCAGCAGTAACATGGTTCTTCTGTTACTGACGTACCACTTGCCTGGAAGTCAGCCTGACTGTCAGGCTTGCCTCCCAATTAGGTAAGGAGGACCCTGTAGCAAGCCATAGGAAATGGCCACTGTGAAATATTGGTAACTATTCATCTCCAACATGATGCTGATAAATTGGAGTAGTTTATACTCCAGATTATTGAACTATTAAGAGAAGTTAAGAAAATTAATTCTATTCTCACTATAAAACAGATTATTCTTGCAAAATTGCTCTGCGACAATAGCAAAACAGGTTCAAAGCAAGTTGGCAGTTAGTTTTATACCTTCTTCCAAAAAGAGAATTTATTTGTTAAACTGTTTTGAGTTGCTCTTTGCATTGATAAATAAATAAAGTAGCATTTTTAATTTTTTTGATGTCAGTGAAAGTAGAGACTATTTAATTGAAATAAAATTGGAAAACTTTATTATAATTGACCTGCCTTTGTACTCTAACTGGCCTGCGATTAAACATCTGATGTGTCATGGCTATGTGTTTTTCTTAATCAAAAATACAACTGCCTGTTACGCATCGTACACAATCAACACATCAATCAAATAAAATATTTGACTGCTGTGTTACTAAATAAAAGAAAAATTACATTTGTTTTCATACATCATGTAAATCAGTTGACAATATGTGTTAATACTAACCAGCTTCTGCAGTTTATTCTGGTGCCCACTGAGACAATACAGTGCCTGCCATATTAATTGCGTGCACTTGAAATTCATACACAGTAAACAGTGTTAAATTAGTAACCGTTGTATGAGTCTGTGGTGGAGTTGATGTATTGTCATAACATGATTCTAAGATTGATTGAAGGTTAAATAATCCACTGTCTTTGAAAATGCATATTTGAGGAGGATTATATGATGCATCTGGTTATAAGAGTCCTCGCATGATGATTTCATATTGAATTACCAGTCCTAGGAAGAAATTTAGGTTAGAAATTTATATTTGCAAATGTTACGTCTTCCCACTTAGCCCTCAACATTATCACTAGTATTTTCAAGGTGACATTACTCAAATTACAACTACTGAATTAAATGCAAATCCCTGTTAAGTGCAATAAGTTAAATCTGGTAGGCCTAACATATATAACCAAAATGGCAAATGGAAAATATGCATCTGCAACTAGAGTTGCATGTGCTAGACATTATTTAGCAAATACACCACAAAAAAAGGAAATGTTCTATTGGTTTGTGTGACTGATATCTAAATCAAACAATGCAATGGAACTGAGAGACTAAAGAAGGGAACATTTTCAGAGTATTTACTGTTTAATGGTTGTTCACATTTGAAGCATAAATAAAGCATTTCAGATTCTGGGCATGAAAAAATAGATAACATGCTGGGACAACTGAATAGGTCTAGCAGCATCGATGGAAAGAAAACACAGTTTTGAGGCGAAAATTACTTTTCTTCAGAAGAGGTCACATTGGACTCAAAACATTAACTGTGGGCTGGATATTCCCAGGCCCTATACAATATGGACAATGGCAAGTCATCAGGGAAAATATGCTGAGATTGGAAAAATAAGATAGTCAACGTTGACAAGAAAATCTGATCTTCCACTTGAGGTTCAAATAATGAGATGAGACTAGTGAGCAGTGAGAAACCTATTGGCAATCATTTGCATTTCATTATTATCTATTCTCACTTCATTTGTATGTTGTTTGCTATTCTCACACATGACAGAGAGAAGCATGATGGTGACAATTCCTGACAATAAAGTGGCTCCAGCTTGACACTTGTTCCTCCAGGTCTCCATCTTTGCCAATAGATGCCAACATCTCTGGGTACACTCCTTGGGCAGCACCTGCCTGTACCCTATCCTGTTCATGGAAGTTAATATTAGAACTGCACCAGGCACATTACATCATTCTGTCATATCTGCAACTTACTTAGAACACAATTATTCACTACAGTACTGCACTTTGGAATGCATCAGCACCTTGCATTATAATATTGCTGCCAGTTCACTTCACACACAGGATCAAGCAGCCACCTCATGGGTTGGAGTAGGGGACATCTCAGGGATTTTACCATGTTCTCTTAGCACGCAGTCACTTTGTGCCTACTTGGATCCTCACATGATCTCTGCCACAACTTGCCTTCGTTTTTGTGCTTCACCACTCTGTTCAAAACATTTAAACTCAGAGTACTTCTGTTTTGCTCTGTCTCTTAGTGCAGATACAAAGCTAGGCAAGCTGTCATGGTTGTCAGCAGTGATTAGTCCAGAGGGTGGCCACGTTGCTGTACTGCACCATGTTATATCAATGTCACAAGTAAAGTATATGAGCAGAAAGCACACTATGCTTCAGTAGAGTGGTCATGCCTCAAAGTGTAAAGGGAGAAACCCTACAGGGGCTGTCTTCAGTCAGAGGTACAGGTACAATAAGCCAAGGACTTATTGGTTGGCTAATATCAGTATAAGGCTTGACACGGTTGGCAGCTTAGGTCATCCAGGATCGGGTGGTCCATATCACTACAGTCCAGGGAATGGACCGTTGTCAGTCCTGCAGAGCTAATGCAACCTTTCCAGAGATTAGCAGTAAATCAAAAATGGAACTGCACAGAGATTATTTGGGGTCCTGTCGCTCATCAGTCAGGGATATCTTTCCAAGTCATTTAAAAGGTTCACCAGAATTAGTCTTGGGGTTCTATCCACTGAAAGTTACGGGAGGTTATCAGGCACCACTACTGTTGTGGGGCAAATTGGATAAGTCAATTGTAAGGATTAAAGATAGCTTTCTGGGTTACTGAGGGGAAGATAATTGTAAATGGGGCAACTCAACATATAAGGGTAGGAGAAAGTACAGCATGGGAGATCATGAGGTACTGAGGGATGGACTGTCATCAATAGTCACCACTATCCTGGCTCCCATGAGGTGAACAATACATTACTCCCTGAACTCCAGACAAGTGAGGAGATGAGCGGTTAAATCAATGGGTTCAATGGAAACATTGAGAAAATCAAGCTGGTAGGGTTAATAGGAAGACTAAGGCAGAAAAGAACATGAATGGGGGTGTCACTTGGATGAAGAGACTTAGCCTGCAAATCAATCTGTGAAGAACTGTGAACCTGTGTTACCTTCCATCTTCCTCCAAATTGCAAGCACACAATCAAAATAGAAGTGGGCTTTGTGTTCTTTTTCCCTCTGAGGGCAGGAATTCCACACTTGAGCAATGTGAGACCCTTCAAAGAGTGACAACATTAATGAGTTATTCACAAGACATCTATTATTGTATAATTCTATATGTGAACCTCATGGTTAATCTGCTGTGTTAACTAAACATCCTGGTCACAAGCAATCTGGACTATATCATTCAACATTATAAACTAATTCTACTAACAGCTGTGAAGCACAAGTAATATCAGGCAAGTTCGAATGGTTTACCTCAGTTGCCAGAGTTGCAATCACCTTCTAACTAGCACCTTACTTCACTCTTTGAACCATAAAATATCCACACAATTATCTTGTATGTAATGCTACCTTTCCTGGGTATTGGGACAGTTGTGGGGAGGTGTGAGGTTCTCATTATTTCTGCTACACATACAATCTCCTACTGCCTGTGTGCCAAAAGGCTCAATCAGCATATTATCTGAAACAGGGCAACGATGTGCAAGATCCATGTAGAAGCATCCCATTGGCCTCCTATTGCAAGACTTCATATACCAATATTTGGAAACAATGTTCAAAGCTACTTGTATGTGCTGCGACCGCCGAATTATTACATCACCGAGGTGCTGCTTATTTCTGATATTGCCCTCATAGGCTCATTGGAACTATCCTCAGTGGATCCTGGCATGGAAGCACTGGTCGTTTCTGTGTCTGCTGTGCTAAGAGCTGTCACACAACTGGATGAGAAACAAATGCAACTGGAAGCCCAGGTGCAACATTAGCCCACGGTGGATGTGAATTTGCTTCCTAAAGTGGATTTTCCAGCATAGCTGTCCTCATGATGTGGTGAACATGCAGGACAGTCACAGTCACTGGAATTCTGTGGAATGCTGTACAGATGAGAAAGGGGCAACAGTGCCATACTTTGTTTAGAGGTTGCAATTAGAATGCCATGCCATAATATCCAGTGTGTCTGCAATGCAATTTCTTTGTTCACCGGAACCAGCAACGTCTGGTGGTTCATTCCTGTACTAGGCAGAAAGAGGACATGGCTTAATCCTTGAATTCTCTACTCCAGACAACTGGAGGTTGCACCAAGGCAATCTGATAGATGATGAGGATCTGTGAGAGGTGAAGCATAGTAGGAGCATAAGGATGTTCATCATTGCTTCTTTGTGAATTTTTTGGAAATTGTGTGAGGTTGTCTTCCACTAATTGTAAATGTTTTGATGGTCCCGAAGCCAGCAGGTCCTGTATTATCCCTGCTGCAAGTGTTTATTAAAAGTTAAAGGTTACAAACTGATGGCAACCTTCATCACATCTGATGAGCTTTCAGTCAACCATAGACAAAGTTTCATTTAGGGTTGGGAATTGAAGGTAGATTGGAGGTGGTAGGGCCATGTAGCTCTGAATTGTCCTAGGAGGAGACTTCTATGGGGTGGTGGTGGGGTTCTGTATGTGGCTCCTCCTCCACTTGTTACTCTGTCTCCTCTGTCAGGTCAAGGTCTCTCGTCTCCTAATGACTTACCATTGGTGCTGATCACTCAGATCTGCACTAATATATGCAGCACTCTGAGGCTGCTGGATCTGGGTCTCCATAGCAGCTAACAAGCTGCCTGACAAAAGCAGCCAGATAGTCATATGCCAGAGGCAGCACAGTACAAATGACATTGGTGAATCTCATCAATTTTTGAGTCAGATCCCGAGTACCTCCGAAGAAAGCTGTTCATTGTTCTTGCATCTGTTTGCGCATTTGAATGAATTTCTTAATGGCTGACATGATGGGGTCCTCACCTACCTGGGATAGGGAAGGTGTTTGGTCTCTCACTGTCCTTTGAGAGCCACGCCTGGTATGTTTCTTCCTCAGCCAGGTTTGGAGTTGAGCAGAATGTGCGCTCAAGCCAGCAAACCCACCAAGGGGTCAGTATCTGAGCTGGTCAAGAGTGCAGGAGACAGCCTTGCAGGTGCCTCCTCTGAGAGATGTGTGGCTTCTTCCTCAGAGGTGAAGGAAGAGATGATGTGCTGAGGGTCTGCTCTCTTTATGGCCATACAGATCCACTGATGCCTGTAGGAAACAAGAGAGAATGAGTTACAATATAATAAGTTGAGATGTGGGCATGTTATAAATGTAATCACTATTATGGTAACAGGACAGCACCGCAGTATTTAATGACAAATCTTCCTTGGTTGCCAGGATACCAAGGTCTTGGCATCACCACCTGAGAAGTTACAGTCCTATCCCAGTAGGGCAAAGATTCTGTTCTTGGAAGTGGTAAGGAGATGGATGTTGTGATCCCAACACCTGCCTTGACTCTCCTCACCCGATTATGTTTTCTCCTGAATAAGAGAAAGGGGGAATTGAGTCAGATGAAATTCAGTGGTTAGCACTGCTGCCTCACAGTGCCAGGAACCCAGGTTCGATTCTGCTCTCAAGCGACTGTCTGTGTGGAGTTTGCACATTCTCCCCGTGTCTGCGTGGGTTTCTTCTGGATGCTCCGGTTTCCTCCCACAGTCCAAAGATGTGCAGCGTAGGTGGGTTGGCCATGGGAAATGCAGGGTTACGGGGTTAGGGTGGTTGGGCAGGTAGGGTTGGGGTGCTCTTTGAAGGGTTGGTGTGGACTCGATAGGCTGAATGGCCTGCTTCCACACTGTAGGGATTCTATGATTCAATATAAGTGGTTGGCACAGCTATTAATCCTGGTGCAAAGTGGTGAGGTGTCCTGAGGGAGCAACATAAAGTACATGCAGGTTTAATATTCGAGAGGTTAGGGTGGGTGAGAGTGAGTGAGGGAAGATGCTGTATGCATTTGCAATAGTGATCGATCATGAGCCTGGCTTGGATTTGGGTGCAGTAATAACGTTACCGTGAATATGACATAGCACAGAGAAGATGGTGACATTTACACTTGCAGAGCACTGAAAATCATTCAGTTTCTTCCTGCATTGCTGGGCATTTCTCTAGATTGTGGATATAGCAATGACCCAGATGGTAACTTCAGACCAGGCTGGTAGTGTCTTGAGGAAAGAAGGCAAGCCACCTCTTCACCCAGAACATCCAGATTCCAGTCAGGCAATCAGGATGCCAGACTGCTTCTGTCAGCCATCTCGGCAATTCTTCTGATAAAGAAACAATGAACAGCAGTCCCTGGCTTGCAGCAATTAACTTGGTCCATAGCTGGGGCTTAAATATGGTGTCACAGTCTGGAAGATCCCAGCAGTGGAAAGTAAACACACAAGTTAGCCTGTGAGCAGCTTAAGGGTGTGGTGAGTACATAATGAGATGAGGAGCATAAAAATGTATGAGATAATTCTCTCAAACTCATGGAGAGAAACATCCATGAAAATACCTGACTTTACCACTGAGCCGATTTTTGGTAAAAGTCAGCTCTATTTCACTCTCTCCAGTGTTTCCCATTTGAAATATGTTTTATTATAGCACATAAGCAAAGAGAAGTTTCAGACAGGCTAGGTGCTGTCTGAAGTGATTTATAGCTTTTATCACTTACTTGGAGCTAATTTAGATCAGAAGTATATCCCTGATGACTTTTGTACATTGAGTTCAAACTAGTCCATTCCACAAATGCTAAGTTTTGGATCCATAGGATTGACATAACCATACCACAGGAGAAGAAGCAGTCCAAGAATGTTACTTTCCTGCAAAGAACCTGCTTAATTTTATTCAGTCTTAGTTATGCTATGAACATCCCAGATAATTTAAGAGTCTAGGATTTTCTCTCTCCAGAATATATTTTTCACGCAAGGATGATATGGACAGTAGGCTTTGTTTCTGTTGTTCTCATAGTGAAAACATTTGCAAATTTTACAAATTTATTGACAGAAATTAAGTGGATAAGTACATGGCTATGCTACAATCTTTCATATTATGCATAACAATTCCTATAAAATCAAGTCTAATGTTAGTTATAGCTATTTGAGAATAACTAATTACATTTAGGAATACATAAGAACAGCAAAAAGTAGAATATTTATGTTTAAAGTAAAGCTTCAAAGTAAAGAACAAGTAAGGTAACTTCTCCTGGTAGGAGAAAATGTCTTTAGAAATGTTATTGCGGGTTCCTAATATTTTTGAAATTTCAGTGAAAGGCGTTTATTTTTATACTGTTCGGATTCCTCCTGCAAATTTGGATGTTACCACTCTGTATATGTCTCTCCACTTTCATGTGAAGTGTATCATTTAACATTACTCACTAATTATTCAGTGAAGATTCCCTTACAAAGTTGTGAGCTTTTTTTCAGTCAATTTGTTGCAATGTTTCTACCCTTACATGGATATTCCTTTCATGTCTCTCTCATTCTTTCAAACTTATAATCCTTCATTTAAGAATTATCAGTAAACATGTTCCACCTCCTTGTCTTTATGCGCGCTGTCTCACTTTGTTTAAGATGATATTCATGTGATTAGGATCTTTGCCATAATAAGATTAATTAATTATTAATAAGTCATAATAAGATTACGATCTTATTAGTGAGATGGTCTCAATATTCCTTTTGTAATTAACACTTTATTTTCATGTAAAGGAGTGATGTTGCTATGTCTCTTTCCAAGTCTTCTTTTCAATTACTAAATTGTTTTTTCACTTTGTGTATTTGTTACATTTTTGCTGCTTTTGTTGAGTACGATTTGTTAACTTAGTTAATAACATATGTGTTTGTTGCGGGTACATTCTGATTTCAAAGTGGACCCTTTGTTTTGCTGGCTACAATGTTGTCTTTAATAGCTAACTCCTACGTAAATTGTTATCTTTAAATGTTTTTAATATCCATGTGTGTTCTGCCTGATTAGTAATTCTTACTTTTCAATCAATCCGGTATTTCTAACCCGATATCATTACAGTTTAGCTATCTCGAAAGTCATCTAATTTTTAATAGAAGGCAAAAGCTGTTACGATGAAGCCTGCCCTTCTTTCCACATGCATTATAAGAGTCTATGGGGCACAACTTAATCCAAAAGTACTCTCATGTAATAAGATGGCCTGGCACTCGGTTTATTTGCAGCAATAGTGGGCAATGCCTGGTAGCACAACAGTAATGTCGTAAGAATGGTAATCCAGAGATCCCAGAATAAGGCACTGCAGGACATGAGTTTAAACTCCATTATGGCAGCAGATAGAATTTAAACTACATTAATAAAAATGACAGTTAGTCTCAATAATGATGTTCAGGACAAACACCAATGCGACTCACTAAATTCTTTGAGTGAGGAATTGTGATTTCAGATTTTTTTTTTCCATTCGCTCATGGCATATGGGTATTGCTGGCTGGGCCAGCATTTACTGTTCATCCGTAGTTGCCCTTGAGGTGGTGGTGGTGAGCTGCCTTCTTGAACTGCTGCAGTTCATGTGCTGTAGATGGACATACAAAGCTGCTAGGAAGAGAATTCCAGGATTTTGTCCCAGTGAAAGTGAAGGAATGGTTAAGTATTTCCAAGACAGGATGGTGAGTGGCTTGAAGGGGAACTTGCAGATCTTCCCATGTATCTGATGCCCTTGTCCTTCAAGATGGTCACAGGTTTGGGGAAGGTTCTGTCTAAGGATCTTTAGCCAATTTCTGCAATATATCTTGTTTATGGTACACACTGCTGCAAATGAGCTTTGGTGTGGGAGTGACCGAATGTTTGTGGATGAGGTGCCAATCAAGTGGGCTGCTTTGCCCAGGATGGCATCCAGTTTCTTGAGTGTTGTTGTAGCTCCACTCATCCAGGCAAGTATTGCATTACACTTGCTACTTGTATCTTTTCTACGGTGGACCTGCTTTGGGAGTCAGCAGGTGTGTTATTTATATATTGAGTCCAGTTGAGCTTCTGGTCAATGGTAACCCCCAGGAAGTTGATCTCGGGGGATTCAGTGATGGTAACACCAATGAATGTTAAAGGGCTGTGGTTAGCCTGTCTCTTACTGGTGATGATCATCACTTGGCATTTCTATGTTGCAAATGTTACTTGCCACTTTTCAGTTCAAGCCTGAATATTGTCTTGCTCTTTTTGCCCTTAGTATCTTAGGAGTTATGAATATGCTGAAGAAATCAGTGAAAATCATGACTTCTGACCTTGTGATGGAGGGAGGGTCGTTGGTGAAGATGGTTCATCCTCGGAGGCTACCCTGATGAACTGGGGCTCTTGTGACACAGTGGTAGGGTCATTACCTCTGAGCCAGGAGGCCATGTTCAAGTCCCACCGACTCCAGAGGTGTGTAATAATATCATTGAACAGGTTGATCAGGAAATAACAATTTCTGCAGAGAAGTCCTGGAGCTGGGATGACTAACCTCCAACAAACACAAACATCTTCTGTCCCAGGTACGTCTCCAACCATCTGAGAGGAAACCCCCACATTCCAACTGAGTCTGGATTTGCTCGGACTCCACAATCCGTACTTGGTCAAATCAGCCTTGATATCAGGGTCTATCACTCTCACTTCGCCAGACTCACTGCAATGTGGTTGATACTTAACTGACCTCTGCAAAAGCTTAACAAGCCGTACAGTTCAAAGGTAGTTATGAACGGACAACAAATGCTAGTCTTGCCATCAATGCCCAAGAAAGAATTAAAAAAAGAAACCTAGCCACAGCATTAGCATCCCAGTCTACTTCCAGTTTTCCTGGACAAACAGAGATGACTGTTAGGATGATATGGCAAACGTCTAGATGAGAGGAAGAAGGAAGCTTACTTAAGGTTTGAGAAAACACGTATCGGACAGACATCTAGAGGGCTATAAGGTAGCCAAGAAGGAACTGAAGAATGGACTTAGGAGAGCTAAAAGGGTGTATGAAAAAGCCTTGGCTGGTAGGATTAAGGAAAACCCCAAGGCATTCTATACTTATGCGAGGAACAAGAAGATGGCCAGAGTGACAGTAAGGCCGATCAGAGATAGTGGAGGGAACGTGTGCACTGAGTCGGAGGAGGTAGGGGAGGTCCTTAATGAATATTTTGCTTCAGTATTCACCAGTGAGAGAGACCTTGACATTTGTAAGGACAGCATGAAACAGGCAGATATGCTTGAACAAGTTGATGCTAGGAAGGAGGATGTGTTGGAAATTTTGAAAAACATGAGGATAGATAATCCCCCTGGGCCAGACGGGATATTCCCAAGGTTACTACAGGAAGTGAGGAAAGAGATTGCTGCGCCTTTGGCAATGATCTTTGTGTCTTCACTGTCCACTGGAGTAGTATCAGATGATTGGTGGGTGGCAAATGTTATTCCCTTGTTCAAGAAAGGGAATAGGGATAATCCTGGGAATTACAGACCGGTCAGTCTTAATTCTGTGGTGGGCAAATTACTGGAGGGGATTCTGAGGGATAGTATGTATGATTATTTGGAAAAGCACAGTTTGATTAGAAATAGTCAGCATGGCTTAGTGAGGGGGCAGGTCATGCCTCACAAGCCTTATTGAATTCTTTGAAGATGTGACAAAACACACTGAAGAAGGTCAAGCAGTGAATGTGGTGTGTATGGATTTTAACAAGGCATTTGATAAGGTTCCCCATGGTAGGCTTATTCAGAAAGTAAGGAGGCATGGGATTCAGGGACATTTGGCTACCTGGAAACAGAATTGGTTGTCCAGTAGAAGACAGAGTGGTAGTAGATAGAAAGTATTCCGCCTGGAGCTCGGTGACCAGTAATTTTCCGCAGAGATCTGTTCTAGGACCTCTGCTCTTTGTGATCTTTATACATGACTTGGATGAGGAAGTGGAAGAGTGGGTTAGTAAATTTGCTGATGACACAAAGGTTGGTGGAGTTGTGGATAGTGTGGAGGGCTGTTGTAGGTTGAAATGGGACATTGACAGGATGCAGAGCGGGGCAAAGAAGTCGCAGACGGCATTCAACCCAGAAAAGTGTGAAGTGATTCATTTTGGAAGGTTGAATTTGAATGCAGAATACAGGGTTAGTGGCAAGATTCTTGGCAGTGTAGAGGAACAGAGGGGTCTTGGGATCTATGTCCATAGATCCCTCAAAGTTCCTACCCAAGTTGATAGTGTTGTTTAGAAGGCATATGGTGTGTTGGCTTCTGTTGGCAGGGGAATTGAGTTTGAGAGCCGTGAGGTTATGCTGCAGCTCTATAAAACCCTGGTTAGACCACACTTGGAATATTGTGTTCAGTTCTGGTCGCCTCATTATAGGAAGGATGTGGAAGCTTTGGAGAGGGTGCAGATTTACCAGTATGCTGCCTGGACTGGAGGGCAGGCCTTATGAGGAAAGGTTGAGGGAGCTAGGGTTTTTCTCATTGGTGCGAAGAAGGATGAATTGATAGAGGTGTACAAGATGATGAGAGGCATAGATAGAGTGGATAGTCAGAGACTTTCTCCCAGGGCGGAAATGACTACTACGAGGGGGCATAATTTTAAGGTGATTGGAGGAATGTGTAGGGGAGATGTCAGAGTTAGGTTCTGTACACAAAAAATGGTGGGTGTGTGGAATGCACTGCCGGCGGTGGTAGTGGAATCAGATACATTTGGGACATTTAAGCAACTCTTTGATAGGCACATGGAGGATAGTAAAATGAAGGGTATGCAAGGTAGTCTGATCTCAGTAGGATAATAGGTCAGCACAACATCGTGGGCCAAATGGCCTGTACTGTACTGTGCTGTTCTATCAATCTGAACAGATCCCAACAAACTATTAATGGCTGAACAGTATTTCTGTGGCTGCAGTAAACCACAGGAATGGAAAGGAGGTTTGCGATAGTTTTACCCCAGGTCTCTGGCTATTACCTGACAATCTTGCAGTGGGCTCTGTAGAAGCAAAAGGAGGCGATGTTTCCCACAGATGATCAGAACAAATCAACCTCTCAAATCAGGCAGCCTTGGATGCACTGAGTAAGTAGCAGGAGTGTTTTTCCTCAAAATTATATATAATTTGCTAAAATCGCCAAAAGGTGAATGACTTAACACTTTCAGATATCAAAGTATATACTCCGACTTTCCAAGCTTCTCCTGAAAAACATTACTCTCACCAAGACACCAGATGCACTACTCTTCTCCTGGGGTTTCCCCTCAGATATGACCAGCCAACAGAAACTCACCTTAATATTTGTACCTCCCCACACCCACTCCTCACAGCTACCCTCTCCAAGTAATGTTCTTCCATCATCCACACACAATCCATTTCTCGTATTCATAACACCATTTTCTGTTCCTATAGAGAAGAGATTGCAAAGCCAGAGAATGTCATGGGCAGGGAAAGACATCCTTCAGTGATAGTCACTCTGACAGCCACTGACAAAATATTCTCCCTGCTGTATGCTAAGTGGGTTTTGGATGTCATTAAGGACATGCAGCACTGGAGCTCACATAGATGGAGAGAGTTGATTCTCTACTGGTATTCCCTCTATGACGGCCTCTCTTCCTTCAAGCTGGGTCTCAGGTCCATACCCTGTGTCCTATAGTAAGGCAGGTGCCTGAGGACAAGGCAGCTGGTGTGACTGATGTCGTTGCTCCCATTGCTGTTGCTGCTCTTCTCATTCTTCTACATAGGTCCAAGCTGGAGTTGCATGAGTCACTCCCATGCCACCCTCATTCAGTGAAGACTGATAGCAAGAAGGTACAGATCAATGCAAGTGAAGTCCGAGACAGATAAACTGGCTTCTGAGAAGTTGCAAAAGCTACAAAAGAAAACTCTCAAAAGAAACAGTAGCATCAGTCTGTCACCCAGGCATGGCTGCAATTATTCAGTTTCTCTGTTTGAAGTATTTCCAATCTGTTGGCATTCTCTGTTACTCACTCACTTTCTTGATGCTGGCAAGTTCCACACAGATTTTTCAGTCCATATGCTGGCTGTTGAAGCCACAATGTTGGGCTAAATTCTCAGTGAATCACAAACTTAAAAGTAGAAATTTCTTACCTGCAAGTTCCGTTCACCTGCAAACCCATCTGAGTTAAATCCAGATTTGGGTGAGATCTTGTCAGGTTGCTCACTCAATGTCACATTCCAGCACTTTAATTGCCCAATCACATCAGGACAACCACTCCTCTTGGCAATTAAAATTCTACCCTACCACAATGTTATGAATTCTTATTTATCATAAATGGTTTAAGTTGTAGAATAACAGAGAGAAAATCATAAGGATTATTTTCACTTCCATTTGATTTTACTGGGATCTTACTGGGATTGCAAGCTTTTCTTTAGTTCACACATCAGATTTGCAAGAGTTAAGCTACAGGTAAGCAAAAGTACAGAAAAAAATACAGAAGGCTGATCCATTGCATTTTTCAGATTCATTTTTCTGTGGATTTCATTACAACCACTTTCGCAAAAATAGTCTGGAGGTGGTTTATTTTGCAAATATGAATTCCATGTCTTTGAGACTTTTATTTTCAGAATAATTCTAATACATAGCTGTTGAGCATTAAATATTACTAGAGGCGCAAGCAGTTATATATTTAGTGATGCTTTTAAAACAATATTGATCAGTGTTCATTTGGTTGCTTCTTTAAGTCGCAAAAACCTGTTTGTCACCTGACTAATACTTCCATCAAACCCTGTCAGGATAATATATACTTGCTCTACCAGTGTGAAAACATTTTTAAAGCCAATGTCAGGCTTGTCCTCTAAGGATACATTTATATTCCTGGCTAAAGAATGATTTAGACTGAACAGAACATTTTACAGAAAGTCAGCCAACAAGTCAAGAAGTTGACACTTACCCAGAGGATCATGACTGCATGTCTTATCATTATAAGTTATTTGCCTCACTGTTTTGAGTTCTGTCTGATTTTAGTGAGGCAATTGGATAAAGCCAACACAGACAGATAAGCCACTCTACTATAGGAGTGAAAGGAAACTACACTGGAAAAGGTTTCTCATGCTGTCTAGTGACATAGCAGAATTGGCAGTGATCAGTGAGGTATATACATCCTAGACCATTTTACTTTCAGGCCTACTATTGGAGGTAGTATGATTGTAAGTGGAGCCAAAACTTAATTAGGATTTTAGAAAGATTTGTTTTTTCTGCTTTGGATGCAATATTGAGGAAACAGAAACTCTTCCTGGAACCTGGCTGCCTGATTTCCAATAGTCTGCCTGCTTTCCCCGTTTTATTCCTAATTCTTTGTTTGTTGCTCTAAAAAAAAATCATGGGGCTTACCTAATAGCCAGTGCTGTGTTAAAGAAATCTACAACTGTTGTTTCTTGACGTATAACAGTTCTAACTCACTGTACAGAAATTACACAGGCCATTAGCTGAGGGATTGGAGGCAAGTGGGATGAGAAGAAAAAAGTGGCTTCTGGTCAGGATCTCGGTATGATCCACCCTTATCCAGCTTTTCCTGGATAGGACTGAAAGTGAGCAGGGGACCCGGTTTTGAACCAATTGAGTAAGTAATTAACAGCTTGTTGAGATTGTTAAGAAACCAACTATGAGGTTCTTCTGTTCTGAATCCTAGACTCTCCAGGCACAGAACATGTGTTCCCTGTTCTGTTTTGCCCCACTAGGAACTGTCTAACCCACTCTTACTTACAGTTCTTTCACAAGAATAGAACATGTATCCCCTTTTGTCAGCAACTCTCCAGGGTCACTGAGGTGAGTGCTCAGACAGGATAAAAACTTCTTTAGTGAAACTGACAAGCTTTTTGAAGGCTTTGACCACTCACACTGAACAGCAACAGTCATGGTCACTGAGGAATTGCTGTTCAAAGCAGTTTTTCTCTCAAGAATGCTTTCTCTTCTTCAATGGTGATTGCCAACTGCTTGGAAGGCACTTCACTTCTCTAGTACTCCTCTCATCCTCAGCTACCCAGCCTTCACTAAAGCATGGGAGCAGATAATGTAGCTTAAGCTCCTGCCTGTACTGAAGCTCAAAGCAGAACTCACACCATGTCCAACTGCCCCAGCAGCAGCATGACCAGCTACCTTCACCTCATGCACATGTCCCTACATAGGACAGATGGGATACATATTGGGAGAAGGTAATATGTTCCAAGGCTTAGCAATTCCCAAGTATATAAGGGAATGCTGTTGGAGCTGCTTTTGTGTTGTCGGTATCCTTTCATTTGTGTCAGGTGATGGACATGCTGCAAGTGTTTGAGATGAGGTAGCTTCATATGGTGTACCTTTGTTAATGGCCAAAGGGACTAATTAATAAAAAGCACATCCTTTTACAAGTGCCATACATGAAGCAATTATCAAGTGTCATTGTGATTTGTGGATTTCACTGTTGATCTCTGTTACCAAGACAATGTAGCCATTGATTTTTATCATGGAAAATGGCAGTTCACAGTTGATGCCATATTTTTTCCTCTCTTCTAGCATTTCCCCAGTGCAAAATCAATGCTTATGGCTTCAAGTCTTGTTTGCAAGTTTGAAGCAAATCTTTGAGTATCCATTGGACATGAATGCTGGAGGTGAATTAGTTTTAAATAAGCACAGTTTATTGAAAACGTCCACTTTTTGAATTCCTATGCCGAAGAGAGGAAAACATTTTCAACAGTGAATTACTGCTTTCATTTCAATACTCAAGTAAGTAAATGTTTGCTGATTTCTGACTGCCTCCCCTTCTATTGGCAGAAAGAAAAGGAAGAAAGGCACTTTTCCATTAGTAGAGAGGTCAATAACCAGGGGCCAGAGACTTAAGGTGAGAGACAGAAGGCTAAGAGGAGAATTGAGGGGAATCTAGAACTCGCTGCATACAAGAGTAGTAGAGTTTGAAACTCTTATAATTTTTAAGCAGTACTTGGATATTCATTTGCATTGTCATAGTCTCAGAGCTATAGTCTAGGAGCTGGAAAATGGAATTAGTGAAGCCAAATCTTTGTTGACCACCACAAATACAATGGACCAAATGGCATCCTTCTGTGGGATAAACATCTGTGAGTCTTTTCTTCACATCAATATATTTGCCCCACATCTGCCGCCTTGATTCAATTATCTCTCTGTCTTCTAATTCGATTGGGCCTGAAGAAGTCAAATCATTATTAATATCAATATTACAATTAATGTAAATAGAAGCTTTTATCCAATTAAAGTTCAAATTGAATATTTCATACAGTTTGTGAAGCTGAACATTCTAATGTAATGATTAAACCTTAGATTTAAAAAATTAAAAAATAGTCTTACCATCAGGTTCTGTCGGAGCAGCCCATTCAACTAAGAGCTCTGTAGAACTGACAATTTTAATAATTGGATGTCTTAATTCTTCAGGTGGGACCTGTTCAGTGATTTCCACAATAGGCTTGTTTTCAGTACAGACTCCCCTGGACAGTGAAATTATACTTCGTATAGGGTATTAAATCATTCAAAGTCGCAAATGTTTGGAAGGCTTTATAATACACCTGAGGCACAGGATTGCCTGGGTTAGTAGATTTAATACGTATATCTCAATAGGTCCTGAAGTATTTGATTGTGTTGTCCAGTTTAATCAAATTGATCTTGATCTAACAAAATGACTCAATTGAAGTAATCCAGTAGGATGGCCAGCTATATCTAACAACACTGTTCCTGCGCTACCATAAACATTACTTCCCACAATATAACAATGGTAGCTTGTGTCAGGTGCCAAACCAGTATCATGGAAGCTTTTGAGACCTTTAAAAAAGAAAATTTATATAATTGCTTATTTATATCAGTTGCAATAAAAAAATTTCAACCGGTCTTGCAACTGTTGCAAGCTATATTTAATGTTTTTTTGCAGCATTTACATTCCAAGGATTTCCTTTCTAATATTTAATATTAAGAATGTAAACTAAATTATTGCAATCCTACACATGATGTCCAGCTTTATGACAGACAAAAGAATGAGAAGTATCAAACCAAAATAAGAAGTTCATTGACACCCATTTCAGCTGTTTGATTCCTGAAATGGTATTATTTACTTTTGAAACAGCTGATTTCAAATAAAATCTACATAAAGAAATGGAAAAACAGCTACCTTCTGACCCAAGATCTCCCACTGAGAGAAGCATTCAATTGTACTTAGGCTTGTAAGCTTACAGTAAAATGCAGTGTGGAAATTCCTATTGGTGATATTAAGGCTTAATGTACGGGTAATAAAGTTCATGTTAAGCTGTTTTACCCTAAGTGTCAAGGAGTTGTTCAGATCACTTAAATAAAAAAGAGACAATAATCTGACTGTCCATATTGGTAAATGCCTTGAAATTAAGGAATAAAAAGGGAGATAAAGGAAATCTATTCTACAGTTTTATAAGTTCCTTCCAATTACTTAAGAAAATTAATTGATGAAAATTACATCAAAATGTTAACATTTTCTGTACTTCATTACCAAATATACTTCTAGTATTTCAGGAAACAACTGACCAAATGAACATGCATCCTGAACTGAATGGATTTGTACTCCATTTCTGCACAATGTATATATGAGCTTATTAGAGTTTGGTGCATTGGGTAGATTCCATAATAGAGGGCAACACAGTGGCTCAGTGGTTAGCACTGCTGCCTCACAACACCAGGGAGCTGGGTTCAATTCCACCCTCAGGTGACCGACTGTGTGGAGTTTGCACATTCTTCCCATGTCTGTGTGTATTTCCTCTCAGTGCTCCAGTTTCCTGCCACAGTCCAAAGATGTGCAGGGTAGGTGGATTGGCTGTGCTAGATTGCCTGTAGTGTTCAGGAATGTGTAGATTAGGTGAGTTATCAGGGGATAGGTCTGGGTGGGATGCTCTGAGGGGCAGTGTGGACTCATTGGGCCAAAGGGCCTATTTCCATATTGTAGGGATTCTATGATATTAACAGCAGTCAAATTCAAAACATACATTGTTGGTAAAAATAAAGGGTTTACCATTTTTAAAAATATAACAACTTACATTAACATAAAATATTTCATACCTTCAGGATATTTTAAAGGACTTGCAGTCATTTAAGTACTTTTAAAACATAATCACACTTGTAATTTAGTAAACATGGCAGCCAGTAAACAACTTTCCTACAAATGGCAATGGAAAAATCATCTGTTTTAAATGTAAGTTGAGGGAGAAATATTGGTCAGGGCACATAGAAAATTCCCCCTCCTGATCTTTGAATTGTACTTTAATCTATGTGTTTTCAATGGATGGGGGGTAGCTAAAGTCTCAGTATAGTGTTTACAATGAAAAGTAGCACCTCTAACAGTACACCATCCTTCCTCAGTACTGCAGAGGAATGACAGCCTGGCTTATGTACTCATACTTCTAGAGTGGAACTCGAACTGTCAGCTTACTCACTCACTGGCAAAAATATTACCATAGTGCCACGGCAAGTACCATTGTGAAAAGGTGGAAGAAATTAATGAAGCAGGAAAACCAAGAACAGGATTCTACAGAATTTGCTTATTGTATTGTCTCATTAATCATGAAACATAACTAGAAGTCAATACTTACAAAGGTAACATTTTGCAATAGATTTTACTCGATCAATTTGGAGGAGCTACCATTCTTCACATATTTATTGGATTTTTCCAAAGCCTCAAGTGAATTTTGAAATGTGGAATCTAACGTGTGCTGAAGTTCTATAAACACACCTTAAGACAAATGAAGAGGCGCTTGAAATTGCAAGAGCAGAAAGAACTCCTAAAAAATTGGCATCCAGAAATAAGATGTCACTATTTTGATCATTTGCGCAGAGCTGAAAACCTACAGATTTTGCCCCTTGATGGCAAATTGGAGGGCAGCAGCAAGAGTGGTTGACCTAGGTGTTGTCGCATGACAGATGTTATAGAGCGGTTGCAGGTGAGATAAAGTGTATATGCGTGAAGAATGGCACATGGCAGCCACGTGTGGCATACCATGACTGCAGATCTCTGGCAGGAGTGGTTACAAGTGGCAGCAACAGCAAGTAGAATTTTTTTTTGAGTGAAAGCGCTGAACATAATTATTGGCCTGGAATTTGTTGAAAAATGATACACAGCATTTTTATTATGAAATCAAACAACTTTTCATTACTGTGAGATAGCCTGTTAATTGCAAATCAAAAGAAGGTCCATTCCAATTGGGCCATCAGCCTTGTGAAAATGGCATTTTCTGAATCTCTTTATGAACTTTATGAAGTTGCTGCACATCCATATTAATTGCTGATTAAACTTGCAATAGAAAATTAGGTTTCATAAATAATAACATTAGTTGTTGATGACTGCCAATCAAATTCCCTAAACCAAAAAGTGAACACTTGAAAGTGTAGAGTTTTACTTTTTCAGGTAATGAATTATTGTTGAATTTTAAATTTGAACGTGTTTCTTATGTTTCCTTTCTGTTTTAATTCAATCTTTCTTTCTGTTTTTAATTGATCTTTCAGGACATGATTTGACATTGAATTCACTTTTTCTCAGTCCTTAAATCTCATTGTTTGGTCCTTTTGTTGAAATGGTCCCTGATGCCCTGTTGCCCTTGAATGCCGATATCTACTTGTACTTCCAGAAATATTTTTATCCTGAAAGATGCAGAGAAATGTTTAATTAACTGAGCACACCATGAAATGCCCAGCTTCTGCAAATTCCAGACCATTAATATGTTGCCCTTATTGGCGAGGACATTTTATGACCAATTGCTGAAATGCTTTTAAACTTTGGCATCTATCCAACAATAACTTGCATTTATACTGCACTGCTAACATAGAAAAACATGCCAAGCTGTATAGATTAAGGCAAGGGTCGCAAACTCATTTAGCTTGCTGAGCTATCATTCAGAAGCGAAATCTATTTGTTCTTGTTATATTTGATACCTCCAAGATGAGACGTAACATACATAAGAGATTAATAAAATAAGGCATTTTCAAAAACAAACTGACTACACTGTCTGACATTAGAATGGCATACTCAAGTAGCGAAATTATCTTGAATTGTCCTCAGCCACATGTGTTGGCAAGGCAAATGTTTACAGCGGGACTGTGAAAAAAATACCCAGCTATAATACTCCAGCATCAAATTGTAAACACTTGCCATAAATTTACTTGCAGCAAAAATAATGACTTACTTTTACTGCAGCCAAATGTGCTGTTCACATCCAAGTGGCTCATATTGTGGGCGCACACATCACATTTTAAACCAGTTACAAACTGCTTAGAGAAACATGCTCCATTTGTTTGGTGGCAAGTGCTATTAACACTGCCTGCAGGGTTACAATTGCATAGTTGGCAGCTGTAAATACACAGAACAACAATATAGTAGTTTTCATAGTGGAACATAAAAAATAATAAATTGTCCTTGTAGCTCCAATGTAAAATTATTTGTGTTTGCTTACGTAATGGGTATTTTGTTGATACTTTAAAAGTATCAAATAAAAGTTCCCACTTTGTTCACCAAATTACTTGAAATCTATTGCTTTTGGAGATAATACCCTAATATTTGTTTTCTAGATTTCAAATATTTCAACAGTTGTACTGTACCTGAGGACTGTAGGATGACACATGTAAGTTGTATCCTAAAACCTTTGCACAGCAAAGAAAAGAATGGCAAAATAGTAAGGAGAGGAAGAGGCTAGTTTTAAATACCTAAACAATTTGCATTAAAAATATGACAATTCTACAATAGAACAGTTCTTGAGTATCATCCAACTTTAAGTTAAAGCTCAAGTTATTTTGGCTACATCTAATGTCAAATGGCAAAATGAGACATTGCTATTACAGTGAAATGTCCACAAACTGTTGGGTAAACATATCAGAGGAAGTATATAAGGTAGCATGAAGTTCATGATGGGTGTAGAAAATTAAAGGGTAGTGCTGGTTTGTAACCCATTTTGTGCCTCGCAAGAACTTTTGGATTAATCCAGATTCATTAGTCTCACTGATTACCAATGAGATGCTGAATGTAATTCAAAATGAACAGCTCAATGAGTTGTTGAGGCGAACAGAATTAATTTAGCATTGTGTACAATAAGTCATCTTAGTATCAGTTGAAAATATTCAAAATGCATGTTCAACTGTTTCGAAAACATAACAGAAATGCAGATTTCTATTAAAATAGACTCCTAAGCATTACATAAAAACTGAAAGAACCGTGGATGGTGTAAATCAGGAACAAAAACAGAAGTTGCTGAGAAAGCCCAGCTGGTCTGGCAGCACTTGTGAAGAAAAATCAGAGTTAATGTCTTGGTTCTGGTGACCCTTCCTCAGAACTGATGGTAGCTAGGAAAATGTCAATTGATATGCAGAGGATAGGTGGGGGGAGAGAGTAAGAAGTAAACGATAGGTGGGGATAGAGCCCAAAGAGAAAGAAGAACAGTTGAACAGACAGTTGTTCCTAAGTATTACAGTTTTGAATAAATGAATTTCAAAACTCCTTTTGTGTCATTTGTTGACTTATTTGTTCTGCTGAACCATTTTTGAGGGTGTGAGCAGTTCTCACATACTGTTTTGATGTTACATTTAGAGTGCAAGTGTGGAGTCCCCCATGGGATTTCCATCTTTCTGGGCCAGATTTCATGAGTCCCCAGCAGCACATTGATAAGTGGAGGGAGGGGAGAATGACACATTAAAATAGCAATGACATCTGATGTAATCTCCTAGCCAACCGTCACTACAATTTTATCAGAGGCAGGAGAGACTTCAGAGGGACCACTGGTCTCTGGACCGTCTCACCACTGCTGGGAATAGATCACACCAAATATTCAGCCTAGCAACTTTGTATTAGGTAATGATGGGGTATCTCCTCATTACTGGATCCCTCAAAATGAATTCCACCCCTTGTCCCACAACTCCATCCTCACTGAATTGTTTTGTTAGAGGCAGAGTAGAAACACTATTTAAAGGGACCGATGGGCATAGGCAGCCAGGAATTCACTGAATTATTGAATTTCCAAGTAATTGTGTTTAGATTGACTTTTTATTAACATTAGTAACATGAATGTCAACATGAATGAGTATTCACATGGGTGTGATAGTTGCTTCTTTGTTTTTGGTTGGAAGGGGAGCAGAAGGTTGTAATGTCAGAAGGAGCAGAGGGAAGGGTGTTGCTATGGAGAGCTGTGAAAGCCGAGCCCAATATTCACACACAAGGATAAAAGCAAAATACTGCAGATGCTAAATATCTGAAACAAATGCAGACAATGCTGGAGAAGCTTAGCAGGCCTGACAGCATCTAGCAGAGGAGAAATTTTGATTTAGCGGAGGGCCATGAGTGTTTGGAATTCTCTTCCCCAATAGGTGGTGGAAGCAGAGACTTTGAATATTTTAAAGAGGCAGTTAGCTTCTTGATAAGCAAGGAGGTGAAAGATTACTGAGGCTAGGAAAGATTGGGGATTAATCAGACCAGCCATTATCTTATTGAATGGAGGAGCAGGCTTGTGGGGCTGAATGACCACCTCCCAGTCATAATTCATATGTTTGTATGTCTGTAGGGTCACAGAAGATGTTGTCTCTTGCTATCCCTTGTATTTTGTTATGTTTCATAAAGCTTGTTAATTTTCATTCTCGAGAGTGTAAGTTTCAACTTACTTTATCATCAAAATATATTAGAGCTTGTCCATATTTTTCTTTTCGTAAATGATGCTATTTGATACTGTAATGAAACCTG
Organism: Ginglymostoma cirratum; assembly: GCA_024137785.1. Lineage (NCBI taxonomy): Eukaryota > Metazoa > Chordata > Chondrichthyes > Orectolobiformes > Ginglymostomatidae > Ginglymostoma > Ginglymostoma cirratum. The sequence continues at coordinate 35,978,514 of JAHRHZ010000018.1, read as the reverse complement.
CAGTCAAATAATCATATATTATATATGTTAATTTTCTGTAACATTGCTAACTGATCACTAAATTATTGGTATAGTGGAACACCAGAAAAATGTGAATAATTTTTCTGTGGTTAAAAGGTACCTTTGAAACCTTGTTTTCGTAATTATTTTTCAAGAAAAATGACCTGTAATATTAAAACAAAGAAATCTGATTACATTTACTTGCTAGGTGAAGAAAAACATCCAGAGCAATCAGTTTAAAAAGTTCATTTTTTATTCCAATGGGATTGATTGACTTTCCAAATGGATGTTATAAACAGTGTTCTGTCAAAACTTGAATATATTAGTTATTTGTAAAGTTCTCCAACATTTCATCTATGCAATCAGTTTTTAGCCATGCTGCTACTAAGCAGCAAGAGGTCTAACCAGGCAATGCATTTTAATTCACAGTATGACATTGAGTATTATATATACTGACCAGGAGAAGACAAAGAATGAAAGCAGCATTTTGTGTTCCCACATTAAAAAAAATAGCGATGCCCAGCAGTCTATTCAATAGTTTATTGGCTGAGGCAATGTACTGTGTATGGTTACGCCCTGTTGCTTTGGGTGAAGTTAATTCCTGTATCAAAAAAATCCTGTTTCAAGAAAAAACACAGAAACATTATATGCTTTCTATTAACTGTCAAGTATTTCTATCCAAATGGATAGGTGGTTCATCAAATATATAAAACACAGACTGATATAGTTATAGGGTTCTGAAAATTTCTTTCATGTACAATTTGATAAACTATGTTGCATGCATGCAGGTCCAGTTACACAAGATTTTGAGCAGTCTAACCAGTGATCCTTAAAGAATCATTATCATTTCCTTGCCCTTCAACAGGTCTGACCTGCTAGCTTGCTGGTTGCAGAAGCAAGGTGATTTTTGGCCTGCTAAAATTGGAAATCTGAAGGACCATATTTCGGCACGTTTTGAGCTAAATTTAGTAATTAGCCTCATTTTTTTCTTTCACCGCAACCCACAGAAGTGCAACTGAAAAATATGACTCATAATAAACAACAATTTGCCTTCCACTTTCAGGATTAAAAGCAAAATATTGCTCCTTGGACTGGTCACAGTATATCCCCGTCACTGAAGGGTCCTGACAAACACGCTGTCCTGTAATACCATCGCAAATCTGATGTCTTGATTCTATTAGATGTCATTCACAGGCAAACAACCAGTGAACTTAACTGAAGGGCGTACGAAACCTAAAAATGCATACATAAATTATTATTTTTGAATTTGGAAAGTGATACACATTTACAGGAGGGCAGGAAGGTGTGTGTATACATCATTGACCTAATTGAATCTATCTAGTAAAACCTACCTTCATCTTTACTTATGTTCACACAATGGACTTCTGCACCAACATACTGCATCACAAGCAGTCAGGCTGAGAGTCATATACATAATGCCTTGCATGTGCTACTTGTGATCACTAGTGAGAATACAAGATTCAGCCAGGCATTTCTGCAGAGATGGGTAGGAAAAATCAATTGATAGTGCACCTTAACCTTTTTTCACATATTCACCAGTTACAGAACAACACTGAGCGAAGCCTAGGAACAAATACTTTGCTTGCTTACTCGGCTATTGAATAAAGCTCTCTCCACAGGTTGCCCAACCAAATAAGATAAATAAATGCAAATAAGCAGGGAACAATATCAAACCTTTTGTCATGAATTTACTCTTTCAGAAGTGCTTGCAAAACGTTCTTGAATAAAAATAATTACATTTGAATTTTTTTTCTTTTTTTTAATCTGTCCAGCACCTCAACAATGAGATCAGATAGTTAGCTATCTAGATAAACTATAGAGGAACAAAGGAACATATATAAAGCAGATGGCCATTCAGACAGTCAAGCCTGCTCTGCCACTAAAATACACTCATAGCTGATAAAACACTTCAATGCCTTTACACCATTAATAATCAAAAATGATCAATTTCTACTTTAAATATATTGAGCTTCCAAAGCCCCGTGGACGAGAGAATTACAAAGATTCACCACCCTCCGAGTAAAAACATGATTCCTTATTTCGATCCTAAAGGACTTCACCCTCATATTTAAATTGCATCTCCTGATTCTAGACTCTCCTGGTTTCTCGGGAAACATCTCACCTGCATGTATCCCATGCATCTCTTGCAGTATTTTAAAAGTTTCAATGAGATCATCTCTCATTCTTTGAAACTGTGGAGAATACAGGCCTAGTTTGCCTAATCTCTTTCCATAGGACAGTCCTGCCATTTCAACATGTCTGGTGATCCTTAGTTGCACTCCCTCTATGGCAATAATAGTTTTCCTGAAATAAGGAGACCAAAACTGCAGGCTGTAGTCCAATTTGTTTTATCAATTCCCCTTTATCAATTAGTTAGTAACATCCTCATAAAAACCCAAACTTATTTGTCAAACATGATGTTCCATTCACAAATCCAGCCTGACTACGTCCAATTAGATTATTTTTATCCAAATGTCCATTTGTCACATCCTTTCTGAAAGCTTTTAGCATTTCCCTTCTACTGATTTAAGGGTGATAGTTCTGTAGTTCCCTTTTTTTTCCCTTATTTCTTTCTAAATATTAGGTGATATTTGCTAGCTTCCAATCCTCACAAATCATTCCAGGATCTACAGAATTTTGGAAGATGATCGCCACTGCATCAATTATCTTCGTAGCAGCTTCTTTCATCCCTCTAGGATGGTGAATATCAGATCTCGGAGTCTAATCAACTTTCAGTCACAAAAATTTCTCTGTTGCAACCTTCTTATTAATATTAATTTCCTTGATTTCCTCATTCTTTCTATATTTCAGGATTAAAAGGAAAGAAACAACAACTTGGTATCTATAGGCTCACCATCACCTTAGGTAACATTCATTGGAAAATAGTTACTGCATTTGTTAATCGTTCCTTCTGCTATATTAACAGGTAATCATGTTTTCAAATTAAAAAAAAAGTTTCTTTGTTTTGTTGTGCTGATGTAACTTAGTTATATGAATTTTCTTCAAAACTTTTTGACCATTTTGTAATTCTGTCTTTGTTTTCATAAATATATGGAATCAAGTTTCTATATATAGGTTTAAGGTGAGAGAAGAAAGATAAAAAGGGGACTTAAGGGGCAACTTTTTCAAGCAGAGGGTGTGTGTACGGAATGAGCAGCCAGAGGAAGTCGAGGAGGTACAATTACAACATTTAAAAGGCAGCTGGGTGGGAGCACAGTGGCTCAGTGGGTAGCACTGCTGCCTCACAGCACCAGGCAGCTGGGTTCAATTCTATCCTTGGGTGGCCATCTTGTGTGGAGTTTGCAAATTCTCCTTGTGTCTATGTGGTTTTCCTCCAAATGCTTCGGATTTGTCTCACATTCCAAGATGTGCAGGTTAAATGGATTGGCCATACTAAATTGCCCATAGCGTCCAGGAATGTGTAGGTTAAATGGATTAGCCATTGGATAAGCAGGGTTACAAGTACAAGTGGGGTGTTGGTCTGGGTTGGATGCTCTGCGAACGGTCAGTGTGGGCCAAATGGCCTGCTTCCATTCTGTAGGATCTATGAATGGGAATGGTTTGGGCAGATATCGACCAAATGCAGGCAAATGGGACTAGATTAATTTAGGATATCTGACTGGCATGGATGAAATGGACTGAAGGGTCTGTTTCCGTGCTATACAATGCTATGACTCTAACTGGTTTATCCCAGAAAGTCTATAAATAAAGTATTTGAGTCAGTGAGAGTCAGAGTTAGAGATCAGAAAGTAGCCAGAGTAATCTCAAGGGAAAACAATAAAAAAAATTATATTGACTGAATAAACCATAAAGTAAAACACAAAATTTTATTCGGCGTCAAGTTGTCATTTATTTCATCAGCAGGATAGGAACTAAATTAAATCCCACGTAATTTAACAGTGATAAATACAAACCAATTATTCCTTGGGAATTAGATATTGTCTAGATGAAATTTTAAGGAATAGACTTTTAACTATATATTCTGTCAGATCAATGAAATGATCATTTTGTGAAGAACTACCATATTAGTCATTATTGCTGCAATTTATACTGGTGATCTATTATTTAACTCTTATCTATATAAATTACATTTTAAATTCAATCATATACAGTAGAAAATTGTTTTACATTTTACCATGATATCAGACTGCAAATAGTACAAAGTTGATTCCTGCTCCTGGACAATTGCTAATGATTAAATGCGCTTTTTTCAGGAAACTATTGTAGTTAGAATGGAATACGATTAATCTGGATGTCACCAGTTTATGCAAATCAGTAATGCAACCAGGAGCATTTGAAATTTGAATTTCCTATTGTGGTATTGATTCTGTGGTGTCATGGTTATATTTCTGGACTAATAAACAAGAAAGGTGAACTAATTAGCTTGAGAGTATGGCAAGATCTTAATGCCAGCAAAACTAACCCACTTATACGGAGTTAAAATCTTACAACGGTAGTTTGGGATTCGAAATGTGAAAAAAAGTCTAGAAATAAAATACGGAAATAGTATATATGACTGTGAAGCTAACCAAGATTACGTTAAAAATCCAATTGGTTTATCATGTTCTAGAGGGCAGGAAACCTGTCTTTTACCCAGTCTGATCGAAAATGTGACCCTGATTTTTCTCCAATATTTCCTTTTAAACTGATCTCTGAGCAGGTCAAGTAAGCTACTAATTATATAAAAATACAATGTAGCCATTCAAAAATCTCCTGTGTGGTGGTCAGTAAATGAAAGCCTTACCATCAACACTAACACCCTAAAAATGAAAGGCAACTTGTTTATTTTGCCGAACTTGCAAAATATATTAATCTTGATAATTTACAAAACTTAAAACTATTAGTAGCTGTGGACCTAAACAGGTACATTTAGTTGCAGCCAAGTTACAATATGAGCTGAGTGATTCAATAGTTGATGGAACTGTATACAATCTCACTACGTTCAAGATTAATCTTAAAATTTAAAATCAATAAAAGGCATATGAATAAAGTCAGGAAAGGAATGAAACAATGTGGTAAATTTTGACTGCTGCTGCCTGTATCATAAGCTGGCAATGTTGTTCACAACAACTTTTCCATTACAATGTGCATTGGCCCATGCTAACTAACACAAGCATTTAACTGCAAACAACATTTAAAAGGATATGCCCTGAAAACCTGATTGGCATGGATGAATTGGACCAAAGAGTCTGTTTCCATGCTGTACAACTCCATGACTCTTACTGGTTTATCCCAGAAAGTCTTTAAATAAAATTTTGAGTACGTGAGAGTCAGAGTTAGAGATCAGAAAGTAGCCAGAGTAATATCAATAAAAAAATTATATTGACTGAATAAGCCATAAAATAAACGCAAAATTTTACTCAGAATCAAGTTGTCATTTATTTCATCAGCAGGGAAGGAATTAAATTAAATCGCAAGTAATTTAATAGTGATAAATACAAACCAATTATTCCTTGGGAATTAGAAATTGTCTAGATGAAATTTTAAGGAATAGACTATTAATTACATATTGCGTCACATCGATGAAATTTTAAAGGTAACATTGCTCACATACTCACAGAGTATTTTGTTTTGAATGTGAAACTTTTTAAGATAGTTATAATTGAAACTGTTTCCTTTAATTTGAGATAAAATTGATTAGTGCAGAGAACCATCTGTCCACATGGAAGTTTTGTCTGTATCTATGTCCATGTGATCCGGTTGCCACCAGTAGAGGCTCAGTTTGGACTTAATTGAAAACAAAATAGCAGCATTAACACCTGGGTACAAAAGGAAAAGGCAGCTGAACTTACAGCCTGCAGACTCACTGAATTTCAAAAGCATTCACACCAAGATGGTATGAGAAGATGCATAACAAGTATGTAATGTCAGGCAGAGAAAAAAAAATCACTTTTGCACTAACCACCAGGTAGAGTGCAGGTGAGGACAGCACCACATTCGAGGACTGTGAAGAGTTAAAGACCATAGAATCACCAGAAGGTATCTTGCGTTGGGAAGACCATTTAATTATGCTCAAAGTGCAACAGGTTTGTTTGAAAGGACACTCAAAGCTTTACCCTAACAAGTAGAAAGGAGTCACTGAATCACAGAATTGTTACATTCAGCCCATCATGCCTGCACCTGCTCTTCAAATGAGCATTAAGACTGAATAGCAATGTGCTGCTTTTTCCCCTATCCTTGCACTTTATTTCTATCCAAGAAATATTCTACAGCCCTCTTTAATGACTCAGTCAAAACTGCCTCCACCACATTTCCACGCAGTGCATTCCATCCCTTACTACTCGCTGCATGGAAGGGTTTTTTTTAAACTCACATCACCTTTTCTTATTTTACACGTCACTTTAAATCTATGCTTTCTTGCTCTTGCTCCTTTTATGAACAAGTGCAGCTTCAACCCTTCGTAGTCTGTCCAGATTTCTAATAATTTTGATAGATAGAGCTCGAAAGAGGTTTGAACTTTAATCGCAAGACTATATCGCTGCAGCGAGGCAGGTGCAATATGAACTTTTTCTTAAATGTATGAAGAAGTTTATTGGGAAAACAACGTTTTATGCAGTTTAATGCATTAGTTACCGACTAAGTAATGTTTAGCCTGTTTGTTACAACGAAAATTGTTAAAAATTAATTCTTGCCTCGTGATTCTTTACATGGGTGACTGTGAAATCCATACCTGTTTTTAAAAGTCATCTGTTTCCATGGAGGTTGTAACAATTAAGTGTTGATAACTCACTGTTGAAGGCGCATGTAAGTCCAGCTTGAAGCAACCTGCCAAGATATTAATTCCTGTGGTGATGGGAAGGTGGCAGCTATTTCCCTGATGCCAACCCACCTAATTATCCTCACCTCCCATCACCATCCTCACTGCTTTATACAAGTAGAACATAACCCACAGTCTTCAACTTGAAGGCACTCAACTCCATTCTTCAAAACCCCATTCAACTCAGTCTCTATGCCACCCTAGCCCTGAGTAAACTTGCAAGTGCCATTTAACAGCTAAAACAAAGTCTGTGGAGCAGATGGAATCCCTGCAGAAATTCTGAATTGCAGTGGAGCTACACTCCTAGCTTGGCAGGACAAGGTCGTATGCCTGATTTGGAAAGAAGTGTGTATGTGGAGGAGTTAAGGGAAGTTGTGATTGTCTGTATGTTCAAGCTCAGCTGCAAAAACTACAGATGACTCTCCCTGTTGCCTGCCATAGGGAAAATCATTCTAAGAATCCTCCAAAATTACTTTCTTCCCATGGCTACAGAACATCAAATTTCTTGTTCAACAACAAGCATGATCCTTCCTGTGTGACAAATCCAAGAAAATGTTAAAAAAAAACACCAATAACCACACATGCCTTTTCTTGACCTGGAGCTGTACTAGACTTTGGTCAGGCCACAGATGGAGTTCTGTGTGCAGTTTGCTCACTGCATTACTGAAAGGCTGCGATTGCACTGGAGGGCATGCAGAAAGGATTCACAAGGTTGTTGCCTGGATGAAGCTTTCTTAGCTATGATGAGAGGCTGGGTAAGGTCAGGTTGTTTTCTTTAGGTCAGAGAAGGCTGAGGGGAGACCTGAGTGAGGTGTATCAGATTATGAGAAGCATGGACAGGGTGGATAGAGAGCAGCTGCTCCTTTAGTTGTAGGGTCAATAATGAGGGGGCGTCATTTTAAAGTGAAAAGCAGTAGAGTTAGATGGACATTTGACAAAAACAAATTTCACTTGGAAGGTGGTGGGAATCTGGAATGCACTGCCTGAAAGGGTAGTTGAGGTGGGAAATCTCACATTCTTTAAAAAGCACTTGG
>JAHRHZ010000018.1:35911512-35970302 GCA_024137785.1 Ginglymostoma cirratum | reverse complement strand
TGTGCTCATAGTACCTGTGCCAGCCCTCTGCTGGGGCTGTCTGCTTAAATGCAATCCCCCTTAGCCATAGCCTTTCAACTAGTTACTTATTCATTTTGGCGATTACATTTAACACTTTGCATAGTTACAATGTGTTACTGTTAACGAAGAGTGGACTGTTTGGCAGTGGAATGTTTGTTTTGTTCACCAATATGCAAATCAGGCAGAATGCTCCAGAATTGTGCATAAACTGTATGTTCCTGAACGTGCACATATTTCTACATTAAACTGACATGTCACCAGGCTATGTTTGGTTGCATGTTTATTCAAGGAAATTTATGGATTTAAATTACATTGAATATTTTAGTAGAAATCAAAAATAGCAATTATAAAACACACTCAGCATTTTCACGCAAGTTACACATATAATCAATTAATCATATAATCAATACTTCAGTCGGACGAACAAATATTGAAGGAAAAGCCACGACCAAATATTAAGACATTGTGACCAGAACCATCATTATTCCAATATTTGGTGGAGTTATTCCTTTAACTGCCTCCAATCACATTCTTCCCCATACCCAGACAGCACTCTCCAAACCCCCTTCTCAAGATTCATGAACAAGACTGCCCCCACGTTTCCATGCTTCAGCCTGTTCCTGCACACCAATGTTACTACTTCTTAACTCAACTCTATTTCTTGCCCCTTTGTACAGGCTTTTCCTCCCTTCCTCCATAACATTTCTGATACCATCCTCACTTTGACAGTTCCCAGACTGTAATCACCTCCTCGTTATTATGAATCTCCATAACCACTAAAGCTCCTCCACAATCAGGTCAGTCTCAATGCTCTCTCTGTTTCTTCCTCAAATGGAGGCGCAAACCAAACTCCATCCACCATCATCCTCCTCTGCCTTACTGAGTTTGTTCTTACTCTGACCAACATCTCCTCCTTTAACTTCATTCATCACCTCCCAATTAAAATGTTGCTACAGGTACCTGCATGAATTGCACAGATATCTGCTTTCTTTTTATGGGTATGAGGAACATTCATTATTCCAACCATCTATTCAGCCTCCTCCCTCATCCCCCTTTTTTGTACATTGATAACTTTATCAGTTCTGCCCCTTGTTCTAACTGTGAAGTGGAAACTTCGATTGGCTTTGATTTCAACTGACATCTTTCCTTCAACATCAGCTTGTCCATCTCAGACTCTTCTTTGCCTCGATTTCTTGTCTCCATTTCTGGAGCAAGGTGATCTACAAATGTCCATTAATATGGCATGGACTATACTTCCCTAAACCCTCCTTCTCCTAATGGCTCCATTTCAATCTCCTAGTTTCTCCATATCTGTTTCAATCTCCTGCACCAGCTATTCCAATATCTCTTCTTTCCCCCCAAGTGATGATTCCTGCCCAACATGGTACTATCCTCCATCATGTCAAATCTGTTTCACACACTTTCATTTTTGACACTTTTCCTTCTTCTTAAACCATAATAAGGGTCACTTTGTCCTCAATGTCCACCTCACAGCCTCTGTGTTCAAAGGAGCATCTGCTATCATTGTTACTAACTCCAGTATGATACCACAGACACATCTGCCGTCTTGTTTCAGCATTCCCTCCATGATATCCTGCTTTACTCCTCAGTCACCCATAAGACTCCATCTCTTCCCTACAGCACCTTTCCACGCAAGAGTGAAAGATCAACACTTATCATTTCACCTCTCTCCTTCTCAGCATCCTAGATTCAAAACACACTTCCAAGTGAAACAAGAATGCCTTTTTCAATCTGAACCTTGCTCTCATGCTGACCTTTCTGTTATGGTGTTCTATTGAAGGTCAACACAAGTTCACGGAACAGCATCTTATCTTTTGACTCGGCGCTCTACACCCTCTGAACTCAACGTTTAGTTCAACAACTATATCAGAACCTCTGGCTCCATCTTGTTCTTTTACTTTTCTATCTTTTTGTTTTTTGGGTTGGCCTTGTCTCTTCTTTTTATCCCTTTATCTTGTATTCAGTTTTTTTTAAATGTTGCAACACACACCTCACTTGAACACCTTTGTTTCTTTACTACATCTATTACCACTCTCTTTAGCTATTGCGTTATGATATCTTTTGTTATTTAATATCCCTTGGTCTCCAATTTAGCTCAGATCTTCTCCTTTGTTTCTCCTGCCTCTCCTACTTCTGCTTTTCTAAAAACTCTTACATTTCTATCTTCCTGCTACAAATATCGTCAATCTGAAACATTAACTCTTTTTCTCACCAAAAATGCTGTCTGGCCTGTAAAATCTTTTCAGCATTTTGCATTCCAATTTCAGATCTCCAGCATCTGCAGTATTTGATTTATATATATTTTCATCTTATACAACTTATCAGGAAAGGATATCCTACATTGTATATCCTACAAAGGATATCCAACATTGAAAGAAGAACTGGAAGCAATTTTTTTTTTAAAATCAGTAATCCAAGAACACTGGAGATAATTGCTGAATCCACAGTCTGGAAAAAGTCTACAAAAAACATTGCCTCAAGTACCAGAATTTCCCACTCATCCATTACATTAGGTCTTGTATTCAATGTACCTTTAACTTTATCGTCAAACTGATCAATCTACCATGCTGTATTCACATTTACCAGGTCTACACTGTCTTCCATGGCAATTCAATTGGTAAAAACACTGGTCGCTGCTTTGGTCACAGACCATTTCTTCCACTGCCCCTGCAGGATCACAGTTACACCAATGACAGCTTTCATGGTTGGATAAGCTGAGGTTGAAAGTATGAGGAACGCACTAGTCAAATTGTAGGCCTGTAACATTGGTCTTGCACAGGCATTGGCTTGTGGATTTGTCACAATCCATTGAACTATTTATTGTACCTGCTGTGTCACAATTGCAACGTAAACAGGCCAAGGAGTTACTTGAACATAGCTTGTAATAGCCATCTAGGCACATGTCAAACCACTGTCCTCCAACATTAGGTTTACAAACAAACTGACCTGTTTTGGAGACACATACGGTTCTAGGGACCGGCCCTGCTGAGTCACACTCACAAAACTTGCAGCCACATGAATCAAGTCCATAGAAATTACCCATGCAAGTGTCACATTGAAATCCTCTGATGTTTGCCTTGCAGTTACACTGTCCACTCTATGGGTTACAGGTTTGGTTCTTGGAGCCGTTAATGTTGCAGTTACATGGATTACATCCATCTGAATTTGAATTGTTCAGTAGTTTGAAGCCAAAGTTGCACTGTTGACATTTTATTCCTGAAAGAAGCTTAAAATGCAAAACGATAAATGAGAAAAATAAAAATTAGAAATCAATATTGCCCATGCTTGCTCATATGCAAACTTTAGTTATACCCATTGTTAAAGTTCAAATATTAATTGCATATATTCTCAAAAGTGTTTTAACTGTAATGAGTATTATTTCAGGAACCTTTTAGAATTAATTTTGGGAACTAAACAACAGAAATCAAACAACAGTAAAAAATACAAAAGTTTCTATTTTAGTATAGTTTCCTATGTATCTGATTAACGTTGCCATCAGTAACTATAGACATCCAACAGGTTAAATTTATTTCCATTATCTCAAAAATGCAAATATCGGTTACACTTGAAAACATGGTATGTGAAATAATATATTACACTAGAATAAAAATGCAGTAAGAAGTTCAGCAGAAAGCAACTGCTTGTACTATGATTGATGACTTACCTAAGGCATAACATTTAATTTCGGTAAGAAAAATAAAAGTACCGGCAACACTACAAATTTTAAAGTAAATGTATTGTGAAAAGAGTTATGACTCATTCCAAACTATTAAAATCAGTCTAGAGGGATTCACCTCATCATTTCTAAAAATATACATAGCACTTATTTGAATTTGTCATGCATGTTCATGACAGCTAATCTGTCTCCAGTGTTACTGAGCAAAGCCTACAGGGCATGCGTTCAGTTTCTTACAGGGTTAACAAGAAAGTAGGGAGAGGTTTCCAGATCCATTAGGCATTTAAGGCACAATCTCTACCTGTCACTTTTTATTCTAGATAAGTGACCTACTTTACAAATTTCTTTGTATTGAATAATTCATTTACAACACAATTGTACAACCATATTAACTGTAGTAAAAATCAACCTCTTGTGCACCACTCTTGTACCACATACTTCAAAATGTGATGGTGTTATGAAGTTCTTTTTGTGAATAACAAGGAAACAACAATGATGATAATGGATCTAAGGTTCTAAACAGCAATGGATCACCAAGAATATAATTCATCAATTACTAGCTTTATCAAATTCTACTTCTGGAGCTCAGCTTGCTAACAAAGGTAGAAATAATAATAGCAATAAAGATTTTCCAGTGTAGCAGAAAAGGTTATCAAATATCCCTCCACATCAAAACTGATCACATTTCATAAGTCTTTTTCACATCTCTGTGCTGTTGCTTAATGTTGTTCATTACAATCCACATTAGCTTTAATTAGGGACTATTTTAGAAACTGCATTTACAGCTGACTGCTATGCAAATGAAATGGTAAATTTTTTTGATCCATATGTATGGACTGGGACACGCTCTGCTACAATGCAAAGCTCACTTTATCAGGAATGCTCCCTGCATAATATTCCCATACATCAAAATTTCAAAGTGCATTATACATACAATGTATTTTGAGCACGTGATAAATTTTGCCCCATGTAGCTGTTACTACCTTCCAGTAAGTTGCAGGTAACAAATTGCTTTAATCAAATCTAATTTCTGGAAATACCAGTGGGAACCACAAAACATAAATGCAAGTATCACAAAAACATCATAAATAACAGAGAATATGGTAGTTTGTTGAAATCAACTTAGCAGTGAATTGCAAAATTAAAATTATCTGGCCCTTGATAACTAACCACGTACATATGATCTTTGAAGTAAAGATAAGTCTCTTGCATTTCATAAGAATTGTTCAAAGGCATATAGTAACAGAAAGAAACGGTTTATCAATAAAGTACCTCACCACATGCAAATCATTTGAAGTAATACTTTAAACTGGACTTTAAAAGCAACTATTACATTGATTTATGTGCTCAGAATACATCAGACAATTACAACCTTGCAGGTGTCTGAGATGTTTAGCAAATATTTGTTTAATATCTTCATAAGAATGGTTACTGACTGACAGACGTTGGGTCAAATTCATAACCAGCAGAATATGATGCACAAAATCTTATATTTCACCTACCGATAACATTTGCTTTGCACTTGCATTGACCTGAATTTTGGTGACAGGTAATCTCTCCATTCACCGTCCCGGAGGTATTACAGTTACAAGGACTGCAGCCATCAGGGTCTGAGAAGCGCAGATTATAGAATCCATCCTGGCACTGATTACACTGTCTGCCAGACATGCATCTCTTGCATTTACACTGGCCTCCAATCTAAAGAGATTAAAAATATGCTGGGATGAGTGGAAGCAGATGATGCTTACAATGATTTGTTTTGCTATATTTCTAACAAAAACGTTAGCCAGAAAGGAGAATAGAGACAAAGAGAAGTGAATAGTAGGAAAAGAAAAACCAAATAACCATGCATGAGAAACAGAAAGAATTTCAGTAAATGAAAATAGAAACAAAAAAAAACTATGAAGTTGAAGACATAAATAAGGAAAGTATGTACTCACAAATGGTAAATCCAAATATCGAATGAAATACGTGGACAACTTTCACAAATATTTCATCCGCGAGATTATAAGAAATTTATCTATAAATTATCATTCTTTCCCTACATTAACTAAATCTTAAAGTTTACCGTTGACTGAAGGAGGGAGTCCAAGACAAAGATATTCCCTGTGGTCTAAAATACCCTGTAGGTTTTGATACCCTTAGTGCAAGACTTTGTTACTGAAGTATAAAGTAACCAATAAAGTATTTGTAAACTCAATAAAGTACATCATGACTTTGCATGATAGTGTAAAGTGAGTAATATCTGGCCGACAGCCCAAATTATGTCTCTTTTGATTTTTATTTCCATTGAGAGAAGTGTCAAATGTAAACACTTATTTACGATAAAGCATCATATCTTGATACGGTGAAGAAATTACAGATATTTTCCAATAAACCTTATCCGACACCTTAGGAGCAAATTGGACTTGAACGTGGTCTGTTGACTGAGAAGTAGAGACATTACCACTGCACTTCAAGAGCTCTACTTGAACAAATTATATTCTATACACACAATATATCATTCTAATTATGCCCTTCATTAAAACCAACAATAAAATCTTGGTTAAATTCCTTGGCAACAAATCAGAGGCCTGCTTCTTGAGATTGTGCACTTTAGACAGACAAAATTAATAAACTGGCATTTGTTTTACCACAAACAAACACAGTGAATGTTGAAGAAACTCAGCAGGTCTGATAGCATATGTGGAGAGAGACACAGAGTTAATGTTTTATGTCTGATCTGACTCTTCAGAACTGAAAAGAGTTGGAAAATATTTTGATTAATATACAATTCACAGAGAAACATAGAAAATCGGAACAGGATTAGGTTATTTGGCATTTTGAGGCTGCTCCTCCAGTGGTAGGGGGGTGAGGTGAAGGGAACAAGTAGTGTAGGAGTCCACTGCAAAAGACAAAAGGATTGTTAATAGTGGTGAAAGAGAAAGCAAGATGTAATGGGAGTTAATTGAGTTGTGCAAAGGAGAGGATAGGTCCTCGCTATTGAGAAAAATGTAAACAAGACACAAACTGTGGTGGTGCAGAAGGGGCAGAAGGAATGAATGAAAAATAGAGAACAGGCATCTTGCACTCGGGTTCTGAAGTTATGGAATATAGTATTGTGACCTAGAGGTGATAAAGTGCCTAAGCGGAAAAATTGAATTTTGTTCCTTAAGCTATTGATGAGCTTCATTGGAATATTGAAGCCAGCCCAGATCAGAAATGTTAGTATCTGAGCCAGATGGCTTATTGAAATGTTCTGCCCTGATTTTGTCACCTTGTATGGCAGAAGGTATATCAATACATTCAGTTAGAGTTAACCTTTAATGATGCTAAAGACTAGCTGTTTGGTGTGGTTATATGTTTCAATTAATCCAAACATTTCAGCAATTAGCTTATTAATTTGATTTGTAAGTTGTACTAACAAATCCGTACTCTTACAAAAAAAGAAGTATCAGTACAATATTGGATCCTGGATTCTATGAGAACCATGGGTGAAAATTGATCTGGACTACATCTGTAAATGAATAAAAGTAGTTCCTTACCATCAGAATCTGTAACGGGGGAGGCGTACAGAGGAATTAAATCATGTGTGTTTAAACTGTTGACCATGATAATCTGTCCCTTGACCAAAACTAACAGCAATTCATGTTGCACTATAGGTCAAGCCTATAGGCTAGATAATCAGTGGCCATTACTACAGGAAGTATAGTGACATTGAATATTAATAGATAATTCCACCCCAAAACTGACTCTAACATTTAATTAGATCATGGTCGATCTGTGTTCCAATTCCATCAACTTTCCTTCTTCCCTTGCAAGTTGTTGAAAAACATTGCTTGTTTTGATAGCAGTAATCTTGAAAATTATGCTTACCGAAACACAATACTCCGAGTGCAGAAGTAACTATGATTGGAACATAATGTCTGTCAGTTTATTACTGGGATTTTCCCTGGAGCAGGAATAATCTGTGTCAAGCGTCCAGGCATACCTTGAATGACCACTGCTTACCTGGCAGTGCAGGGACTAGAGAGCTGCCAGCTTTCAAATTGGCCATCATTTCTTGGAGGAGAGTTGTCCTCCCTAATGAGACTGAAGACCCACCTCAAACCAGCGAACAGCTCAACATCAGTAAACTGGCTGAAGGGCAAGTCAGCAAAGCATAGGCACGTTTGCCTTGGGGGGAAGGTGGGACAAGTTCCCTGAAGCCCCATATAAAATTTTTTGCCCTAAGCCGCAAATAGGCAGAATTATGAATCACCTGCAACATGATATAGACTGGCCTGCAGAATTGACAGCCAAGCAGCAGATGGAAGTTAAGAAAACAAAGTGTCAGATGATGCACTTTGGCAAGATGAAGGGGTAGGCTTAATGGCAGAGATCTAAAGATCGTGCAGGAATCTGGTGTTGCATAAGTGTTGATCTTTGAAGGGAGCAGAACGTGGTGACAAAAAGTGGTTGGCAAAGCATATGGCATCTTGGGTTTTGTGAATAGAAACACTAGGTTTGACTTGCCCTTCCCTTAGTGGCAAGAATAATGGCAGAAGTAATCACTGTCAGGTAGCATTCCAAAAATTAAATTTCACCATCAAGTTAAATTTTAGCAATTAGGTCCTCCTGTTTCAAAAGATGAGTTGATTTTCTCACCATTAGTAGTGAGAAGTCTATCTGTGTGCATTTTCATCTCAGTAATTACACAACTCGCTGAAATAAATTTTGTCTTCATAATTCTGCAGAATGGAGATACTCAACACTTCAGAAACCTGGCTGTAGATAACACGTGCGTATATACATTATGACTTGATCTTTGTTGTCTAGTTTTGGTGATTTCTTTGTTTCAGCCACCTCTAGCAAAACACTGTCAATGTTTGTTGTTTTCACTTTTGCTGTAAGCTTGTCAGCTGCAGTGGGTGTGCCAAAGGGGACAAAGGCAGGATGTGTCCCTAGGACATCAGAGTACACAATTGGGGAATGCATCAGAGATAACAAGGTGTGGAGCTGGATGAACACAGCAGGCCAAGCAGCATCATAGGAGCAGGAAAGCTTGATGTTTCGGGCCTAGACCCTTCATCAGGGTCTAGGCAACCCCACTGGGGAATGCATCACACCAGTTTCTCTTTCAGGAAGACAACTTAGCAGAGAAGATCAGCCAACAGTTTCCACTTCACAGAGCATACTTAGAGCAGAAAGGAATGCACAACTTAGCTGTAGGGAACAGTAAAGCAGCAGCAGGAAATGGATTTTGTTAAAAAGTATGGTACTCAATTAGCATGGGAAAAGGGAAGCATGGTGAGTGGGCAAAGGTGGATTCCAGTCAGTCAGGTTCACAGTCACACAGTCAGCCCAAGGGCTGGGCCATTTCTAATTGACAGAGGTTGGGGGGTTGGTGGGGGAGGTGGTGTTCGTGGTGCGGCTATCATCAGTCAGGCAGTTCATACAATTCAAGTCTACGAATGGCATCAGTTCAGAGTGAGGATTGAGGCATGATCAGTCCTGGAAGACAAATAAAATAAGTCTGGTTGATCAATCGGGGAGATCATGCAATTACAGACTAAGGAACAGGCCATGGTTAATTGAAGGGGTGGGTAATGCATAAACGGGATTTTTGGGGACTGTCCATGGTATTGTCAAGGCTACTGGCAGCTCAAGTCTAGGTATAAGCCTGGTTGCATAGGCTAGCACTCCTACTATCCCTGCAATGGTGCACTATGCAATGAACCTTTCCTGTAACTCTGCAATGCTAACAACTCTCATTGACATATCAACTATCATGCAATTACGAGGTTTAAATGTATTCCCTTCACTCCACTCCACAATTATGAGATTGTGACAATATAATATTGTCATTGTCCACCTCATACCTTTAGATTTTCTAGCACTGCTGTGAGAAGCCCAGACATGGACAGACTTTTCTCAGGCCTGTGGATACATAACAGATTTCACCGTTGCTCCCATCAGGTGTGTGTGCAGTGCTAACTGCTTGGATGTCCTAGTCCTTGGTTCCTTCCTGAGATATTATTATGAACATCGGTGTTCCTGAGAGTAATCTGGAGCTCTTTGACTCCAATCCCCGATTTATAGGTACATGGGACCCTGTTGAATAAAGCAATCTCTAGTGCCCCACTTTCCTGATTATAAAGAGATACAAAAGTACGGTGATTGTAGAACATCACATCCTTTCATGGTGGGAGATGCTCCACATCTTTAACAACTGAGAACCTTGTCAGCTCCTAATGGTATGAAAAGTCGATAGCAAATGTTAGAACAGTGCAAGTGAGTAGATAGTTACAAAAGTGCAGATGATATACAATAATTGAACACCTGGTGCCACCAATGTGTCAGATGTGTTTTAGATTTCAGTGCAGGCCTGACATTTGCAGCTGGGGTGGAAGGAGCCCACTGACTTGTGTCAGCTAGTGACTTTGAAGACTTTGAAAGGTGTCCTCTGGGGATAACAAGGTGTGGGGCTGAAATGAAGACCCTTCATCAGAAATGATGAAGGGTCTAGGCCCGAAACATCAAGCTTTCCTGCTCCTATGATGCTGCTTGGCCTGCTGTGTTCATCCAGCCCCACACCTTGTTACCTCGGATTCTCCAGCATCTGCAGTACCTTTTATCTCTGTCCTCTGGGGATTGTGGGCCTGGAGGGTCTCAACCTGCTGAAAGACTCCTGCACAGGTAAGAGCACACGGTCTCAGCCTCAACTGCTGAAGGCAATGGGGTGACTGACAGAGGGGAGTTGAAGGGGAAGGGCTCCTCTAAACTATTCTGGGAAGAACACATAAATACACAAGTTAGGATTTGGAGTAGGCAATTCAGCCCTTTGAGTCTGAACCACCATTTAGTAGGATCAAGGTTGACCTGATTGGAAATTCAAATTACTTTCCCACCTACCCCAATAAGCTTTCAACCCCTGGCTAAACAGGAATCTATCTACCTTTGCCAAAAAAATATTAAAGTCTCTGCTCCCACCACCTTTCAGGAAAAGCATTCTAAAAATTCATGATAACTGAGATTAAAAAATTACATGTTTTCCATTTGTAAGGGTGACTACTGATTTTTTAAGATTACTCCTGTTCTAAATTGTCCCAAAAGAGGAAACATCCTCTCCTCATCTATCCTGTCAGGACCCTTCAGATACTATATGTTTCAATCAAGACTCCTCCTACTCCTTTAAAATCCAATGGATACAATCGAACCTGCCTAGTCTTTCCTCACAGGACAAGCTGCATATTCCATGTAATAATCTAGTAATCTGTCTCTGAACTGCCTCCAACACATTAATATCTTTCTTTAAATAAGATAATCAGCATTCTAGATGCAGTATCACCAGTGTTCCTGTAACTGAAGCATTACCTCCAAACTTTTGTATTCAGTTTAACCCAAGTTAAATGATAACATTCTATTAGCTTTCCTTATTACTTGTTGTACTTTCATATGAAACTTTTGTAATTCATGTATGGAGGTGCCCAGATTCCTCTGCACCCCAAGGTGCTCCTTGGGTGCCTGCCTGTCTCTTCTCCTTCATATGGGCCAGGGCATCACCCTAAGTCCTTGTAAAAGCGGGCATCTGGATGAGGTAAAGGAGACTTAGTTCTCCTCTCAATGTACCAGTGATGCTGAGCACCCTGGTTCTATTCGCCCTTCCTCAAAGAGGTTGAGAATCTTCATATCCAGCATCCCTCCACTGATCTTGTCTCTCTCTCTGTGTTTATGGGCCAGATCTTCCTGCATGAGGTACACAGCAGGATTTGGTATGAAAGAAATGGGCACTTGAGCACTTTGTGAGCATGCAGAACCATGTGAGGTGTTCAGGCATTCCCAGTAGGTGAGTATGCACAGGGAAGATTAGTAGTTTGAGAGCATGACATGGATGTGATCCTTTGAGTGTGCGTCATGCATGTAATTCTGTGGCTTGGAGCAGCAGACATTGACTGAGTGATGATCCTGCGAGGTCGCAGAGTGGGATGACACTACTTCTCCCTGCAGAGGATAGGAGATCATTAATTTTCTTATGGCACGGATACTGGGAACTTCCTGCTTGCTCACCCCATGTGACTCACTGAATCACTTGCACAACAAATTGCTTGCATAGATAGTAAGGTAAGAAGATTTTAATGACAGGAGATAACTCTTTCCAGGAATGGCATGTGACATCATCTCCAATCTTTAACTCCAAAAGCTTGGAAAATCTCAGCTATTGAATAAAATGTCAATAAGTTCTACAGAACTATCACAGATAACAAGCATGGGGCTGGATGAACACAGCAGGTCAAGCAGCATCATAGGAGCAGGAAAACTTGACGTTTTGGGCCTAAACCCTTCATCAGAACTATCACAGTGTTGGTTAGTTCCAACTGGAGCATTGAATCAAGTTTTGATTGTGGCAGTGTAAGACGTGAGACTCTTTGAGACAGTTCAAGGGATGAGGGATTTTAGTTAAAAAGGTAGGTTGGTTTTGCTCTCCTTGAAGTGAAGGAGATCAAGGGATCATTTTATATAACTATACAAGAATATGACAGTTTGGGATAAAATAGACAAAGAAAAAAATATTCCTAATTTTTTTAATCCAAGAAGGAGAGGACATAGAGTTTTAGGTTGGGCAAGAAATAGAGGGGAAATGTGAGGAAGAACCTTCTATGCAATGAATGATAATGACCTAGAAATGTTGTCCATGAAATTAATGGACGTGAAAACAAACAATGATTCTGAAAGAAAATTGAGCATAAATGGAATAAACCTGCAGGACTGTAGGCACTGCACATGGGCGCAGAACTGAATGGCATGGATTCCAGGGGTCAAATGACTTCCTTGTCTGGCATAATTGAGGCTGAGTCTAAGACTGGAACATGGAGAGAGTGTCCTGTGTTTGGAACAAGTTTCATAATTTGAAATGCTTTGGAATGATGCAAAACAATTAAGAAGACTGATGTAAAATTCTGTCACTGGCAAAGGGAATACACCTTTTAAATAAGACGTGGCCACAGTTTTTGCTTTATCAAGGTTTATATCACAAAAGGCTAAGAGTAAGATTGAAATTGTGAATAAAAAGTGAAATCTATAAATGAAACTATATACATTTCGTAAAAAAAATTAAAGTGACACTGTTAATTGCTCATTTTGTTTACATCAGAAATATTTGAAACAAAGAGGTGCTAAATTCAATCTCTGAGTTCTGCTGTTTACTGATCTCAGCTAGCCATGTAGCATTATAATTCATATCAAGTCTCTGAGTTGTGAGAATTCCATCTTATGATTCTAACATAATGACTCTTGTCAGAAATGGGCAAATGTCAACATCAAGAAACAGCAGAATTTCCTTGTCAATGATGTCACACGCGTTTGAATAGTTTGGAATCACTCTCTGTTAAGACTTGCACATAACCAATGGGTACTTTGGTAAATGCTGAAAAATAAGTGGCAGCTGCTAAATCAATGCTTTCAGGAGAGCACTGAGCAGAGAAATCCGGTGAGGTAAAAAAGAAGAATAAAATTTAGGAACTGTTGTTCCTTTATGCCATTCCTGCGATCTTGGACTGCAGACATGCACAAATAATTGAGGCAACTGCCCCAGGAGAGACAATAAGCATCAAGGATATATGCTATTGGCATCTTATATGAATAGGATGCTAACTACATTTTAACTGAAACCTCACCAGGCAACTTACTACTGCCTTCACACAATGTGACAGCATATTGACAGCTGCAGAAAAGGACGAAAAAACCAAAAAAGGTAAGTTAGAAATTTTCTGGGCCATATAAGGAAAGTCACATCTTCCTCTTTCCCACAGTCTCCCTCCATCTCTCTTCTTGCCTGGGACACCATTCTGAAACCCCTCTCTACCACTTACACGGAGGTTAGTGGGCAGTGCTTTGTTGCCCAGACTTTGGCAACCAGCACCCACATTTTCTCTGTTTTGGGTGGAAAGTGGACCAGAGCCAATCAAAACTGCCAGGAGCAGCGGAAATATACTCACTGTTTTATGCATGTTTCACAATTACATGTGATTTATTGTAATAATTGCTTTATAATTTATGTGATTTATGACATATAAACACATAAAGCATTTTCAGATTAATTGAGTTTTTGAACAATATGCTCATTGAAATTATGATTTATTTTTGAGTTAGATGTTTCAATTTAATTTGTTATCTTTCCTTTTCCTAATTTGTGTGTTTTATGCCATGTCCATTTAATTCTTGTTACAGCTGTTTAGCTTCTGGCTTTATTCCAGTTTCTTTCTTTCTGGCTTTTGTCTGTATATAACATAGATGCTAACAATCAAAAAGGGCTCTTACATTTGAGTATGGCTGAGAAAATCAGAATTCAAAATATCATTGCATATGCATAGTATGCTATCCATAACTTCACATCACAGCATTTGTTAAACTGTCAGATTATAAAATTAATAATAACAAAATTAGTGCAAAGGATAGCACTGAAAGATGACAAACAGAAGACCATAACAGTGACTCCACTTCTAAAGTACTTTATTGGCTATAAAACTCTTTTTGAGACATCTGTTCCTTATGAATAATGCTATGTAAATGCAAGTCTTTCTTTTATTACTGCGGCATGATGATTAGTAACAGGAAATATGAACATTCTTGTCATATTACCGTACCATAGAATGATGGCATGATTTCATACATGTTTTTCGCTCAAGATTGGCTGACCACTGGATATGCTCTGTTTTACTGGCACTATCAAAAAGTGAACGTAGGAGTTTTTGCATTCTCCTGGTAAATATTTATAACTTTACTAACAGCACTCAAACAGATTATCTGGTCATTTAGCTCTTTCCTGTTTATTGAGCCCTACCATATTCAAACTGACTGCCATGTTTCCTGACAATACCAAAGCAAACATTATTGCAAGAAGTATTTCATTGTATATGAAGCATTTTGGAAAGGTCATGGGAATATGCAAGGTGATCTACAAATTGTTAGTTCCCATGGACCAGACTAACAAATTTAAGTTGCAATTCAGCTAGGAACCATTACCTTTCTTTTAAAATGTTGACAAAGTGTGAGATCCCAGACATTCACTGAAAGAATAAGATTGCAGTCTCCATGATTTTAAGCAGGCAACAAGAAACTTTACAAAGTTAGAACAGTCATGCAATATACGATATACAAATACAAGCTGCATTCTCACATCATATTAAAATTAATCTGATATATGAATGGCTAATAGACACACTGTGGTCAAACATCCTACAACACATATCAAGTAGCAAATACGGTCAAGGCAAATCCCTTGCATTTCAAAGCAATCTCCCAGACATTAGTGACACTGTGAGTTACCATATTTTATTAAACTTTACAAGTGAATCAACATGTTCCCTGTTGAAGACCAAACTTTAGAACACCCATGAAATCACAGATTGTCTCAATGATGGCTCACTCATCTGGTAGTTCAATCTTCTAATCAGGACTGTGTTCTCCTGGGATTCTGGAAACTGTACTCCAGCACCTATTCAACGGTACTATTTCGGTATGTCCACAGATAGCTAGCTTCGCTGAGCTGATTCTACTTTTGCATTTCTGTGACCTCTAACCAGTAACTGCACAAAATAAATATTGCTTGTGGTCTTCCTTCACCCTCACTTCTTCACACTTTGCACTGAGTTATTAATGGAATGCAACTTCTTTCAAGTCTTAGCAGCTCCCAAGAGCTGAGCCCCCATCCCAACATTTGGCTGCAACTTCTGACTTCTCAGACTTCTACTAACTCCCTGGAATCTAATACTTTTCTGAATGGAGTCTCTTAGTCTTTTTCGTAAGTACCTGACTAACTGGCCAACTGAAGGCAGCAAGCCTCTGCTCTGAGTACCTCCATCCAATTCTAAACTAACAGTTCAGTAATGTGCGAACTGCTCTGGGTGTTCTATTGAATGCCCAGCAGTAAGACCCACCCTTATTCCGAAGCAATATTGAATGAAACAAATATTTTGCAATGGTTGAGTGTTGGGATGCCTGAGACCAAATAGAGTAAGAGAACAAGTGGTGGCTGCATATTAACTAACGGGTAACGTGGTAAGAACTAGATGTTTAAGTATAAGAAACATGTAATCAGTGATGTCTGAGTTTGTGGCATAGAACTAGAAATAGAACTCTGATTAGAGAAGTATATGATTGAACTCTGTCTAATCAGCATTTTAACTTTTGATACTTAACAAGTCATACATTCCTAGAGTCATACAGCATGGACACAGACCTCATAGCCCAAATCATCTATGCCAACCAGGTTTCCTAAACTGAACTAATTGAAATTTGCTTGCATTTGGCCGATATTCTTCTGAACCTTTCCTATCCATCTAGCTGCCCAAATGTCTTTTGAATGTTGTAATTGTACCCATCTCTACCATTTCCTCTGACAGCTTGTCCCATTTACGTAACACCTTCTGTGAAAACGTTGCCCCTCAGGTTAAATTTAAATCTTTCCCTTCTTACCTTAAACCTATGGGCTCTAGTTTTGGACTCCACTACCCTGGGGAAGAAGCCTTGGCCATTCACCTAATCCATGCTCCTCATGATTTTATAAACATCTATACGGTCACCCCTCAGCCTCCTACGATCCAGTGAAAGAAGTCCAAGCCTATCCAGCCTCTCCTTATAACTTAAACCTTCCAGTCTCAGTCACAATATTGTAAATCTTTTTTGCACCCTTTCCAGTTTAATTACATCCTTCCTATAGCAGGGCAACCAAAATTGGATGCAGTACTCCAAATATGGTTTTACTAACATCTTGTTGAGCCTTAACATGATGCCACAACACTTGCCTTGTCTTCATAGAATTTCAACAGTGTGGATACAGGCCATTCAGCCCATCAAGTCCACACCAACCCTCTGAAAAAGCTTCCCACCCAGACCCAACCTGCACATCTTTAGGCTGTGGGAGGAAACCCTCACACAGGCAGAGGGAGAATGTGAAAACTCCACATAGACAGTCACCCAAGGGTAGAACCGAACCTGGGCTCCTAGTACTATAAAGCAGCAGTGCTAACCAGTGAGCCAATATGTTGCCACAGCCTATCACTTGCACCAGGAATTTTAGTCCTTACTCAAATCACTACACGTCTATCACTAAGTCACCGACAATCTCTATTAATGTGGCTCATACTTAACACACACACTTTAACATTAATTACACGCCTAGCTTAAATTGGTCATGTGATCTAGGTATCTCAGGCAAGATCAGTATTTATTGGTCATATCTAAACACCCTTGATAAGATGTTGGTGAGCCATCAAGAGTGACAAACTTCCCTTTCTCTTGTAGGTAATGTGACATGTAACTGGAGGAAAATGAGTGAACCAGAGGGAGGTGGGGGCATTTGTATCTACTACCTCCATGGAATGGAGATGGTGCTCAATATTACTGAGCTTACAGCTAAGGGCATAGCCAACAGTAGATTAGAAACCATAAAAGGTGCTGTTATCCTCACACCTGCTCTTCATTCACACATTGTGCACCTTTCTACATTTTCTACTGCAACCAGCTGCCAACGATATAAGCTTGCAGCTGATAGTTTCTTCTCCTGCCTGCACTAAAACACTACCATTGCTTTTCTTTTCCCTTTCAGGTACCAAAGTCACAGCCTGAACATGCAGTTAAAGAACATCAAGAAGCACATGATTATGATGACACTCAGCTGAGATATTGGCACGATGGGTATCCTAGAGTGTAGAACAGAAGTGAATTTGCATTTGGCTAGAGACTGGAAATAAGTAGTGCAGCCAAGGCAGAGGCAGCAATAGTAGAAATATCAGATCACTTGAATATGAAGTTTGCACTTCAATGGGGCAGCCTAGAGAAGAAAGCTGATGGTACACATGACAAAATGTGTGGCACAACGGGAAGCCTACCAGTAAGCCTGCAGTCAATGCCATGAATCCTGAAACAAAACAACACAATTGGCACAGGGGCTTTGTACTTTCCAGTGCAGAACTAATAGCCAAATACATGACTATGCCTGTAGACCTAACCATGAACACTGTCGAATGACTGATATCTCAGGTCCTAGTGCAGCATAAGCATTAGCCATTCAATGTCCGATTTATTCATTGAAAGCACAGCCTTTTGCTTGAAAGCTCTGTTTATGGCTATTTAGACTCAGACTTCAGACATCTTTGTTAACATTACAAAGGATCTTGCAGGTTCTTGCATCAACCCAGTGATCTGTCCTCCAATAGATTATCAGAATTGCTGGTATGTTACCCTGCAGACGTAGGAACATAGGAACAGGAGAAGGTCATTCAACCCCTTGAGCCTCCTCCACCATTCAATAAGATCATACTGAATGTGGGCTAACTCCATATGCCTGCCTTGCACTCATATGCCTTGATATCCTTACTTAATAAATATTTGTCTATCTCATATTTCAATTTAACAATTGAATTAGCATCTACCACCATTTGAGAAAGAGATTTCAATATCTTAACACCATTTCTGAGTGTAGAAGTGTTTTCTAACATCTCTTCTGAATGGCCTGACCCTAATTCTAAGACTATGCCTCCTGGGTCTAGAATCATCAACATGTGGAAATAGTTTATCTTTATCTATCCTGTCTTTCCCTGTTAATACACTGAAGACCTTCATTAGATCAGCCCCTTACCTTCTAATTCTGGAGAATAAAGGCTCAATTTGTCTATTTTCTCCTCATAACTTAATCCCTGAAGTCCAGGTATCCTTCTTGTAAATCTGCGTTGAACTGTCACCAGAGCCAAAACAAAAACATCAGTGGTGCCCAGATCTGCTCACCAGTACTCTAAGTGCACTTTAACTTAGTAGTTTTCTCGTACACATAACCACTGTCCGCTCTCTGTAGGAGAAAAGTTAACTTCCCCATCTATGTTACTCCACTAGTGCCCTTGCCCACCCTTATCCACAAGTCAGGCCTTACACATCCAGAGCTGCTTAAGGTTGCCTTCAAAGTCATTGGCAGTTTTTTCTAGCCTTCCATCAATTATTCTGCAGCAATCGGTGTTGCACTGCATTGGAGCACTTTATCAGATAATTGTGCTTTAAAGAAGATACTAATAAGATACACAAGGGTAATTAGTTAATATTTTCATGCAATATGAAGTAATTTGACTTGTAATTCGGTTTGAAAGGTTTATTCTGTGATTAGCTTCCTTTGTTACATTGTGGTGACACAGACACATGTAATGGTCAATGATGAACGAAAGGTGTAATGTCAATGTTGGTGAATGAAAACTGGGGTTGAAACCACTGGTATCCATTTGCATGAGTTCCCCATGACAACCAAGGAAGAATGAGACTATAAAGTCTGTAAAGTCCTTTCTTCAGTTCCATCCTTCTCTTCTATTTCCTCCTTTCGATCCCCGTCCTCATGCACCTCAGCTACTTACCACATAGCTGATGCCAAGGGCTGCCCCTTCATGATGGCCAAGGTTGTGGAGCATTGAGCCGGCCAGCATGTATCCTGACATCCATATCACAGAGTTCATCCAGAGCAGGGCAAACAGTGGAAGCTGTCAGTACGTTAACAGTCTGCTTTACCACATTTCATGTTGCAGCCTGGCTTTTATTACACATACCTTGGCATCTACGCATGGGCCATGCACTAGAATCATCAGTCATAATATCAAAGGACAGCACTTAGAGCAACCATTTAGTGGTGGCTCCAATGCAGCTCAGACAGTAGACAGCAACAGAATGAAGGTATCATGGCAGTGGCTAAGATAGCAGTTAGCATGCAGACACTAGAAATCTAGGAGGATACAATCTCCATCAGCAGTGCTGGAACAATTAGTGGGGCAGTCATTGCCACCAAATACCCCTCTGTGGGCCATGATGTGGGCAAAAAGGAGCACCCCCCACCCCAATCTAGGAGGCCAGCAAACTGTCTCTTCACATGATGGAGGCCCTTCATGGGTGCTAGTAAAATGCCAACAGGGATGTGAAGCAGCACTTAATTAGCTAGTTCATTGGTTTAATGAGTTGCCCACCAATTGGAGACATGCATCTCTACCACTGAGGTTCCCATTCCCATAAATATTCAATGGTATTGGGAAGACACATTCTGCCATTATTTTACAAGGCCAAACACTTTCCAGCCTGCCTCCAGGGGGCTAGAACAATCCGGCCCATTATTTCTTGTTATCATTAGCGGGGTCTGGCAGGGATGCATGAATCAAAGTGGAATTGGGGTAAAGGTGATGGTTATATGTTAATTGAAATTTAATGTTGTTAACAAGGACCATCGTGTGATCGTACCCCTGGACTGCAAGGCCCAGATTCAAGTCCCACCTGCTCCAGAGGTGCGTAACCACATGTCTGAACAGGTTGATTAGAAAATAGTTTAATGTTGGTAGTTTAGAATGTTTTGCTGTCGATAAGTCAAAAATTGAAAACTGAGCATTATTCTTGCCAAACAGGAACTTGGAGGAAACTTCAGAGAGATGGCTGTCTGAAAATTAGTGAGATTGGGTCACACCACCCTTGTTTTCTCAATGCAACACTGAAAACCAGTGAAAGAATGAAGTAACCATGTGCATCTGTGTTACAGCTGTACTGATGAGGAAACGAGGCATGAGATTCACTACCGTGCCAAAGCAAGAAAAGAAGTAAAGTTAGTTGAGAAATGGAGATTGAGGATTTGAACATTTATGAAGCTTTGGACAAATGATTAATTTTTATGGATAACATTTATCAAAAAGCAAATTTGCTCATGAGGCATGGCTAGACTTTGGCAATTCAGAAAGAGTTACAAGTAAGACCACATAATGAAATTCAGTCCCTTGTATGCAGGATTGCAGAAATTCCATCTGGAAATTCCCCAGTCTATGCTGGCATTTAAGTTATTGAATTGTGCCAAAGTATTGAGTTTAGACAGACTTCTAGTTTTGACAGGAGTTACATCCATGGACAGACACACACTGTTAAAAGAACTAGCAGAAGCACTAAAAGAAATTCATTTGGGACTTACATAGTGAAGTGAACCCCAGAAATGCCTGGTGGTCAATCAATGTTTCCAGTGTGATTCAAAGTACTGCACAAACTGTCCCGTAGCACATAAAATATTGGTGACTAAGCATGAAATAGAAGCTCAGATGAAGAAGATGGAGATATGGATCAAAGAGAGAAGTTTCAGCCCAATGATGAATAAGTCGGTGGCAGAATCTTTCAATTTTGCGATATTAGGCAGTGGATGATATCCGTCATCATGTGTGGAATAGACTGACTAAACCACTATCTAGACTTTGTCTCAAAGTAATAGGGTTCAGAAAACAGTGATAGGAGGACAGGTGTTATTACTTCAAAGAAAAGATTTTCATGGAACACAGCAGAGATATTTGCAAGTGTCTGGTCTAGTGTGGATCTCATGGCAATACAATTACTTGGAGCAGACATGGTATTGTTGACACTGAACCCAACTGCACAAGTTGCTGAGATCATACGTTCAACAAATACTGATTCATGCAATAGTTCACACCATACTAATTCATACAAATCATGGCTCATTGTGGCTGCCTATGTACAGGCATTCCCAAGACATGCTAAAGCCATTTGCCTTCACACTCTATTTTATCTATGCCCAGTTCTGCATAACATGAACAGGCCAAAGGTTGGGTGAACTGCTACAAACAGTTTCGAGCAAGATCTTCACTTGCATAGTGAAGATTTTCATACAGGTCTTGCATTTCGATAGCAATGCAGTACCCATTTCACATTGCTAGTCCATTTATAAATGTACCATTCAAAGAAAACATAGATACCTGCACTGTAGCATCATATCATGATGATCTAGACCCACCACCATTGAGCATAAATAGAAATAAATGAATATGACGCAATACCTATTAGGGAGAGATAGTTAGGGGTGACCAAGATCGGGAACTCAATATTCAATGGTATTTAATATTGCAGAAAAATAGACAAAAAAGAGGAAAAAGATGTGGTAGTTTTGTGAATAAATTATCGTATCAGCATGGCGATGATTAGCAATATGGGTGCAATGGATTATGATGTGGAATTGGTTTGGGTGGAAACAAGAAATCGCAAGAAAAGTAAGTCAAGGATGGAAATTGTATACAAGTCCTCAAAAAGTTGCCTCACAACAGGACAAAGTCAGGAAATAATTCAGGCATGTTAGAACAGCAGTAAAATTGTCATGGGTATTTTTAATCTTCATATTGATTGCACAGATGAGCAAGGGTAACATGGAAGACAAATTTCTGGAGTGCATCAGGGATTGCTTCTTTGAACAGCCTGTTGCAGAGACTAACCCGGAACAGTCTATTTTTGATCTAGTATGTAATAAGGTAGGATTAAAGGGCAATCTCTTAGTTAAGGATGCTGGAGTGGAGAGAAATCACAATACATTAGAATTGCTCATTCAGTTTCAGGAAGACAAATTTGGGTCTTAAATGAGCGTTCTCAACTTAAATAAGGGCAATTACACAGGTATAAAAAAAAGTTGTCTAAAATGGTCTGGGAAAGTAGACTAAGCGGAATGTCGATGGATGAACATTTAGGTAGATATTTCATTTTGCTGAACAAAAAAATTGTTCCAAATCAAAAAGAAAGACTTGATTAAAATAATAAACTACCAGTAGTTAATGAAAGAACATATCCAATCAAAAACTGAGGCATACAAAGTAGACGAGAGGTTTGGAAATATTTTAGGAACTAGCAGTTGATGACTATGAAGCTAATAAAGTGGGAGAAAATGAATTATGAAAGTAAATAGGCAAAAAAATATTAAAACAAACAGTAAGAGCTTCTCTAGTTTTATACAAAGAAAGTAGCCGAAGTGAGTGTAGGACCTTTGGAGGGCGCAACTGTAGAATTGGTAGTGGGAAACAGGAAATAGCAAATCATTTAAAACAATATTTTACATTGGTCTTCACCATGGAGGACAATATAAACATCCCACATGTAACAGATAAGCAAGGTTCCAATAAGAAACAAAACATTGTAACAGTTTCTATCGTGATAAACAAAGTATTCGACAAACTCATGTTAGAGTTCTTTGAGAATACAATGAACAGAGTTGATAAAGAGGAACTGGTAGATTTACTGCGTTTGGAATTTCAGAAAGCATTCAACAAGTTACAAAAGGATACTCTACAAGCAGGAGTTCATGTTATTGGGGACAATATATTAGCACAGATGAAGGATTGGTTAACTCACAGAAGACAGAGAGAGACAAGCTTAATGGATCTTTTTCAGGTTGGAAAGATGTAACTGATAGAGTGCCACATAGGATCTGTCCAAGGCCATCAAGTATTTACAATCCATTTTAATGATTTGGAATAGAAGCAGAGTGTAATATATTTAATTTGCCAACAATACAAAAATAAGTAGGAGGGCTTATTGAGATGAGAACACAAAGAATCTGAAAGGGAATGCAAATAAGTTGAATAAATAGGAAAAACCAGGCAGATGGGGTTTAATGGAAGAAAGTGTGAGGCCATGCACTTTGATAGAAAGAATCAAAAGGCAGAATATTATTTAAATGAATAGAAACTGCAAGAAAGTGTAGAACAAAGGGATCTAGTTGTTCTTGTCCATGGAACACTGTAAATTCACATGGAGGTGTAGCAAATAATTAAGAAGATGAATGGAATTTTAGCTTTTATTGCTCTTGGAGTTTAAAAAACAGGGAAGTCTTGTTACACATGTCCAGGGTGTTGGTGAGGCTGCACCTGGTGTAATGCGTACAGATTTGGTCATCATGTTTTAAAAAAGGATAAGTTTGCATTTGAGGCTGTTCAAAAGAGAGTTGACAGCCATGATTTTATTCAAAATATTCATTCATGGGATTTGCATGTCTTTGGCATTTATTGCCCCTTCCTAAATGCCCGTACAGCAGCAAAGAGTCAATCACATTGATATGGGTCTGAAGTTACATGTAGGCTGGGCAGGGTAAAGATGGCAGACTTTCTTCCCTAAAGTGAATTAGGTGGGTTCTTATAGCAAATTGACAGCGGTCACCATTAAACTACATTGTTAATTCCAGATTTTTTTATGGAGTTTAAATTTCACCATTTGCCATGGTGGCATTCAAACACATATCCATAAAAAATTAGTCTGAGCCTCTGGATTGTTAGTCCGATGACATTACCATCATGCCACCACTTCCCTGAGCTGGCAAGAAAGATGAGTTGAGGCCGTGAGAGATCAACAATGATCTTGTTGCATTGGGAGGGGGGTACAGGCTTGATGGGCTGAATAAAAACCAAAAGAACTGCAGATGCTGTAAATCAGGAACAAAAACAAAGTTGCTGGAACAGCTCAGCATGTCTGGCAGCATCTGTGAAGGAAAAAACAGAGTTAACATTTCAGGTCCAGTGACCCAGACCCGAAACGTTAACCCTGTTTTTACCTCCACAGGTGCTGCCAGACCTGTTGATGGGCTGAATGGCCTACTCATGCTCATTTTCCTGTTTTCATGATAGCAACACAACTTTTCTGCACAAAGATTCAAAGTGCAAGTGTTGTTTGTCCTCCAAAAGAGGTGTCTAATGCAATGGGGACATTCTATAAATTAAGTAAATGCATACACGGACTAAATGAAGCGTCTGGAGTTTGAACTTCTGTTAGATTCATCTTAATAAAATTCAGCTGTGTCCAGTTGAGAGCAGACCTGCCATGCTTTACTGGTATCACAGGGGGACATAGCTTTGAGTCATAATTATGATGCAGGGTGAGGGTATTTTCATGGGTTGGGAGGAGTGATTGTGAAAATCTTGCAATAAATGATCTTAAAACAGACTTCAAAATTGGTGTCAGACTTTTGGGGTCTTAACATACATTAGATTGGAAATCAGGCAAAAGAATCGAGAGTCGCTTTTTAATAGCAATCTTATTTGGCAAGTGTTAGCTTCGTTGATGCTAGACACAATGTAAGGATACAGTGGTTTCAAACTTGATTTGGAGGAAACAAGCGTGGGGCTGGATGAACACAGCAGGTCAAGCAGCATCATAGGAGCAGGAAAACTTGACATTTCGGGCCTAGACCCTTCATCAGAAATGGGGGAGGGGAAGAGGGTTCTGAAATAAATAGGGAGAGAGGGGGAGGCGGATAGAGGATGGATAGAGGAGAGGATAGGTGGAGAGGAGGCAGACAAGTCGAAGAGGCGGGGATGGAGCCAGTAAAGGTGAGTGTAGGTAGTGGGGTAGGGAGGAGATAGGTCAGTCCAGGGAGGACGGACAGGTCAAGGGGGCGGGATGATGTTAGTAGATAGGAGATGGGGGTGTGGCTTGAGGTGGGAGGAGGGGATAGGTGAGAGGAAAAACAGGTTAGGGAGGTGGAGGTGAGCTGGGCTGGTTTTGGGATGCGGTTGGGGGAGGGGAGATTTTGAAGCTTATGAAATCCACATTGATGCCATTGGGCTGCAGGGTTCCCAGGCTGAATATGATTTGCTGTTCCTGCAACCTTTTATCTTTGATTTGGAGGAATTGTGAAGTCTGATTGGGCACCTGTATAGTCTGGGCGCTCAAACAAGGCCAGATGCCAGCTCTAAGGTCTTCGAGTTGTGTCCAACTATGAAAAATCTCAAAGTGGAAGACTTAATTCAAGTGAACAATACATTGAAATAATCAAAAATGGAAGCATCGTGTTGTAAATTTTCACCATTTGAAAATTCCAGGAACATGACCTTATTTTGCAGTGATTCTTCTCATTAGTTTTAGTAAGACAAATATCTGTGATGAATTCCCAAGTGCAAAAAGGTTTATAATTTTTCCTTTGGGAGTAGGAGGTAAATGTTGCCCTTTAACTTAAGAAGCTGTAACGATCAGAAGAAATGCAAAAAGTGCCTCTTGTTGAAGTGTCAATGTCATTTTTCTTTGCAAAAATATTGGATCAAATTCTAAAAAGAAATTGAGCACCAATACCCATTGAGTGCTGTATCAATAATAAGTCACTATGGGACAACATAGATCCAACAAAGTGCATGAATCACAAAAGATTGAGGGTCAATGTTGCAGTTTTAAAACAAATGCTGGAGAATGGGTGGATAGCAGCAGTCAGCTGTCTGAAACAGATTTACCAGGATGTTGCCAGGATTGGCGAATGAGAGCTATGGGGAGAAGCTTGACTGGCTGGAAATTCTTTCACTAGAGCATAGGCGGTTGAGAGGTGATCTTATATAGCGGTTTATAAAATCATGAGGGGTATAGATAAGGTGAATGGCAGTTGTCTTTTCCCTCGGATGGATAATTTCAAGACGACAGGCCATGTTTTTAGGGTGAGGGGAGAAAGACTGAAAAAAGTCACGGGGGAAACTTTTTTACACAGATAGTGGTTCATATGTGGAATGAACTTCTGCAGCAGGTGGTGAATGCGAGTATAGTGAATGTTTAAAAGACATTTAGCTAAGTATACCAATGAGAAATGTTTGGAGGGACATGGGCCAAGCGCAGGCAGGTGGGATTAGTTTAGTTTGGGATCATGGTCAGCATGGAGTGGTTGGACCGAAGGGTCTGTTTCCGTGCTGTATGATTCTATGAACGCAGCAACGAGGCCGGCTATAAAAAAGTATTATGAATACTGAAAAAAGGATGTTCAGAACTTTAATGCAAAAAGCAAATTAAGAATATATGTTGTTTTTCACAAAATGTTGTCATTCTGTGATTTCCGTTTTGTTTGCTTTTCATTCTTAATATATATGGGTTTATTTAAGAAAAGCAATCTGTTATCATCTAGCAGGGTCTGGCAAATGGCCAGAGGCCAAATAGAACTAGGGAACAGTTGACGGTGATATGTTAGTTGAGGATAGTTGGTACTTGTTTGGGTGTATATACGGGGAACAAGCAATCAACATTGCTGAAGTTGAGGTATGTGAGCTGGACTAATGTTCTAACTGGAAAAGTCTAGATTCTGTCTAACCAACGTTTCAACCTCTGGTGTTTAACATTCCTCACTGAGTTTCTATTGGGAAAATTGCTCCCTGAATACCCAGTGTGCACATGGCCTGCTGAGAAGTCTTCTCCGATACATCCATAGCTGATGATTACTTAAAAGCACAGCCAGAGGTATTCTTCCTGCCACTGAACACATGTTCAGCTGTGCAAAAAGATGTCAGTGTTAAACTCTAAAAAGGCACAGCTGGTGTCAGATCAGGACATCTCTCAATGGAATATGAGAACAATTTTTTTATTTTGAATAATTAGATAGGGAGTTTAAACTGTCTGCAAATTACTACCCCTCTTTTTGGACCCCATGAAAGTTGAAGTTCACCTCAATTTCCATTTATATGTTGGAGGACATTGCTGCATAAAAATCAGCTCCACGTTTACTTCATTAGAATATGTCTGCCATTCAAAATTTAAGTACTTCATTGGTTATGAAACACATTGGGATATCCTGAGGTTGTGCAAGATGCTATGTAAATGCAAATGTTTTATCATGGCTTTGTTATCAGGGTTTAAATCTAAAAGCCCTCTTTAATCGATGAATATTCTGGAGTGCGTTATCTGCCATGTAGCATTAAGATGTGCCTGTTTGAGAAAATATGGAATTTTAATGAAATTAAATGTTGATATTAGTGCATGCATTTTCTCCTTCCTGTTCCAGTTGGATGATTCTAGAAAGCAATAATATTGTCAGAGAAAGCACCTTCCAAACACATGACCTCTACCTCCTAGAAGAACTACAGCAGTGGACGCTCGAAGACACTACCTCCTGCAAGTTTCTCACAAAGTTACACTCCACCCTAACTTGGAAATATAAAGTGCTTCAATGTCAGATTTTCAGGGAAAATTAGGGATAAAGAAAAACTGTTGGTCTTGGCAGAACTGCCTCACACTATGAATGAATTTTAAAAATACATGACAGCTAATTCAATTTTATCTCTGTTCTGTCCACAAGTTATATTGAAGTCCTTGTAATTCACCACTCTTATCAATTGTCCCAAATTACTTTGAGCTTCCCAACTTTAGCTTCCAATTGTTATAATCCATTTGGAGACTGAACGATTTCAAAAGGTATTTGGATTTGAAGGGACTGATATAATGAATTGCATTACAGGATTTCAAGTCTAAAAAGAACCTGAAATCAACATCAAGTAAACATTACTTATTAGACAACTGGCATTTTAACGTATGGCAAAGAAATGGCTTATTAGTTTCTTAGCATGCCTGATAACCCCATATTTACATATTATGATGTATGCTCAACAGAACTCTAGGTTTAGAGGAACCATTCCACAGTTATTCCCAGCTTCCAAGGGGTTCAATTCTGTCCATTTCACTGTGTGTCTTCAGAAAAAAGTAATTTCCCTAAGTTTTCTGAGAATCCCTGAAAAGATTTCCAGCAGCATTCCCAACTCTGGCAATTCCTTTGCTCAATGTCTCCAGGGTGAATCTTCCTATGACCTTACACCAGTCTGCTGGAGAGTCTGCATATCTAACCATGATAAAGCCAACTGCTCTTTGCTCTGTTTTCAGGCGTTAAGCCAGGCACATGAATTTCAATATTCCATGAGCTGGGTCCCCTGTCATTATGGCAACCAGACCACACAGACTTATGTCAGGGAAAACTAATAGGATGTCACATCTCTGTGCTCAATTTTTCCATTTACTGTAAGCTAAAGAGACCATTCCAAGGATGATCATTTTATGGCATCGATGGTCAGAGCATATCATAATACTATTCAGTTCTAATGAAGCTCAATGCAACCCAAAAAGAACAAGTTACCTCTGTTCTGGGTGCCCTGCTGATTTCTAGCTTGAACATTGACATGACCAGCTTTAGATCTGAACTACAGTCTCCATTTTCATTACAGCAGCATTGCTGGTGATGTGGTTTGAGTCCATTGGTGTCACACCCAATTTGCCCTTGGTGCAGATCAGCTGTCTGATACCATTCCAATAGCTTGCAGCATTTACTGTGTTCTTGGAAGAAAACAAACCTGGATTCAGTTCTCTCAATTTTGCTTTCTGTGACTTTTTAATTCTTCAACTCGGACTAAGTACAGAGTTCAAGAACAAATGAACCTCTAAATAGGTCCCCAGCCTCTCTAATCCAAACTAAGAGTTGAAAAACACAGTAATGTTCCCTCCCATCTCATTAACATGATTGTCCTCCATTTTGGGCTAACAAACTTTTCCAATAAAGCTTAGACTTCAGCAATGTTGCCAGACCTACCCACAAGTGAAGCTCCAGCAAAACCAGGGCAAAACAAACAGGTTTAATCTTCTTTTGAACTCTGTTTCTTGCATATTAATACTAAATACACTTTCACATGCTAATTTTACCATTACATTATTAAGACTATTCTCTATATGGGGTTCTCTCTTCTAGTCATATAAAACAGAGGGATTAAAAAAAGGAAGAACATGCTGCAGGAACAGCAAATCATATTCAGCCTGGGAACCCTGCAGCCCAATGGTATCAATGTGGATTTCACAAGCTTCAAAATCTCCCCTCCCCCAACCGCATCCCAAAACCAGCCCAGCTCATCTCCACCTCCCTAACCGGTTTTTCCTCTCACCCCAAGCCACACCCCCATCTCCTATCTACTAACATCATCCCGCCCCCTTGACCTGTCCGTCCTCCCTGGACTGACCTATCTCCTCCCTACCCCACTACCTACACTCACCTTTACTGGCTCCATCCCCGCCTCTTCGACTTGTCTGCCTCCTCTCCACCTATCCTCTCCTCTATCCATCCTCTATCCGCCTCCCCCTCTCTCCCTATTTATTTCAGAACCCTCTTCCCCTCCCCCATTTCTGATGAAGGGTTTAGGCCCGAAACGTCAAGTTTTCCTGCTCCTATGATGCTGCTTGACCTGCTGTGTTCATCCAGCCCCATGCTTGTTATCTCGGATTCTCCAGCATCTGCAGTACCTTTTATCTCAGAACATACCAGCAGTTAAGATTAAATGCTACCACCTTTTACAATTTATATTGATGCACTAGGTAAGGTGATGATAGCATGGTAGTTAAGCTTGCAGAAAGATAGGTAGGAAAGCGTGTTGTGAAGATAACATAACGAGGATGTGTTGTAGGTAGGTTGAAAGGGTGGAGAAAATCTGTCAGATGGAATGTAATGTGAGAAAATTTGAAATTTCACAAAGTAGGAAGTTGGGAGTTAAATCTACACCTCATCAACAATTCTGATGAGTACAGCCCTGAGGGGAAGAGGATGATTGCAGTAAATGTGCAGAACATAAGAATATTTGGATTTCTCTTCAGCAAATGTTTTATGCCTTTCCACTTGACTGAGGGTATCTAGGCAAACTTGTGACATGTTAAAAGCCTGATATCTTTGCAAATCTTTCAACATCTCATAAGCAAACAGTGGGCCATATCAAAATCACCATTCTGGAAAATCATCCACAGTGCTCTCACAATTGTATCAGTGGTCACTGATATCAGCTTTTTAACTTTGAGCCATCTTGAGAAGTAAAAGAACCATGATGAGGTAAGAATGACCTTCATACTTTAAAAGGTCAATGCCCAAACAAGCCCAGGATCTATCATGAAACTCTGTAGGATTGAGAGGTTCCTGCCATTCAATGTCTGCCCACATGCCATTCAATAGCCAGCCCACTATTTACAAGGTACAATTAGGAGTACGATGCAATATTTCAGCCAGGAAAAAGCAGCCTACTTGATGGGCAGCACACTCACAAACAAACATTCAGTTCCTCCACCACTGATGGTCAGTAGCTAGAGTGTATATTATCTGCAAGATGCATTCCAGGAATTCCCCAAGGATCCTTACACAGCATCTTCCAAACCCACAACTACATTCATCTAGGAAGACAAGCGCAGCAGATAAATGGAAACACCATCACCTGCAAGTTCCAATCCAAGTCACTCACCATCCTGACTTGAAGATATATCGCTGTTGCTTTAATGTCACTGGGCCAAAATGCTGGAACTCCCTCCCTCACACTAAATAGATTACAGTGGTGCAAGAAAGTAGCTCACCAGTACCTTCTCAAGAGCTACACTCCAAAAAAAACAGCTTTCCTTCCATTGACTCCATCTATACTTCCTGTCACCTCAGGAAAGTGGCCAACATAATCACAGACCCCTCCCACCCCAGTTATACTCTTTTCCACCCTCTTCCATCAGGTGGAAGATACAAAGGTTTGAAAACATGTATCAGCAGATTCAAGAACAGCTTCTTTCCCACTGTTATCAGACTTATGAATAGACCTCTCATATTGTAGAGTTGACCTTTCTCTACACCTTCTCTGTAGCTGTAACACTGCACTCTGCGTTCTGTTCTATTACCTTGATGTCCTTATGTAAGATATGATTTATCGCAATAGCATGTAGGGTATGATTTGTCTGGATAGCATACAAAACAATCCTTTTCATTGTATCTTAGCGAATGTGACAGTAGTAAATCAAATCAAAGATGGTCAATAAATGCTGGCTTAGCCGGTGATACCCACACCCAATGAATGAATGAATTTTTAAAACTGTGTATGGCACATTTAGTTCAATTAGTAAAATTCTCTGTGTCGAGACCTCTGGCTAGCAAATGGCACACAGCTCTTGCTCTGCACTTAGCTATTCCTGAATGACTTCTGTGATTCCTTTGAAGACAGGATGCTTGGTAGTACAGACTTTGACTTTTGGTGAAAAAAAAACAAGATATTTTGTCAAAGATTTTCATCTTACACTTCTCAGGACAGATTGCAAAAATACCAGCACAAAAAGGAAAACAACGGTTACACTTTGTAAGAGGAAATTGCTGTTTGTTTGGCAAGTGGATTCTGGTTGGTAGAGGTTCTGAAGAAGTGTCACTGGACCTGAAATTTTAACTCTGATTTCTTTCCATAGATTCTGTCAGACCTTTTTCCAGCAACTTCTATTTTTGTTTGGTTGGTAAAAGCTTTGCCATAGAGTGCACCAATTAATGATGATTGGCAGTTAATTACCAGATTTTATTTAAATTTTAAACCATGTTGACTATGATTGGTCAAGCTATTGCCCTGCAAAATGAACCCAATGAATGGCTATTACATATTTTGTTGAGTTGAAACAGATACAGTGCATGTACATGTTCTATCTACAAATAAGATCCTGTGTATTAATTGAGTTTCCAGTGCACTCAACTGCATCACATTGCAAGACCACTCGGTCAGCTTTTTTCCATCAGTCTTTTCTAAGTGTGCCTACACTGTGCAGTTTGTGACCAGTGGGGCAGTTCCTTGACATCATCAGAATGTTGCTGAGTGTCTCAAAGCCCTTCCACAACAGAAATTGCAATTCCCAGGCTCTATTTCCTTTCCCACGTGCAAAGGAGAAGAAAGTTAACTCTTTTTACTTCAATGGTACTCATTAAATTGTGAGTCGTTCTGGCGTTCTGGAACCCATTGTTTAAAAGAAATCAGTCATTTCAGTGGTGTCTGATTGAAATTACATATTACCAGCTGGAAATTACAGTGACAAATGCATGATAAAAAAAAACAAGTTTTGACGATTGCACATTTACAACATGGTGAAGTTTCACAACATGATCTAGAACAGTAAATTAGATCATTTTGTGCATGTAAATAGTCCATTTCACTTAGATTACTACAATTAATGGTTCTTCAAAAACAACAAAGAAATACTGCAGGCAAAATAATTGCAAAAAATAGAATCACATAAAAGGCATGTTTCGCTTCCATATAACTTAAATGATTTAAGCAAGTACAAATATTTAATAATTATTAGCTATCATCACTTTGTTGACATAAAAATATTCTCAGTGAAAAACTAAACAGTGAAACAAAACCCATTACAACATGATTTGTCACAACAGTCTCATTACTCTAGAGAAAATTCTGCAGAGAAGTTACTTGAGCAATCTTGATTAAGCACAAAATTCTATTCTCTGTGTAACTCACTTGCAACGCCATTCAATTGAATTTTTAAAAGCATACTTGTACTTATTAAAATTACCCACCTGATCACACAGGAGGCACCCATTTATGACTCCAAATTGTAAGCAATCACAAGGTTTGCACACATCAGTTGTTGAGAGGCTGACACTTACTTCTTGGTAAAAATAGTCTTTACACCATTCACAATTTCTTCCTACAAGAGCTGATTAAACAATATTCACAAATTAATCAGACTTTCAAAGTAGATTTAATTCAAATATGCTCAAGTGCACAAGGTTTGTAAATACTCAACATTGATAAAAAGTTTAAACACAAATGCTTGCCTCAAAATATTATGGATGGTAGTTGTGGGCAGTGATGGTAGCTCGATTTTTTAAAGGAAAGTGGATCACTCATGGCGGTCTGAAACTGCTGATGGGTAGTTTGGGGTAAGTGTAGCCTTACTGAACCATTGCACAAGGTACAGGTGTAGATGGAGTCCAGAGTCATGTTTAAAAGAGAAGTTTTGTGGATTAGGGTGTAGTGTCTATTTTTGGACCTGAAGTAAGCAACACACAAAAGAATCATCCCTAGGGAAGGCCAAAATCCATCCTGAAAAGGGGGTTTAGGAAGCTAAGACCACTTAAATAAGATGTTAGCACCTGTTTTGTCACCACAAACATACTCATTTTAAACAGATACATTTGAGTCAATGTAATAGGCTGAATGGCTTCCATGTATAATTCCATTCTGTTTGATTTTCTTTCTAACAGCAGTAAAAAAGAAGCTGGAGGGGCTGGTTCATTGCAAAGGGGATTAGTATGCAGTGGCAGGGAATGGTAGAGATTTAAGCTACAGAAGAGTGGGTACATAATGAGTTTTATGAGTTAATGAATATTAACTTTCCTCCTGGAAAGTAACTTCGATTTTCTTTAATCCCACTCTCCTCATCGCCATCTCACAGAGGGCTTTTAAATAGTGCACTCTTTAAATTGAGTCATTTCTGCGTCAATATTCTGTGAAAAAAGTATCGGTTTGT
Organism: Ginglymostoma cirratum; assembly: GCA_024137785.1. Lineage (NCBI taxonomy): Eukaryota > Metazoa > Chordata > Chondrichthyes > Orectolobiformes > Ginglymostomatidae > Ginglymostoma > Ginglymostoma cirratum. The sequence continues at coordinate 35,936,758 of JAHRHZ010000018.1, read as the reverse complement.
AATCCATAATAATCTCCCTGCCATTTTATTCTTAGGAGTATAATAATAACATGAACATGAAAGAGTTAGCATGAAGGTACAGCAAGCATTTAGGAAGGCAAATGGTATGTAAGGTTTTATTAGAAAGGGATTGAAGTATTAAGAGAATGAAGTATGCACACAGGATACGGCATACAGTTTTGGTTTCCTCTTAGAAGCAGTGCTTCAAGGATTTACCCAATGGATTCCTGGCATGAGAAAATTGGGCTATGAAGAAAGATAGAGTAGGCTAGAACTATGTTTATTTGAATCTTGAGAAATGAGAAATGATCTAACTTAAAGAATTCAAAGTTGAAACAGACCATCAAATGTTCAGAGATTTTTGTACCAACAGATCAAAATTCCACTGAAGTTCATACTTGAGCCTTAAACTGCCCATTAATTCTTAGGGAGTTTAACAAAGTAGAAGCTTGGGGATGTTTCTTCTGTTGGAGCCACTAACTACAGTTCACAGTCTCAGATAAAGGGTCAGTCATTCAGGACTGATAAGAGTGAAAAGGAATCCTGTTAAAAGAAATTCCTTCAGTCAAAAGAATTCTCCACTCCAGGAGCTGTCGTTGCTCAGTCATTAAGAACGGGTATATCTAAGACTGAGATTGACAGGTTTTGGGGTACTAAGGGAATTGAGAACTATAAAAATAGTCTGGAAAGTTAGTGTTGAAGTAGAAGATTGACCAGATCTTGCAGAACACTGGAGCAGGATTGAAGAGCTGAATGGCCTTCTCCTGCTCTTAACTTTTTTGATTTGTTTTGTTCTTCTAACAGTTAAAGCAAGTTTTATCAAAATCATTTTCAATAAAGTACTGTGTATATTCGAATTCTGAAATATAAACATAAAATATCTGAAAATAATCTGGTTTGATGATATTTATGGTAGGATAAAGAAAGTCAACTTTTCAGATCAATGAGCTTTTGGCCTTTCAACAGTTACTGTTAATTCTGTTCCCTTCTCCATAAATATTGTCAACCCTACTGAATATTTCCTGCTTTTTCTGTTTTCATCATCACCTCAAAGGTCTTCACCAAGTCATCGGCCATACTGTCTCGGAACAACATGCATCAAAACCTTAAAATTTTCAGTATTCCTCTACCATGGATTAGCACAATATATGCTGCATTTAGGATGGGAAACTCAATAGTATTGAAACAGCCAGCTATGTATTTACATTAAATATGGCTTTTCCAACTTCTGTTCAACAAAGGAGTAAAAAAAGTGACCCCAGCACAATTTTTTTTTTATAAATATGATTAGTAGATTTTTTCTTGATGAGGGTGGGAGTTGAATTTAGAGAAAACCTTTACATAACATGATAGTTGAATACTGTGAGTAGAAAACAACTACAGTGACTAATTGGAAAATATAGCAACTATGAGCCTTGGAATGGTTTCAACATGAGGGTCAAAGCTGACAAACAAGTGTTACAACTACAGTATAAATAATGGAAATTGAAAGTCTTTTAAAAATTGGAAAACATTCAACTTCAGCCAGAATATAAAGAAAGCAATATTAGATCACCTGCCAGATATACATTCCATCTGACTTCCTTTTTTATTAAAGTCATAGGAGGGAAAGCTAGGAGCAACGTACAATAAGTAGCTGATCTGTTATCACCTATTTCTAAGCCAGTGGTATTTAACAGTGATTCTCAAACTTATTCAACGCTGGACCACTTAGATGGAAAATCCAGAGAAACATCCATCAGTTCAACAGCCTTTTTGTCAGCCACTGTGAAATAACTCATGAACATTAATGGGAAGAATGATGTTATTTAAGATGAGACCAGTGAAGTGAAGTCTGGTTCCAAGCTAGAGAGCTTCAGTCTAGGCTTTGAATTTGACCATTGCTTCTTCTTTCTGTCAACTCCACAATCCTTTATTTCTTCATTCATTATTGGGATGAGGGCATCGCTGGCCAGGCAGCATTTATTACCTGTCCCTAATTGGCCAGAGGGCTGTTGAGAGTCATCCACATTGCTGTGGGTCTGGAGACACACGTAGGCCAGACCAGGTAAGGATGGCAGTTTCCTTCCCTAAAGGACATTAGTGAACCAGATGGGTTTTTCCTGACAATCAACAATGGATTCATGGTCATCATTAAATTCTTAATTCCAGGTATTTTATTGAATTCAAATTCCACCATCTGCAGTGGCAGGAGGTTTCGAGCCCAGATGCCCAGAATATTATCTGGATCTCTGGATTAACAATCCAGATAATACCACTAGGCCATCGCCTCCCCAGATTGCAGTTGTTTGTTGTAATGGTAACATCAATTTTTTTTATGATGATTCATGTCCTGCACATGGGAAATGGTCTGGTAGTGTGAAAAAAAAACACAAATTGTGTCTGACCTGTTCTCTTGGAAAACCTTAATTGCAGCATTGCACTTTGGATCAGCCTATAGGCCACCTGCTGGATCCTCATGAATTCAATTTTGCAAGTTATTGGTATAATTCATAAAATCACAAGCAACTCTGAAATTGTACTTTTCAATTCACTTTTAAATGACTTTAGATCTCCACATGTGGCGAGCCATTTACTAATCAAGTAACTGGATAGATGATTTACGCCAATGCCAGCCATCATTACAAAATTTGTCACAGTGAGCTCATTGATTTGAGGTGTTATTTTGAAACAAAAGATGGGAAGGTAAATAACGCCCATGCACATCTCCCCTTGGAAATCTGAATAAGGCAGGAGTTCATCATATAATACATCACGGCCATATAAACATACTCACTAATTCAAAAACTAAAACTGAATAGCAACAGGTCAACACACACTATACCACTAGAATGACAAACTCTGACCAGTATTAATCATCAGGAGACTGACCAGAGAACAGCTAGGTTTGCAGATGGTGACATGATAATCTCATGCAGTGAGTCATAACTGGTGCTACAGTATTAGAATTGTTTTGGTACATCAATTTTTTCTTTAACATATCATACTACATTATATAAATAACTCTGATCTTCAGTATTCTTAACAGTCAATGTACCATGTTCATATTGCATGCTTACCTTTGATAAACTCAAACATTTACAATAAAATTCAGCAAATATATTTACCAGAAATGTTATTGTTGACAGTTGTCACAAATTCCTCCACCAGCTTGAAAATAGTCACGAGAGAATGGATCTGTTGAAGTGTTATAGTGGCAAATGATGGCATGTTCATAGCATTGGTAAGGTTTACTATTTAAGTATGAAAATGATCACCTTGTTGGAAAGGCTTGTCATTGAATAACAGTTGGCAGTGCTCACGCAAAAAGATGTTATTTGAGACATTAGAAAATAAATAATACAGAGTAGCAGAATACAAATTCTTGCGCATATTTCTAACAGTTGTAAACTTTATTTTTAAACATTAGGAGATGAGAATCACAATGCTTCTGTTTCTAATGCTCACTTGACAACCATACACTCCTTAAATAATAAACTCCCAGTGTATAAACATCAACAGAATTAATTTCTGCAGAGGAAATATCAAGCATTAGAAAGTGATTCTCATGTAAAAATAATTTGCACATTTTTGCAATCAAGAGTTGAGTAGACAACAGATATAACTTACTTATTTTTGTATACATATGGGGTAGATCTTGACTGTGTGTGGTAGTGTATTATGGGTGACAGTGAGTCAGCAGCATTGCTGCATATCACTCATGATTACCATTTCCATTGAATTCAAGACCCACCATAGAAGGTATGTAGTTCCAACTGGAATCCTTCCCCACATAAGCTGTGAATGCTGCTTTGATTGGTACAGATAGTTTTATTCTTTATATAAGAAAGTTTCTTGAGCTTTCCATCAATGGGAATAGTTTCTCCTTATCTATATACACACCTCATCATTTTGAACACTGCTTAACACAGTACCTCTCAACTTTCCTTTCTCTGAGGACAACAATCTCCACCATTCCATTCTATGTATTTTACTCATTCATGGGATGAGGGCATCGCTGGTTAGGCCGGTATTTATTGCTCGTACCTAATTGCCCAGAGTCTACCACATTGCTGTGTGTCTGATGTCACATGTAGGCCAGACCAGATAAGGATGGCAGTTTCCTTCCCTAAAGGGCATAAGTGAACCAGTTGGGTTGTCCAACAATTGACAATGGATTCATCGTCATCATTAGACTCTTAATTCCAGATTTGCATTGAATTCAAATTACACCATTTACCATGGCAGGGTTCAAACCTGGGATCCCAGAAGCTTACCTGGCTCTATGGATTAACAGTCCAATGATAACACCATCAGGCCGTTGTCTCCCCTATCCAAGTAACTGAAGTTCCTCATCCCAGGAGCCATCGTCATGAATCTTATTTCATAAGTCTTCACATCCTTATTACAGTGTGGTGCTCAGAACTTGATGCAATACTTCACTTGAGGTCAAACCAGTGTTTTATATGGGTTAACATAACTTCTTTCCATTTGTATTACTATCCCTATTGACAAAGTTTGGGATGCAGTATGCTTTATTAACTGTTTTCTCAACCTGTCCTACCACTTCAATGATTTAATTCTATATACACCCACGTCTTTCTGGTTCTACACGGTCTTCAGAATTTCCTGTTTATCTCATAATTTCTTTCTGTGTTCTTTTAATTAAATGAATTGCTTTATTCTTCTCTGCACTAAATTTTATTTGCAATTTATCTGGCCATTTCACTAGTCTATCCATGTCCTTATGAAGTTCTACACTACCATCCTTGTAGTTCACAATTCTTCAAAGTCTTGGATCATTCACACATTTTGGAAAATTATGCTTTGTACACTAAGTCATTAATGTAGAGCAGGGAAACCTGATTATAAACTTTTCTGCTGTCCAGAAAACAACAATTGACCACTACCCAGTGTTTCCTGTCACTCAGCCAATTTCATACCCATGCTGCTATTCTTTTTATTCCATAAGTCTTTTCATTTAACAAATCATTCCTCTACTCTGACTGCAGTTTAACTAGAGTGATAAAGATGCACATAAACCTATTGTTTCCGCATGCTATCTTTAAACCAAGGCCAGGGCATAAAGGCCTAATCTTTTGTGCAGTTGTAATGCTGCAAGTATTACTGTTATGTGCAAACATTCTCCCAACTCAACACTGTTGTGCATTGATTCTAAATATGGCTATAACTGAAATGCAGAGCAACATCCAGGGAACTCCATTAGAACAAAATAGAAGTTGGTGGGGGTGAAGAATGGGAGAAGCCCTTTTATGGTACTAGCCATACTCTGATAAGAATTAAAAATGTCCAGTCTTTTAATGAATGTTCGTGAATGGATGAGTAAACAGATGTGAGTGTATGTGTGGGTAAGTACACTGGACAGATTAGGTGAGTGAAGTGCATTGTTGAGATGTGTGTGAGAGTCAGTGTGGATGAGTAGGTGGGTAAGTAGGTAATTAGATTGGCGAATATCCAGATGGTTGAGACAATTTGGATTTTGTTGGGTCCTGTCAGGCATTGGATGGGTGGCCAGGGATAGTAGTTGGATTCAGGGGTCGTTGTTGGGTGGCAGCAGAATAGGAGGGGGGTCAGATTGAGCCAGGGAGGTGGCATTGATAATTGGCTTGTCAGGGGGTAGACGTAGTTGGCTGAGGGTTGGGGTATGGGGAGGTAGATGATTGGTAGTTGAGTCTGCTTAGGAGCTACGTGAGTGGTATGGAAGCTAGTATGGTGAGACTGGGGGCAAAGTCGGGTTGAGTTAGGTGAAAATCAGGTGTTTGTTCTGCTCAGTGGATAGTTGGGCTGTTGGGAAGTGGAGCAGTCAGGTCTAGTTTGGGAGGTTTAATTGGGTGATCATGGTGGATGGATTCATTGGTGACAATAGGGTTTAGGGATTGATGAAGGAGATACATAGATGTTAGACCAGCTTTTAAACTTTCTAACATCCCAAGTCTCTAACTCAGGTTCCGGGTCAGAAACTTTCACGTTGAGGCCTGGGCAGCAAGGGAATCGCTCAAAGAAGCTTAAACTTTCTAGACAATTCCCACAAGGGGATTGCATGTTTGGATTTCCACATGTATTATACATCATACATCTGATTTCTGATGATCTGGAGACTAGAATATTTTACTACAATACGCAGCTGTTTCCAGTGCATATTGTTTGACTGACAATCATGTGAAATGACAGGAATATTAGAATCCAGTTGGTTCTGCCATAACACAATAGTTGCGTTCTTGCACATCACCTTATAGAAAATTGTGCGATAGAAGTAATGGGGCCTAGGGGAAAAGCAGGGATAGGGGTAGACCACCAAACAATATCACTCAAAATCGCTCATAAAATCACTCAAAAGCCTAACACAAAGGGTAGTACAGTTCGAATAAATGTTTCATTCATATCTAATGATGAAATAAAGAGTAAATTTAACACCTTACCTTGAAAAAATGTTAAGATGACTTGATGGGGGAGGAGGTTTTGAGGTTTCCCTGTTGTTAATGCAGGGGGTGGAGGGTCGTGATCATCATCATCATCACCATCATCATCATCATCATCATCATCACCTTCAGGTGCGGTTGTGGTTGCAGGGTTTGGGTGAAAAATAGTCAATCCAGAAGTGAGTGGCTGTGGTTCATTGTCTTCTGACTGTTTCTTGGGGGTTGGCTTGAAAAAGACATCCAGTTTTTGTTGCTTTGCCCTTTTTCTTCTTTCATGTTGAAGCTGTTCGTAGGGTGCCAAGTAAGATCTTATTCCATGAACTGCTACCCTGCTGCATTCTACATTGTAATTGTCATCCTCTGAGAGTTGCAACTGCTTCTCAATTTCCGTCAGGACAGAAGACAAAGCAGAAATGGAAAGCGCTTGTGGTGCTGCATCCTGCACTTCATCTTCTTCATCTCCAGCTTCCACTTTCCCCTCAGTGACAAGTTGTCGCTGATCAGCTGTAGAGAGGTCTTCGCAGTGGGACTCAAGCAGGTCTTCAACATCCTCACTCTCCAATTCTTCAATTCCAACTTGTTTTGCAAGATCAACACAATGTTCTTTGATTCTTGGGAGCTCCTCTGATGGATTAAAGCCTTTAAAATCTTGAGAAAAATCTGGGTGAAGCTTCCGCCAAACTGTATGCAAGCAGTCCTTACTGACATCACCCCAGGCCTCCATGATAATGTCAATTGCCCCCTTGATGTTAAACCTCTTCTAAAATTGAAGCACACTGTCCTTATACCACTCAGTGGCTTCAATTGCCCTCTTAAATGCGTGCCTTAAATAATAAGTTTTAAAATCTGCTATTGCACCATGGTCCATGGGATGAAGGAGAGAGGTTATGTTTGGGAGTAGAAATAGCACTTGGATGTTTTCAGAAGCTCACCAATGGTGGGAAGATGGCTTGGCACATTATCCAGGCTGAGGAGAATCTTGAAATCCCAATTTTCTTCCTGGAATACTTTTTTAAAAACATCTTCCAAAATATCAACAATAAAGTCAGAAAATAACTGCCCTGTCATCCAACCTCTTTTGCTTGACCTTAAAGTAGATGTCTACAGTTGAATTGAGATTATCTTTCAAGGCTCACACGTTGGCAAAGTGGTAGTCCACCATTGGCTTAAGCTAACATTGCGCATGCTAAGGAAAAAGCCTGCAAATGATCATGTGATGCTGATAAGTACCCCTCCATGCACTGATGGAATCGCATTATAGCCAACATAAGTTTGCGTTTTAGAAATAGCATCCCCTATTCGTCAGTCACGTTATAGCCAAGTTGTGTTGTCGGAACACGTGTATTACGTGAACTGACTTGTATATGCAATTAACCAACTTAATAAAAACTTTTGAAATATCAACGTAGCAACCAGAACTATGAATACACCTCCAATTATGGTCTAATCAACATTCAATTGAAGTGCAGTGAAATACTTCACATTTCAATTCTATCCCTTTAGAAATAAACCCTAGTGTTTTATTTGCCACTTTAATAGCCTTATCACTACACTTAGTGTTTTATTGAGCTCTACTACCAGTTTTCTTCACTCCTCTGATCTCACCTAAATTATTATATTCCATATATGTCAACTGCATTTTTTTAAATGAAATATAATACCTTATGCTTGTGTTGACAATTAGTTGTCAATTATGTGCACATTCTGCAAATTTATTTAAGTCTTTCTGTAATTTGATAGTCTTCTTGAAATTGATTATTCCCTCCAAATTGATGTCATCAGCAAACACAGAAATTCTGACACCAAGGTCGACTGTTCATATAAATTTTGAATAACAACAGCTCCAACCAATGTTCCTTCTAATTTTCCTTCACTGTGTATGGTCCATTTGCAGCACAGCTATGGACACGTGCTTCTTATAAATAATATTGCTTCTTCACAGTCTGTTTACCCCTTGCATAGCACATCCTAGACTGCCACATGGGCTTGTGAGATTCAACTTCATATTTTTTGCCTTCCCGAATAATATCATTTACCTGTATTCTCTGCTTTCTATCCAATATTATTGTGGAGTGGCAAAAAGTTAACTTTCTGGCTTTGCAATGCTGACAGTGCCAGTTGTAAAAGATTAACCCATCACACATCGAAACAACAATATGCACTACTGGAGGGTAAGTGATTTTGCTGGCACTATAGCATTTTGCCATCTTAAACTGTCAAATATGATGGTTTTATAGGCCTGCAAAGAACTTCCAGGTAAAATGCAGCATATATTAAATCAAACTAACCCATTTTAACTTGTGGAAAATAGAAATCTCTTTCAATTCATTTTTACAAAGGAAGTTAAAATTATTTAATTATATTAATTTAAAGGATTACATTCCTCATTAGTTCAACTTGACAACTGTTTAAAAGATAATTCAACTACCAATAAAAAAAGTCACCTCACCTCTATAAGTGCCTAATCTGTGATTTATGCATAAACTGGATTTGAGGCCTGATGTTTATTTGTACAAAATGTAAAAACAAATTGCTCTTTCATTCTTGTGAATTTCAGCATGGCAGTAGCACAAAGTACACTGTGATTGGCTGGAGAACGACACCATAACTTTCTGATCGTTCCAAGCCACCGCGTGATTGGCTGACACTGTGGAAGGTCACGTTGTGATTTATTGGTGTTCTGTAATATCACACTGTGGCTGGCTAGCTTTCAATCTGCGTTGTTATTAATGCTTCTATGATTATCTGTTGCATTCTGATACACCATCAGTGCACACTTTGGTTTCCACGATCAGACTACTTTTTGTCAAAGTAATTTCCAGCATTCAAAAATGATTTTTAACATTGTACATTGGAGAAAAGGGAAGACACAAGAGTGAATATTAACTAATCCATGATTCAATGATAAACCAATGCAACAACACATATTCTGAAACATTGGTTCAGTGAGTTTCCACTGTGGCAAAAATGCTGGAAGGAGTTGAGAAACCTAAGTCCCACCCCGAGCACAACATCTTTTATTTCAGCTGACTATTAAAAGGATCAGCTGCAACAAAAACAGAGAAACAGAGTAGGTCTGTCAGCACAGATGTTTGTATTTAAGGTATTACTTCTCTCTCAGCTTACTATCATCAATCTCTTTGTTTACCTATCCTTTTTTTTTTCTCTCTTTCTCCAGTCACTGTATCCATGTATTCTCTCTCTCTCCCCTCCCAACCCCATCTCATCATTAGCGTACCTTCCACCCCTCCACAGCTATCGTCATTTTGTCTGGTTCCTCTTTAAATAAGTTACTGACAACTCCAACCTGAATATTATGAATGAATTTGGCCAGAAGTCCTACAATACCGAAGTGATCAAATCAATACGAATACAAAGCAACCCGAAACATGAACGTTCCTGCTCCTCTGATGCTGCCTGGCCTGCTGTGCTCATCCAGCTCCATGCTGTTATTTCTGACTCCAGCATCTGCAGATCTTGTTATCACAAAGCAAAACAGTCTCACTTTATTAGGAACAAAATCACAATAATCCTTAATACTAAACATATTATCCCTTTACCTATTTGGCTCCTTGGAGCTACAATACTTCCCGAGTGTCTTGTAAATTTATGCTGTCGCTCTCTCTGTGGCTCTGTCTCTGGGTCAGTATAGTTGCTTTCTTCCTCTGTCTCTCACTCAGGATGGTAAGCTGGTCTCTGCCTTTTGTCATGCTGTTCTCCTCGGAAGGCCTCAGACAATTCCAACAGAGGTTTCAAGAGAGAGGTTTGCTTGTGAACCCAGTTTTTACACCTTTCGTAAGATAACACAGTGTGAAGCTAGAGGAATAGAGCAGGCCAGGCAGCGGAACAGGAAAGCTGATGTTTCAGGTCGGGACCCTTCTTCAGAAATGGCTGCTTTCCTGAGGCAGCAGTAAGTATAGATGGAGTCAATGGAAAGAAAGCTGAAGAAGTGTCCAGACCTGAAACAACAAGGTGTAGAGCTGGTTGAAAACAGCAGGCCAAGCTGCATCAGAAGAGCAGGAAGGGTGACGTTTCGGGCCTAGACCCTTCTTCAGAAAGGGTCTTTCAGGTCTTCAGACCTGAAAGGTCAGCTTTCCTGCTCCTCTGATGCTGCTTGGCCTGCTGTGTTCATCCAGCTCTACACCTTGTTTTCAATCATTTAGATGGCATGCTACTGTTTGCTTCTTTGTGTAACAGGACCCAGTGCCTTTCTGTCTGGGCTCTCCTTTCCTTAGTGGATAAGTTGTTGGGTGTATGTCTGTCCAGGATAATTGTTGTCTTTTACGTTATGCTAATGTAATTAGGACCTGGCTGCTTTGTTTGCACTCTGTTTGGTTTGTGAGTTTTGTGATTTCAGTTTTTCACTTGGCCAATGCACCCAGCATGCCTTGCTGTTTGGTCAAGTTAGCAATCTATCTGTGTTTTCACAGCCAGGGGGCTGCTAAAGTCAGTTTTGATGAAAGGCTATTAGACTTGAAATGTTAACTTTGTTTTCTTTCTACAGATGGTTCCACACCTGCTGTGTTTCTCCAGCACTCGATTTTTGATTCAGATTTTCAACATCTGCAGTTCTTTGTGCTCATTTAAATGATCAGCTGCTTCTATTAAAATCAGATTTTGGAATCCCGAGGAAGTGTAGATCAGACCAGGTGAGACCAAGTCTGTTCCCAATGCAGTTGTTTTGGGTGACCAGGGTACACTTTGGAGAGGTAAGGTACTCCTTTGGATCTGGTACCAGGGCACCCTTGGGAAAGGTAAGCTTCCATTTGGTGGAATTAAGGCACTCTCTGGGAAATTTAAGGCATCCCTGTGAGAGAGATAAGGCATTTTTGGGTTTCTAAAATGTAGCCATGCTTCTTTGTGAAAAGTGCATAAACTTTCTTTTCTTCATTCATTCATGGAAATTGGATATTGGTGGCTGGAGAGCATTTACTGTCCATTCCTAACTCCCCTAGAGAAAATAGGTGAGCTGACTTGTTCAACTGCTTCAGCCCTTGGGGTGCAGGAACATGCATTGTGTTATTAGGAAGAGAGTTGCAGGATTTTGACCCAGTAACACTGAAGGAATGTCAAAAAAGTTCAAGGTGAGGAAAGTATGTGGCTTGGAGAGGAATATTTATGTGGTGGTGTTCCATGCATATGCTACCCTTGTACACCTAGGTAGTAGAGATGGCAGTTTTGGAAGATACTGTTGTAGGAGACCTGATGAGTTATTGCAGGGCACCTCTAAACGGTCCACACTGTTGTCATTGCATGTCACGGCCAATGGAGTGAATGTTGAACATGGTGGATTGAGGGCCAATTTAATGGGGTGTTATGTCCTACGTGGAGTGAGATGTCTTGAGTGTGATGGAGCTACAACCGTCAAGGCAAGGCATTGAGAAGACAGGGGCTGAGTTATTTGCCACAGAATGCCTATTTGCTGACATTATTAATATGGCTGGTTCATTCAAGAAGGTGATAGTGGGGGATTTAGCAATGGTAACACCATTAAATGTCAAGGGGAGCTGGTTGGGTTCTATTTCATTATGGATGGTCATTGCCTGGTTACTGTGAGGCACAAATCGTATTTTCCACTCATCGGACCAAGCTTAGAAATTGTCCAGGTCTTCTGCATCAGAATACAGGCTGCTTCAGTATTTGAAGAGTCACAAATAATGGTGATGTTTGTGTAAACCTCAACGAAAAACCCCACTTCTGACCTTATGGTGGAAAGTAGGTAATTGATGATGCAGCAGCAGATAGTTGGGCTTAGGTCACATTCCAGAAGAACTCCTACAGTAATTTCCCCGAGCTGAATAAAAATCACGATCATCTTCTTTTATGCTAGATTTAATTCCAACCAGCAAAGAGTGTTCCCCCTGATTCCCATTGACTTCAGTTTTGCTTGGGTTCTTTGATTCAACCGAGCCAAATGCTGACTTGATATTGAGTGCAGTCAGTCTCACTTGTCTTCTGGAGTTCAATATTTTTGTCCATGTTTGGACCAAAGCTGTAATGAGGTCAGCAGCTGAGTAAACCAGGTGAAACCAAACAGGTCATTGCTAAGCAAATATTACATCATAGCACATTTGACAGTCTCATCCATCACTTTGTTGATGAGCAGTAAGATGATAATTGGGATTGCCAAAGCTGTTAAGGAACTGCTCAAATAATGTGTAAGATTTAAGAAAAACAGTGTTAGGTATCTCAGCTTTCTTGCTATATGACTGGTTTCTCAAACTATCACTTTCACAATGGGGTCCTATAGAGTGAGCATTTTGATGGACAGTTCCAATTGCTTAAAGAATAGAAATGTTTGATCACTTAAAGGATCAAATGTTTCAGTGAAATACTTGTTTTCATTAGGGTTTAGTTGAAGGAGTTTTAATGTCTTGATTTTAAAATGATGAATTGAGACTTTATTTTCTGTCAGGACTTGTCCTGATGAAAGCCAAATGAATACTAGTTGAGTTGGCATGGAGAGGGAAGAACAAAGGGCATGAGTTGGTACTGAATTGGTAAAAGGGCTACATAGGGCCATGGGACTGGTTGGGGACCTAAGGGTTATGAGGGGCTATTTGAGATTGGCATTTGGGCATCAGGTGGCATGGGGATATGAATGACCATTTGAGTTTGAGTGGCATGGGGTATGAATGGCCAGAGAGGATGGCTAGATCAGCATAGGGTGGTTTAGGTGATATAAGGGGCCATGGTGCATGGGAACAGAGGCATAAGTTGGCATGAAGAGTGTGGAAGAGTACATTCCAACCAACATGGAAAACATTTGTTGCATCAGTCAATATATTGTGCACCACTACAGGACCGAGGTTATATATTTTGTGTGGCCCAAAATTTCATTATCTTTCAAGTAACTCACTGAACAAACAGACTAATACAGCACAAGTGTACTGGTGTATCAGCTTTCCCAGTTTGGTAGAAGTAATCAATTTCACATATGCAGCCACTTTAAATCCTGTGACCATTCTAAAATTGAAAGGGAAACACAGCAAGCCAGGCAGCATCAGAGGAGTAGGAAAGTTGACGTTTTGGGTCAGGACCCTTCTTCAGGGCCCATTTCTGAAGAAGGGTTCTGATCTGAAACATCAACTTCCTGCTCCTCTGGTGCTGCCTGACCTGCTGTGTTCCTCCAGCTCCACACTGTATTATCTCTGACTCCAGCATCGGCAGTTCTTACTATCTCTAAAATTGAAAGGACCTTTATTCTGATTACTTGATGTACAGCAGCAGAGAGGGATGTTGGGAAATGTTTGTTTTCTTGACATTACCACGTTACCTTCATTTTTCGATTGTCCTCTGTATCCTGTTATTTGAAAGGCAAAATGAGTGTAAGATTGTCTGCTGAGAGACAGAGCTAACTTTTCTCATGTCCCAGTTATACAATGAACAGAGGAGAGGAAGAATGGTGTATGTACTTTGCAAGAATATTGATGAGCATATTATTGGCAAACAATAAGAACATTGGAAAGAAAGGGAGCTGGAGTAGACCGTACAACCTATCAAATCTTCTCTCACAAAAATGATCATGGCTGATTTCAGTCTCAATTCCATTTTCTGGCTGCTTTTCATTTTCTTGGATCTCTAGCAGACTAAACGTCTGCCTTCCTCATATTAAATATGTTCAAACATGCAGTATCTGCAACACGCTTGGATAGGGAATTTGAAACATTTGAGTGAAGAAACGACTTCTCATTCCAGCGCTAAAAGTCACCCCTTATCCTGAGACTGCCCCCAAGTTTTAGATTCTCTTGTCACAGGAAATAGTCTCTCAATGTCTATCCTGTTAAGTTCATATAGAACCTGGTATATTTCAATGAAATTACCTCTCATTTTTCTAAACATCAGACAATATAGGCTCAACATATTCATTTCTGTTCACAGGGCAACACTGTTGTCCCAGGAATAAATACAGTGAACCTTTGCTGCACTGCCACCAAAAAGTGTCTATTCTTCCTTATATACTGAGACCAAAAGTGTGCAATGTACTCAAGATGTGGTCTTACCAGAGCCCTGCACAATTTCAGCAAGATTTCCTTATTATTGTATTCTCAACCCTTTGCAATAAAGGCCAACACGCCACTGGTTTTCTCATTCCTTGATGTAGTTGCATGCTAATTTGGATGTGTTCATACAAGGAATACAGCATGCCATTTTAACATCAAGATGTAGAAGTTTCAGCCATTTTAAAAAATTCTGCTTCTCTGATACAATGACAAAAGTGTATAATCTGACCTATTCCCCACATTATAGTCAATCTGGAACCTTGTTTCCACTCCTTTAGGATTCTGCATCTCTTTGCAACCTTGTGTGCCCTCCTCAGAATTTACATTTCCACCTAACTTTATATCAGCAGAAAATTCAGATACATTAGTCTTGCTTTCTTTGTCCAAATCACTAACGTAAATTGTAAGTAGCTGATATGCCAGCTCTGATCCTCTGGCACTTTACTAGTCAATGCCTGCCAACTTGACTGCCAATTACCCATTTATCCCAACTCTCTAACTCCTATCAATTAAACAATCCTATATCCATGTTAATATATTAGCCTCAACTCCATGAACCCTTTTCTTATGTATTAACCTTTCACTTGGCAACTTATCAAATGCCTTCAAATCTCTAAACATACTATGTTAACTGATGCCCATTTAGCAACTCTACTACTTACAGTCTCAAAAATTCTCAAGTTGGTCAAACAGAATTTCCCCTTAAAAAAACCATGTTGGCTTTATCTGATTACACTTCCTATAATTTAATGAGAGCATTCCTAAGATTTCTAAACAATAGATTCTGGCATTCTCCCCAATACTGATGTTTTCTCCCTCTCTCCTTCCCTGAATAACAGTGTTACTATAACTTCCAGTGTGCTGTGATTGTTCCAGAATCTACAAAATGTTTTACATTCAACTGGAGATCCTTACATCTCCAAAACAAAAATAATTATTTGAGTCTTACATACTGGATGCCTTTCAGTTATATTTAGCATCACAAAATTAAGAGCCTATCATTCAGAGCTTGGACAATTAACACCTTCTCACTTTTGTCTCCTGCCCTGTTCCTGACCCTGCATCTTTTGCTATTCTAAGGTTTACTCCAGCTCTAGCATCCTAAACTATATAATCATACAACTACCATATACTCCTATTATTATGAGGGACATATGTGTCATTTAAGGTTGGCACCATAATTTGTGACAGTGCTTTTCCCTTGGACAGATATCTCACCATAGATGACTCCTAACCTCCTACTTCCTTTTGGTTCCGTTACAGAAGGAGCATGTACTCTGGCTCACTGCAAAGAATTACAACAAGCCTGCTGGGATTCTGGTGACATGATTCTTCCATGGGATGTAGATACAAACAGCTGTTCCATGTTTGTCACATCCTGTATGCTTCATGGAATTTAGTGGTTGCTGTACACCAGGATGTGTGATAGGCCATAACAACGCATATAAGTGACCAACAGTCTGATCCTTGAACATGACTCATAGGCCTCTGTTGCTGACAAGATTCTACCGAAAAAATTATTGTGCAAAGTAGGAGCTCATGGTTTAGGTGGTTACATACTAGCACAGAAGGAAGTTTGGCTAGTTGACAGAAAACAGAAGATGCATAAATGCCTGTTTCAGATTGACAGCCTGTTACCCAGGGATGCTACAAAGTCTATTCTAGGCCCCCAACCCTTTACAATATTTATTAATGACTTAAAGGAGAGGATCAAAGACAAAACATTGTGGCTACATTTACAGATTATAGAATGGGTCAGAAAATATGTTATGAAGGTGACATAACCTATCTAGATTGGCCTGCATCCTTGTTAAGTCACCAGGCAGGTCGATGGGTTGAATCTAGCAGTTGGAGCATAATGTGTGAAAATATGAAGTTGTTCACTATGGCAGGAAAGATAAATAAAACAGTGTTATTTAAATGGAGAATAACTGCAGAATTCTGAAATGCAGAGACATTTAGGTGTTCTCAAACATGAGTCACAAAAAGTTAAGATGCAGGTACAATGATTAAGTAAATAATGGAACATGATCTTTTATTACAAGACAAATTGGACAAAGAAGTCAGAATGTTATGCATCAGTTATATGGGGCATTACTGAGAACACATTTTACCTCTAGTGTGCAGTTCTGGTCTCCTTCTTTGAGAAAGTAAATGTACTGGAGATGGTGCAGAAAAAGTTTACAAAATTGAAAATGCAAAGATTGGACAGGGTCTGCTTATTTTCACTGCAGCATAAAAGAGTGAGGCATAGCCTATTGAATTACATAAGATGCTGAATGATCTTAACGGATAACAAAAGGCATTTTCTTTTGTCTGGAACTGGGTGTGTGGGGTGCTGTTTATAAATGAAGAGTTGTTCTTTTTGAGGACACAGATGAGAAGAAATTTATTTCTGGCAGAGGGTTGTGCAACTTTGGAACCCTGCCACAGAAGGCAATGGGCACTGGGTGATTGAATACCTTAAAGGTAGAGGTAGATTGATTTATTGATCCAATAAGAATCTTAGGTTATTGGGGGTATATGGGAATGTGGAATTCAGAACATTAACAGAACATCCCTTACCTTATTGAATGGTGGAACAGGTTTGAGAAGCTAACTGTTCTAATTCTGTTTCTAATTTGTTTGTTCGTATGATATTTGGCACTAAATGGATATAATCTGTTTCTATTCCCTGAATTTATTTCTGGTGAACTTTAAGAGACCATGCAACATTCCCTTAACATCTGTTCCTTGCAGGAATAGTATCTGTTAATTGATCAGATCAATTAATAAACTCAAGTGATGCAATAACTATGCTTCACAAATACAAAAGGTAGATCATGTTAAGTCAGTTTGTTGCAAAGATTACATGTTTACTTATTCAACACCTATAACTTAATATCCAAGCTATTTTAGCCTGATCTTCAAGAATAGAGTCAAGTTGAGGTTATACAGAACGTTGTGAGGCCTCTTCTGGAATACTGTGTCCAGTTCGGGTCGCACAGTTATAGGAAGGATATTATTAAACTGGAGGGGGTTCAGAAGATACTTACCAGGATGTTGCTGGGTATGGAAGGTTTGAGTTATAAAGAAAGGCTAGACAGGCTGGGACTTTTTCACTGGAGCACAGAAGGTTGAGAGGCAACCTGATAGAAAGTTATGAAACAATAAGAGATATAGGTAGACGTAATGATAGTAGTCTTTTCCCTAGTATGGGGGATTTCAGGACTAGGGGACATATTTTTAAGGTGAAAGGAGAGAGATTTATAAAAGACATAAAAGGCATTTTTTTTCTACAGACAGTGGTTTGTGTGGAATGAACTTCCTGAGGGTGGATGTGGGCACAGTTACAACATTTAAAAGGCAGTTGGAAAGGTATCTGGATAGGAAGATTTGGAGGGAAATAGGCCAGGAACAGGAGGGAAATAGGCCAGGAACAATCAGGTGGGACTAGACATGTTCGGCATGGACTAGTTGGACCAAAGGGTCTGTTTCCGTGCTGTATGAATCTATGACAGTAATATTCAGTAAAATCAACTAAGTTAATTAAATGGTAATTTCAGTCTCTGTACAAACTTACATTATCAACCTCTATGTGGTTCTCCTGTACACACAGACATTTCTATGGGTTGGCCTTAGTGTCACACCAATCAGCATGACTGTGGCAGTCACACCTTGCAGACAGATCAAAAAAATGTCAATTGCCAAATAATGAAGGATACGTACTATTTTGCTTACAGACAACCTAAATGTGCCAGAATTCAGTATTCTGACAGTTAAAACCTATTTAAGCAATGTGACTTCACAAATCACAAAAGAATTTCAGCTCGTTGAATTTATCCATCCAGTATGGCTCTAGAAGTCTCTGCACTGCCCCCTCCTCCCATCCTTCTGGTATGCAATTAGTTCTTAAATAAGTCAGGGGGTTTTACCACTACTACAGCATTTGGAAATCTAATCCAAGCGATAATAATTTGTCGTGTAAAGAAATTCCTGGCATTGGGCCTAAATTAATTTCTTCTAGTTTGAATGGCCATTGTGATATAACTTTCCAAATTTACATTTTGTGCATTATTTATAATCTTCTATAACTCTGTAAATTCACTTCCAGAATGTTCATGTTCAAGAATTTTAAGTGTCAAACCTTCAACACCAATGCTCAGTTTTGAGACTGTTCTTTGTATTCTCTCCCGTGCTAAAATGACCCCATTACATTGTAGTGAGCAGAATTGGACACGGAAGAGTACTAATTTGCCGCTGCCTAACTCACAGACAGGCTGAAGGTGGAGCTTTGATTATGGGGAAATTCTGATGTTTTTATTTTAATTTCCATTATTAATTTTTATTTCTATTGCTTACCAGACCACTATTACCTATTTTACACTCTTATGCAAGCTAAAATAACCTTCAAAGAGGGAAGCAGGAGAAAATCAAGGACAAGCAAGAATCATAACACAAAACTTTGCACATAACAAAACTAATTGATGATTTAAATGATCTATCTGCATGTACAAAGTCAAAAACTGGCTGGTTGCAAATGCCAAAGTAAATGGGCAGATCTTGTTCATCAGAGATAATAGGTACTGCGGATGCTGGAGAATCCGAGATAACAAGATGTGGAGCTGGATGAACACAGCAGGCCAAGCAGCATCATAGGAGAAGGAAAGCTTGACGTTTCGGGCCTAGACCCTTCATCAGAAATGGGGGAGGGGAAAAGGGTTCTGAAATAAATAGGGAGAGAGGGAGAGGTGGATAGAAGATGGATAGAGGAGAGGATAGGTGGAGAGGAGGCAGACAAGTCGAAGGGGTGGGGATGGAGCCAGTAAAGGTGAGTGCAGGTGGGGGGGTAGGGAGGAGATAGGTCTCTGATGAAGGGTCTAGCCCCGAAACGTCAAGCTTTCCTGCTCCTATGATGCTGCTTGGCCTGCTGTGTTCATCCAGATCTTCTTCATCACTGTCTTCCAGCTCTTCTACCTCTTTCTCTTCCAATCCTGCCTGATCAGGTTGCAGTACGTTTAAAAAGGAGTAAAAGAGAAGCATAAAAGCAAAAGCTTGTGGTAGGACAGTGGTGCATGTTTACATCACCTGAAGTTGAAAAAAATCAAAAAGATTATGTGATGAGGTGAAACTGGAAAATAAGAAGGAGGATGAGTATGAATAGTCCAGAACTCATAGGCAGTTTCAGCCTCATCACTGTCTCTTTTGCTGGGAGTGAGTTTATGTAGCTGTGCATGTCCATTAGTTAGGTGTTATCAATTCTAGATAATGCTGCACATTCTCTTACAAAATCAAGTTAATGTGGCAGGGAATGTGGTGTAATTTGCCTGGGTGATGTGAATGTCATGATTGTACAGTCAGTACTGTAAAATGCATGAGACTTACAGAGAGCTAAATTGTGTGAAGGCATGAATGTCAAATATGAGCCTGATTGTTAGAGACTGTGATGGAGATGTAACACATTGACCAGTGTAAGAGTGTAGTGCTTCCATTGTTAGGATATGGCATTCGAAGATGCACACTGACCTTGATTACTTGTGCATGGCCATAGAAGATCTTGCCCTAATGCGGCCAAATCCTTAGGTCTACATAGCTGGAATTCACTGTGACAGCCATCTGGTTTCACTGACTTACTAATCATTACCTGGAGGATGTCCCGAGCCCCTGTGAACAGAAGATATTGTCTCTCCTCTACTGCACCAAAGGCATCCATTGCAGTGTCTGAGAATGTTGGAACATTGTCTTTTCTATGCCCTGCACTGCCATTAGTGACTCTTCCCAATCCTGTCTCAGTCCAAACATACCTTGCCATTAAAAAAAGAAAACAAGGGGTAGGATGGTGGACAGATATTTTTTATTCATTCATAGGATGTGGGCTGTCTAGACCAATGCATTTTCTCGAGATGTTGTTGTCAGCCCTTGAGGCTAGGAAAAGGAAGGCCATCCTCTGGAGTATTCAGTCATTCAGGACCTCCAGGTCCCTATTGAAGAACCACAGTTCCATCTTCTCCTACTCTGATATGTTCACACTACATCTTTGAATGAGCTAGCAGATTTGGAATGTCCCTGCTCAGCAGCCTTTTAGAGATGGGAGGGGCAGAATGGATGAAAAGTCATTCTGGGAATGACGCACAATAAGATGAAAATCAGAGTGAAAGATGCCATAAGGGCAGAGTATGTCATTAATGAGAAGAGTTTGATCAGATGGAGCGAGAAAACTTGCTTGACCTCATTGTGAAAGACACTCCAGAAATTTCCACACAACTCGGAATTAATTAGCCAGTAAAACTAAAGATTCAGTCCAATATTTTACGTAAAGATCAGTTTTCATGCTTTATAAAGCATTTATTTGTCATTGTTCCTGTGAATATCTTGCAAATTTTTATCTGAACTTTTACAATTTTTTTATGTCAAACAACGGTAGTTGCCCTTCTGAAGTTGTAAAATGAGTGAAGTTAAACATTAATAGTGTATTTTTAAATATCATACTGTGACTTAAATGGCTAAGAAACAACACCAGAAATTTAAAAAACTAGTCAGAAAATCCACAGCAATTCCACAAAACAACACCATTACAATTTGATAGTAGATTGCTACTGCAACAAAATGCGATCTGAATTACACTAAGGTTTCCTAAGGAGGGCCATGTGAGAATAGAGTCTTTTCCTCGCCTTTGCAAAGTCATTGGCTTAAAAGGAGAAGAGGAATTGGATCTTTGATCATTAAAATTCTGTTGCTTTGGGTCTATTTAAGGATTTAGTGTGTCCTCAGCACAGGAGTCCATCAATCCAAAGTGCAGTCCAAGTCATAGTTGTGGAAAAGGATTGTAAACCTAAGGGGACCAGAAACTTGAATAATTTCTTTTGAAAGGTTTTATGGTAGTCCTTTATTAAGAAAAAAAATCAGCTCTGCAGGGTCAGCTTAAGGATTCTTCTGGAGTAATGAGGAAGTCCAATATAAATGCTCTTTTGGTATCTTCGTTATAATACCACATAATTTCTCGCTACTTTTCAATTCTAGATAGGAAAAGTGTTTGCTAAAGATTGCCCACTGTACTTATAAAAAATACTAATATATGCAGCTGTTTATTTGTTTTAAGGATTGCTCAAAGGTAACGGACATATAGTAGCTCTGTGGATGTTCTATATACTTTAGTAAATTAACAAATGTACTGGAGGGGTTACATTTTCAAGGGAATAACATTACAAAGCTTGTTCAACCATGAGCAATTTACATTGTACCTCCGACATCAGTAGATGATCATTCTTGTAGCAAGTTAGTTCTGTTTCACTCTTTCAATCACTTCTAGTACATTCACAGGAGTGAAGTATATGATCAGAGATAATGTCACTGGTATGAAAGTAACAATCGACTTATACATTGTTGTCCTTGATAACAAGGATCAGTGATAATGAAGTAGTTTTGATAATATTCAGCCAAATGTAAATGGCTTTAATTGCACCTTACTGCATGAATATAGGTGATACATTGACATTCATACACAGAGCATTGTTACACACTACAGCTATATACACAGATACTTCCATACCCAGTAATTTATTTTTCTTTGCACGCAGTGTCAAGAATAATAAATGATTCATAAAAGACCACATAATAAAAGGGAAAACTCCACAAATACAGATGAGGACTTTCATTGTCAAAAGAATCAAATAAAAACAGAACTATATCTCATAACTGAAATGTGTTACAAAACTGAGCAGTACATTTTTTAAATGACATAACTCTAATATGAATATCATCTGAAGATCTATAAAAGTGGAAGAATATTTCAACTGGAAGGTAAACGTTACTCAACCAATCATGATAAATTGGAAAATATCCTCCACTGGTCATCTGAAGTAGAAAACATCTGCCCAATTGATTTGACATATTCATGGAAAGCACTTAAATGATCATTTCTTAAATACTTAATCAAACCTTACCTTCCACTTACACTGATTTCATTCACTCCATAATATCTGCACCTGAAGTTCACTGACATTTGTCTGGTATGGTATTGGTCTCTCAGGTGAATTCTTACATGAGTAGCCTTGACAAATTCTTGAAGAACTGGAGAATCATAAAATTCATTGTACCCAGGATGCCTGTTTGGTTCAGAAGTCAATATACTGAATGTCATATTTCCTCAGAATGGAATGGTGCTGGTTAAAAATAAATGAATTTGAAAGGAAAGAAAAATATATTAATTCATACCTGAGCAGAATGAAAATGGTTTCCTCAGCAGACAAATAAAACCTTACTTGAAATCATGAGTTTATATGAGCAATTCCATGTGCCTGTTATTGTAAATCATGCTGTATGTCGACTGGCATATAAGACAATCCTAAAACTCATGTTTTTGCATTTATGCAATGGATAAGTCGACCTCTCTTTTCAGCCACTATTCACAGTAGGAGCCTGCTTCAATCTTGCATCCCAAAATGCACGATTTACTTAGGAGTACCTTGTAACTGTGTACAAAGCACAAAGCAAGTAATACAAATTCTGTTATAAAGGACCGTTTGACTTTATGACACATCTACCTTTTGTATCAAACACTGACAATGACAACCCAAATCAACACTGGTGATTCAGTCTTATACAAGGCACTTAAGCAGACCCCAGTAATCACATATCCCTGGCCATTCATTTTTAAAAGATGTAGAAGTCCAAATGCAACTCTGTTCAACTGTTTAAAGACCACTGTACTCCCTGCATATTATGATACCCTTTGCACTCTCTGTCCATAGCTGGGCCTACGCCAGTTTTCATTCGATTATTCTTACGATCTTTGTAAATCTCTGCAAACTCATTGTCAAGTGACAGAAATTCATCTGCCTAAATAGTTCATGTGAATGCATGGTGCCATCTTTAATAGCTGTAAACTTATAAAATGATGGGGAAAATGACTAATAAATAAACTTTACAAAGTAGCGTCATGAAATGAAATCTCACCCACTGTTCTGGGACGAGCCAAGAGTATTTTAACTCCCCGCCCTCATTGAAATGTTGCCAGTGATTTCTCATAATTCTTGTTAACATTCCACATGGAAATCGAAATTTGGGTAGAAGGCAGGATCACAGTACATCAGTGCAGAAACAGGCTATTGAGTCCCTCATACCAATAAGTCTATATAAGCAACTTTACCCGTTTCCTTTTCATACAATGTTGTCACAGATTGTATGAGCCTCACTTACAACCAATGATCAGTATGGATGTATGGAAAAAGCTGTGTCTTTCCTTATACTTGGGGTATGTATCTGAGATATTTTCCCAAGTGATCACTGTTCGGTCACTGTTGTATTTGCTACCTCTACCATTATGTGGTGGTGGGAAATGTTGTTTGATGCAGTTCACTGCCACCAATCATCCTTTATCTTGTGTCCATCTAGTGATCAGTGATTATGTAACACCACCATTTACAGTATCTACAGGAGATACATTGTTCTTAGATAACAAGATGGTTAATTTATGACAGCAGTAAGTATAACAACATTTTGTCAGGCATACTCGGATCTTAGGGAGCTGATGCAGATATATCCATTCTCTTCAAAAGCTAGAACTTCTTGACTCCACCCACAGATCTTGTACGGCATTAGTAAAAGAGGTAAAGTGAATATAACCTGAACATTAACCTATTCAGGGTAAGTACCATATAGAGTAGTATTATGCTTTCTGTCACTGTGACACAATAGGTTAGCGCATTTGGCTATTAACCAGAGGGTTGATGGTTCAAAACCACCCAGAGGTGAAAAACGATCTCACTTTTAGGGGCGGCATGGTGGGTCTGTGGTTAGCGCTGCTACCTCACAGCGCCAGGGACCTGGGTTCAATTCCACCCTCAGGTGACTGTCTGTGTGGAGTTTGCACATTCTCCCTGTGTCTGTGTGGGTTTCTACTGGGTGCTCTGGTTTCCTCCCACAGTCCAAAGATGTGCAGGCTAGGTGGATTGGCCATGCTAAATTGCCCGTAGTGTTCAGGGATGTGTCGATTAGGTGAGTTATAGAAGGATGGGATGGGTCTGGATTGGATGCTCTGAGGGTCGGTGTGGACTTGTTGGGCCAAAGGGCCTGTTTCCACACTGTAGGGATTCTATGAATAAATAATTCAGTAGCAAGCTTCTGTATTTAAATTAAGACAGTTATACTCTCGTATACTTACTCTGAAATAGAATAACATCTCATAATCTCAAACACAAAGAAAGGATGGAGATAAATGTGGTGTACTGTAATAGGTAACAGTTAATGCAATCTCTGATTTATGATCCCTGGTCTCCCACATGGCAGGCCTAGGGCCACTTGAAATGATTTGGTGCTTTAAGGTTGAACTGATCACCTTCCAAAGTGGAGGGTTCACAGCAGACTGAGATATTAAATTGTTAAACCTCTCGGAGGGTGGTTCTCAGATAAACTTAGATTAGAACAGAGTGCTTTATATAATGAGGGCTGCCCTTGAACTGAATGGCTTACTGAACCATTTCAGAAGGTAATTAAGACAGTCACTGGGTCAAAGTCTTGGAATTCCTGCCCTCATGGCATTGTAGGTCAACACACAGTAGGTGAACTGCAACAGTTTGAGAAGACAGCTCACCACCACCTTCTCAAGGGCAACTAGGGATGGGCAATAAATATTGGCCAACATTCTGGATCCCACAATTCTACAAATGAATAAAAAAAAGTTAGCAATATTGCTATGTATCTGGAGCTACAAATAGGCCAGGCGAGGTAAGGATTGCAGATTCCCTTCCCTAAATGGATATTAGTGAACAGGAGTAAAGGGATAAAAGGTACTGCAGATGCTGGAGAATCCGAGATAACAAGCATGGGGCTGGATGAACACAGCAG
>JAHRHZ010000018.1:35860734-35901512 GCA_024137785.1 Ginglymostoma cirratum | reverse complement strand
GCTTTCCTGCTCCTCTGATGCTGCTTGGCCTGCTGTTTTCATCCAGCTCTACACCTTGTTATCTCTCTTTGATTGCATGTTGATTATTTGTGATATTGTGAAGAACATCCCATTTTGCCACATTTAGATCCCTTTACATCTTAAATTTTAGTAAAGTTAAGATATTCTGATGACTTTTATCAGATAACTATGATGTTAACCAAATAGGTATAAACCTATCAATAAAGGCTTGCTCCTGGCATAATCAGGGAAATAAAGAAAGAAAGAAGTCACCAGCCAAGAAACTTCAACAAATGAGCAGTAGCTGTTCAATGATCAGGAAGGGTTTTTGTGGGGCTTAGTTTCAGATCCCCCTTGAAAATTGGAGAGTTTTAGCTTTCAAAAACCCACTTATACTGGCCATCGTTTTAAGGTTCCCTTGAATGGAATTTCATAATCTCCACAACGAAGATCTAGGCCAGGATGAAACTTGGGTCCATATGTGTTATGCTGGTGTAGTAACATTAGATCTCAATTCAAGCCAATGAACAGAAACTTCCAGCTTAGAAAGTAATTTCCAGTGCTGTGCTTTCTGTATGTCAACTGCACAGCGGAGGTGTAAGGATTTTCAGAGCCAGAAACAACAGCAGAATTTAATATTTGTTGAAAAAAAAATCCTTTATTCTTTCATGGGTTGTGGGTATTGCTGGCAAGATCAGCATTTGTTGCTCATCCCTAATTGCCCTTCAGAAAGTGATAGTGAGTCACCTTCTTGAGCCATTCTGTTGAACACTGAAGATACTACTACTGTGCTTCTAGCAAAGTAATTCAATGGCAATGAAAGTGTGGCAATGTACACACAAATCAGGATGATTGATGACTTGGACAGAAAGCTGAAAGTGGCAACATTCCTATGTTCCTGGTTCCATTTGCCTTCTGGGTGGCAGAGGTCATGGATTTGGAAAGTATTGTCAAAAACCTCAGCGAGGTGTCACAGAGCATCTTGTAGCTGTCACTGCGCTGCCGCCTCTCATCGGCCCGTACCTCAACTTAAATAAGGACAGTTGCAGAGGTATGAAGAAACAGTTGTCAAAAACAGAATGGGAAAAATAGACTAAGGGCAAGTCAGTGGATCAGCAAGGGCAGATATTTAAGCAGATATTTCAGAATACTGAGCAAAAATTTGTTCTGGTCAAAAAGAACAACTTGATGAGAAGGATGAACAACGCATGGTGAACAAAAACAAAATTACTGGAAAAGCTCAGCAGGTCTGGCAGCATCTGTGAAGGGAAAAAACAGAGTTAACGTTTCGGGTCCGGTGACCCTTCCTCAGAACCTTCCTCAGTTCTGAGGAAGTGCCAATGGATCCAAAACGTTAACTCTGTTTTTTCCTTCACAGATGCTGCCAGACCTGCTGAACGTTCCCAGCAACTTCGTTTTTGTTCCTGATTTACAGCATCCGCAGTTCTTTCGGTTTCCATGGTGAACAAAAGTAGTCAAGGAGAGTATGCAATCAAAAACTAAGACATACAAAGTGGCAAAACTTGTGATAGGTCATGGGATTGAGAATGTTTTAGGAATCAGCAGCGAATGACTAAAAAGCTAATGAAGAGGGACAAAATTGATTATGAAAATAAATTAACAATTTAAAAACAACAAACAGCAAGAGCTTCTACAGGTAGGTTAAATGACAGGAGCTAAAGTAAGTTCCCCTAGGGGGATGCATCTGGGGAACTGATAAGTGGAAAAGGGAAATGGCAGAAAATTTAAATAAAATATCTTTAGATTGGTGTTACAATTGAGGAAATAATAAGCGTTCCAAAGAAAACAGAAAAGTAAGGTGCTAATAGAAGGAAAGATCTTGAACAGTCTGTGTCATGAGGGACAAAGTGTTCGACAAACTAACAGGTCTGAGGACCGACAAGTTGCTAGGACCTGATGACCCGCATCCTAAAATTTTAAAGTAAGTGGTTGTAGAGGCAGCAGAGGCATTGGTCAAAATATTTTAGATCCTGGAATCTGGGAAGGTTCTAGCAGATTAGAAAACTGCTAATGTGATGTGCTTGTTCAAGAAAGGAGAGAACTAGAAAGCAGGAAGTTATAAGCCAGTTAGCCTAACATCTGTTGGTGGAAAAAGTTAGAGTCGGCAGATTGCAGTTGATATAGAAAAGTGTGAGGTCATGCACTTTGGTAGGGAGAATCAAAAAGCAAACTATTGCTTAAGTGGACAGACTTTAAGGGTAAACAACACAGCTGGATCTGCATGTTCTTATACATCAATCACAAAATTTTTAATGCAGGTACATCGAATAATTAAGAAGGCAAATGGAATTTTGGCCTTTATTGCTAAGGGGTTGAAATTGCAACCCGGGATGTCTTGTTACAACTATACAGAATGTTGGTGAGGCTGCAGCAGGAGTACTGTGTACAGATTTGGTCCCCATGTTTAATAAGAGGACATATTGGCACTGGGGGCTGTTTAAAAGAGATTCACTAAGCTAGTTCCTGGGATGAAAGAACCCGACTTAGCAAAAATAACTAAATAGGTTGTTCATTACAATTTAGAAGAATGGGGTTGATCTTATTGAAACATACCTGATTCTGAGACAGTTTGACAGGGTACATGTTGAGAAGATTTTCCCACTAGTGAGTGAATATTGATGTAGAGAGACACAGTTACGGTATAAGGGGATGCTCATTAAAATTGAGATATGAAGGAACTTCTTCTCTCAGAGGGTAGTGAATCTATGCAACTCTTTACTCCAGAGAGTTGTGGTGGAGATAGGTTTTAGAAATATCAGGCAATTGATGGCAGGACAACTTTGATATAGACTGTTTCAGCATATCATTTTATTGCATAGATTTAATTATTTCAGCATTCTATTTCTTTAAAAAGACAGACTTTTCAAACCAATATTGCTCAAGTTACTTCATATTGTCCATTCTGCAGATTAACAGGTCTGCTGAATCCACCATCCAAATGAAGTAAACTGGTAAAAACAGAGGAGATCCATGATGACCCAATATCCTCATTATTGATGTTTTTCAATGGATGACCATTTAAATTCAATCAAAGCAGCCAGTCATTAGTTGTGTTTTCAGCTCCGTTTGGAATTCAGTACCTTTGTAAAAGTGGATGAACTCATGGATGGGTGCCTGGACAGTGACAGTTTGTGTGGGTGTGCATGACTGGTCATTTAACAGAAAACAATTCATGAATTTCTCTGTCATATTAAAACCAACAATAAAAGAAGACAAATACAAATTCAGTAGGCAAAATAAAATCAAATAGCATGCAATTTTATTTAAACGGATCTTCACATTTATCTAATTCATACTTTTGATCAAACTTTAATGCCAGCGAAAGAATTGCACTCAAAAAAAACTACTGAGATGTATTTACCTGTTTGTGAGAACTGTTTGATAGAACCATAAATCTTGCATTCCACCAATGAACTGCTCAGAGCCTGTGAAATAGTAATCAAACAAGTCATTATGGTTAAAAGGTACATGCCAAATAGGTGCTGGGTCGTGCAATGGCTCAGCATATTGAAGGAAAGTTCATTGTAAATTATGTACTTCTTAACAGTTATTCTGTTACAAATCTTATTACCACTAGGATGCAACTCAGCTTATCAACAAAACAAGAAAGGAGCTGAAAACCTTTCCAAAAAAGCACTGGGAGTGAATGTACTTTGCCCTTCTTGCTACTTGTATTATTGGTAGCTGTTTGTTCGTTGCTCATAGGTAATTTTCATAAGCACTTAGCAGTTCTTTGATCATTTTTACCCTCATATTCCTGATTTTCATGCCATTCATGTCCATTGTGTTTAGTTGCTGTTTAATGAATATGAAAATTCAACTTGAGCCAAACAATCTCAAGAGTGAAATACAAATTTGCACTTGTGGCATATTCGACATCTATCAAGTGGAATGGAAGCGAGATTAAGTAGGGAGAAATTAATTACAGTCAGTTTTCAGCAGAACATCAATGGAGGACAGACATACCAGCATCAACAGAGCAGTGTGGAGAAGGTAGTGTTTCACATCATGAAGCCAGTTATGGCTAAGGCTATTTCATCTGCTATCACAAAGAACATTCCAGAAAAAAAAAAAACATCTCTGCCTTAAACTTTTTTCAACTTCCATCTGACCCTCATCCTACAATCTGGTATGAAATCCAAACAGTGGATGGGACTAGTATGGACTGATCTAGGCCTGAAATGTCAAGATTTCCTGCCCCTATGATGCTGCTTGGCCTGCTGTGTTCATCCAGCTCTACACTTTGTTATCTAGTACGGACCTTTTGCTTTCCATCTTCACCTGATATTTTAACACTCTGTGTTTGCATTTCTGCTATCAAATACCCAATAACCATCCCCTAGCCAACCACAACAACCAGTACACTAGTCTGCTGATTACAAAGCACCATCACTTAATCTGATAGTCACAGTTACCAGCTCAGATATTGACCATAAATGTTGTAGAATCAAAGATTCAGGATCAGCATGTGCTGAGTCAGCAGGGGTGAGTAGAGTACATCTGTGGCAGTAGAAAAGGATTGTGTGGTCACTAACTTCTTAGGGAGAAAGTCACAAATATATTCTGCATGCAGAGGACTCAGGTGAGGATTTATGGAGCGATGTAGAGAATGCTGATAGACAAACAGACTGAGATGCCTACCACAGAACCTTTTGTCACTGTTACGGAGCATAGGGGAGCCTGATACCAACTTGCCACAGGGTTTCACAAAGAGATCCATGCTGACTCTTCATCTTGACACTTGTAACCAATCCATGATCCAGTGTGTGGTGTTCAACCTCTTAGCTTTTATGATGTTTCACTCTCCATTGAACCTGACAACTTTAACAAAGAAATTAAATGTCGTAGATGTCAGAAAGAATGACTTGTTGAGATTTCACAACATTAGAAGCTATTACTCTAACAAATAGCTAAAGTAAAAGTTTATTGACTAAACAGTATTTCTTTTGTTTGTTTTGCATGCAACCTATGCTTTAAACAACAGAGAAGAATTTCCCCATTTGACTTTTATACAACCAAAAATCTCCTACTATGTTTATACATTACACTGTCCCTTGACTGAACACTTCACCCTGCAGGAACAAATCTAAAATTATTCTCAGCTCCAGATAATCTGCTTCTTTTTCACTTTCTCACCCAGGGCTGCAAGTTCCTGTGAAGAATACATAATACATACCTTAGCTCCAAGCTAGGCAAATCTTTCAGCCTCCATTAAGTCCCCACAAACTTAGTCTTCAATCTAGACAGAAGCACATCCTTATTCTGTATTACGACTGATATAGTCAGCATTTTCTCTATTTGATTTGCAGTCTGTCTGCTTCTATATCTTGATATCTACCTCCTGAGTGAGTGGAGACCACATAGGATAAACCTATACAGACTGTTGTATGCCTGTGATGTTCATGAGTTTATAGGGAGGTCTGTAACCTTAATTTCAAATATTGTTCCCTTTACTTTCTTGTCCATTGCAACAAGAAACACATTAGTTTTGCATCTAATTAGAAATGCAAATGATTTTTCTTTGATCTCACCTCCATTTCATCTTAGAAGTAAACAGATACTTGACAATACAAATGTTTACAGCTCAATACTTAAAACATCTGTCTGAGCCATTAGGAGACTCAAAGCTATTTGTGGTATACTCAGCTACTGTGGTCATTGTCACCAACCAAAATGCTTCTTCTGAGTAAAATAACCTCTGCCCTTCATTGATCTCTAATGATAAAACCGTGCATTGTGAGCAGACTCCAGAACAGGCCACTAGCGATCTTCATTTATCGCTAAATTTAAACATTCAGTCTCAAAAAATGTTATAACCTTATAAAGCAAAGTAATCTCATTAGCTTCACGAGTGTAACAATTGGAACATAGATCCACCCAACATCCCAGTAATGCAAACAGAAACTCAGACTGTGGTCATGAAATCCAGTCTTGGTGCCACATTGGTTCAAAGTGCTGCCATTATGACTGTGGATATCAGTGTTCAAAAGTGCACACTGGCTCTCACAGTAGTCCAATTCTCTGTACTCCAAAAGATTTATAGGACAGCAGAGACAGTAGTCCCATTGATGTGAAAATCTGCCCTTGGAGCCTGTACTAACTGTCGTCTCTCGGGATAATCATGTTCTTTCGCCCAAAAGTGCCATGCCACCAGTGCTATTGTTGTAACCTATCAGCCAGCCAGTACCACTATCACCCATGGCAAAGTGATGCAATCACTTGGGTTCACAAGACCAAGGGCTGCTTGAGTTTATCCTCTAAGTCCATCTGTAGTCTCCCCAACTAAAATACAGCCTTGCCATGACCATTGGGCTTAAAATGTACAGGAGTTTAGGCCAGGCAAAGGAACCAAAAGGACAAACATTAAAGGAATGCACTAGGAGAAACAGTTGTCAGTATATTATTGGGAGAATTTCTGGAAAAATGTTGTCATGGAATGGGTCTAGTTGGTGGACTTTATTTCAGGATTTTGACCAAGAGCACACTATGGGAGTACATAGCAATTAGATTGAAAGATGGACAATGGTGGATTAACTGTAATGTGTGGTTGGCATCTCAGGAAACTTGAGTGTTTGTTCATAGGCAGCCTTGTCTGGACCATAGGTCTCTTGGATGGCTTCTCCCTTCATCCTGCTCTTCATTAATTCAAGGTAGCCCCTGTATGTAGATGAAAGGACTGCACCTTCATGGTAGAAAGGTTACAGAAGACCATGCAGATCAACATAGGATTACAGACATGTTTCTAGGAGTACTGGGAAATGGAAATCTCTGCCTGAGTGATGCAGGGAATGGAACTATTAGGTCTGCATGCCAATGCACTGCAATTTGCCCTCAATACTTTTGGTATTTGCATGTTGATATGAGTTATAATGGTATGGCTATGTCCCACAGAACCATCTAAGGTGCCTAGGGTAGATTTACGGTCAACAATCCTTCTTATTGATGTTATTTTAAGTTACTGATACCAAGTGGGCAAAGATGCCCATGTGAATTCCGGTAGAAGTTATGTTCGATATTGATAAACTGTAAACGTTTGTTACATAGTACTTAACAGCTAGTTGTAATAGATTTGAGATACAAGATAGTCTCCTGTGAGACATCAAACTCAACCCAACAGTAAATACACATTATTTTTAGCTACATGAACTTATCACTAAAACAACAGCTTAAAGAACATGCAAAGGCACAGGTTAACTCTCCCCAAGATCAGTCTTTTATATCCTGATGAACAGGGCGAATCTCATGGCATTACTTAGCCCTTTGATGGACTAATTGTATTGTACATCAGTGTGTTATGCATATATGGTCAGTTGTAGACTGGAATCCTTAGTCAGGTGTAGAATGGGATCTCTTGTCTCTGATTAGCCAGGATCTGGTTCTCTGTTGATATGCCTAAGGTGGCAGGTAGACTTTACTGATGCATGATGAACATATTGTGGCTACTGCTAGGACAGTGTGCTCTCGTTGAGAGGATCTTCTAGACATGGTGACCTACCAATTGATTGTGGTTGACTTGCAGTTGGAGAACATTCCCCTGATGGTCCAATTAATATGTAAAAGCTTTAAAGCCCATGCTTGCAGGTAACTGCAGCCTGCATCATGGATCTTTGAAAATTTCATCTGCTGACAAGCTCACATGCTCTATCCTGTTTCTTTTTGGTCACTGAGAAGTTGAAGACGTGCCCTCTCTTTCTATGCAATATCTCTGAATAGTGTACTCCAAAGTGTTCCTAATGTTTCTTGCTCCTGCCTGGAAAGAGGCATTCATAATGACCTCAGATCAGACGTGGCAACCCACTGAACCTATGCAAATTGCTGGGCACAGGAAAAGGAAATATCAAGAATTCCCTTACTAAAATCTGAATGTGACAGTTACTTTGACAGGTGCTTACAACTCCTTCCTTGCCGTCCTGCATGGTTGTCGGTTGGTTTGCAAAAGGCAGCAACGTTCAGTATCCATCTCCTAAGCAAAGTACAGGCTCCTGACACACTGCTCCTTACTGAGGTGCAGGTTGGAGATATGCTCCCTAGAAATACTTGCAGGGATAGCACATTCTATTGACAGCCATTCTCCTCCACCTGTCTCTGTACAGCATTTCCCCTTTATATTGCCTGTGCTCCATTTCTAAGCCACGCTGCAGGCTAAGAGGAGCTGCAAATATGGGCCATTACTGAATCAGACTTTATTCTGACTGGCTGACCAACTCCTCTGATCAAGATCCAGCACCGCTCCATTGAAAATGCAAAATGTTCTCTAGCTTAGTTAGCTGGATGGCTGCTTCATGATGCAGAGCAATGTTAATAGTACAGGTTCAATCCCTGCACTGGCTAAGGTTACTCTCCTTCTCAAACTCTCCCCTTGCTGAAGCTGGGTGATCCTGAGGTTAAACCACCACCAGTCATTTCTCTCTAACGAGAAATCAGCTCTATGTTCTGGTAAGGCAATGGTGATTTTAGCTTTACTTTTTGTTCTTGATTAATAACGTCTCAATGAAGTGCAGCTACTATTACTACAGCAATGTAAAAATTGCAGCACCCAATTTGTACACAACAAGTCCATACAAACAGCAATGGAAATATAACCATACAATCTGTTTCTGTGATTTGGTAATTGAGGGATATACAATGGCCAAGGCACAGGATAATTCCCTGTTTCTCTTTGAAGTAGCATGATGAACTCCACGTCAACTCCAGTCTCCCAAACTGCCTCGATCCCTTACAGTTTGCCTACCAATATAACAGATCCACAGAGAATGCCATATCTCTAGCCCTGCACTCATCCATGGAACATCTGACAACAAAGACACCTACATCAGTTTCCTGCTCATTGACTACAGCTCCACCTTCAACACTACTGTGTGACCTTGGTCTCGGCTCCGGCCTCTGCAATTGGATCCTCAGCTTCCTGAGCCATAAGCTGCAATCAGTGAGGATAGAGAACTACAACTCCTCCACAATAACACTCGACACTGGAGCCCCCAGGTATGCATCCTCAGCCCCCTACTGTACTCCCTGTACACCTACAACTGTGTTGCCAAATTCCAAACGAACACCATCTAGAAGTTCACTGAAGACACCACTGTAATGGGACAGACATCTAACAACGAAGAATCAAAATACAGAAGAGAGATAGAGGGCTTGGCAATGCAGTGCCCCTGTCTACGTCAACGGAATGGAGGTTGAGAGAGTGAAGACCATCAAGTTCCTTGGAATGACGATAACCGACAACCTGTCCTGGACTTCTTACATAGATACAACAGTCAAGAAAGCACAACAATGCTCTTCTTCCTCAGGCATCTCAGGAAATTTGGCATGTCCACTGGGACCCTCACCAACTTCTACAAATGCATCATTGAAAGCATATTGTCTGGGTGCATAATGGCCTGGCATGGCAACTGCTCTGTCCAGGACTGTAAGAAACTACAGAAGGTGGTATGGACAGCCCAGACCATCATGGAAGCCAACCTTCCATCCATGGACAAAAGCCTGAACACACGCACAAGCAGGTTCAGGAACAGCTTCTTCCCGGCCATTATCAGACTGTTGAATGAACTTTAGCCTCAAGTAATGTAACCTGCAATGTAACCCGTATGTCTCTAAGTCTTTTTGATCTGTAG
This sequence comes from Ginglymostoma cirratum, assembly GCA_024137785.1. NCBI lineage: Eukaryota > Metazoa > Chordata > Chondrichthyes > Orectolobiformes > Ginglymostomatidae > Ginglymostoma > Ginglymostoma cirratum. The sequence goes on along the minus strand of JAHRHZ010000018.1, from coordinate 35,891,874 downwards.
ATCCTTTGCTTGCTGTGATCTGCCTGTACCGCTCGTAAACAAAGCTTTTCACTATATTTCTGTAAAAGTGACAATAAAATCAATCCATCGATTGACGAACTTTTTTTACTGAGGGACTTCAATTTAGCATTTCATCTAAACAACTGCACAGCCAACAAATTAGTACCACCTCAGTATGCACTGGACTGTCGCCCTGATTTCTGTGCTGGAGTTGAGTTGGCTTTGAAAGAAAATATAGATGTAAAAAATCATGGCTAACTATATAGAAGGGATGAGGCATAGCTGCAGGTATCAAAAGGAGGTGAGAGGCAGGACAAACATGCGACAAAACATGCAAGAGATGATAGGACCACATAATATTTGTAAAGCAGGAAGTTGTATAATTCCAAAGGGAGACAATTGCAGTAGAAAAAAATGTAGAAACTTACTTTACATCACAAAGGAGATTTGATCACATTCATAAAAACAGAAAATCCTTGAGAAATTCAGGACATCTGGCAACATCTGTGGAAAGAGAAACAGAGTTAATTTCAAGCCCAGACAATCTTTGTCACCTCTCCAATATTCTTTATTCCTCCTATTACCTGACCACTATTCTGACCCCTTTTTTTTTGAACCACCTGTTCTACCACAGTATTATCTTCCCTCTCCTTAGTCTATTGTTTTTCAGCTAACCTTAATATTTTACCCATCTCCTTCACTCCCACTTACTTCTGCCCCAACGGGCAGATATCAGCACATGGAGACAAACCACAAACCATTTAGCATTTGCCCAATTCCTCCCTTTCTATACATTTATATTACAGAGGTTCAGTTTGCTCTAAAGATTCAACGTAATTTTTAAAAGAAGAAGACATTAGAATGGGGAAAGACCCGTCAAAGTCTTTTTGATCGTTTTCAGCCCTCTCCCTCTCTCACTTTTCTCAGTGATGGTTAGGAATTATTTGCCACCAATATAAAAATTGCTTTTATGGGTAAACACATGTGGAAAATTAGTATACTTCAGAATTGATTCGTTTTTATTCAAGATAAACTGACAACAATATTAAAGCAACTATTTTAGGTCTACCTACTTGGCAGAAACCATAAGACCTTTAGATATTGCTACTGAATGATTAAAACCTGTGGCATCCTGGGCGATAGATTTAGACAGTGGATTTGGATCGGCACAGGCTTGGAGGGCCGAAGGGCCTGTTCATGGGCTGTAAGTTTTCTTTGTTCTTTGTTCTATCCATCTTTAAATACATGGATTAGGCTCTGACATCATCATCAAAGCCTGACTGTGCTTTTAACTCTGGGTCTGAGTGGGATAGTTGCTACAGTTTTCCCATCGGATCCACCAACCTGGAAAAAGAACTGCAACTGGAAGAGGTTCAAACAGGCAAAACTTTCACTTCTGCTTCTTCTGACTTTTCTCAGGGGGCCACTAAGAACACGAGTGCTTCTCCAGATACCACTATTAAAATAAAGGCCTTTCTAGCCTCAATGTTTATTTGCTCCAAATGACACAAGTTCCAGGGAGCAATTTCTTTTGGTGAAAATAAAAAATGCTGGAGATCTCAATGGGTCAGGCATATCTGTGGAGAGAGAGAACAAGCTAACTTTTCGAATCTAGATGATACTTCATCAAACTTTTTAGTCCTGAATGACAACCTGCATCCCAAAATTGAGCTTCTGCACATCAGTTAGTTGTCACTTGTCATTAGTTTCAAACATGAACATGACTGAAGCTTTTTTAGATAAAATCAGGCAGTTAAAATGTCCTGAGCCTCACAATGCCAAGATCTGGATGTTTAATACACAACTCTCACTCTAAGTTAATATCAGAACTCAAAGTTCTTTACTCACTCCTCACCCTCTCTGTACAAGAAATTCAATTAGTGCCAAAAATGAATATGAATTGGCTTTCATACTTACGAAGATTGACCAAAGACATTAACCTAAAGCTTGTCAAAAATTGGGTCACTGACTTCACCAACATAAAGCCAGTGAAATGCAATGCTAATTGACCAAGTAGCACAATTGAAGTTTGAGAAGATTTGTAGCTCGGGTTATGAATGAGGTTGTAGACAAGGTTGTAGACATGCTCACCAAGCTGATGGGATTGGTTGCAAACATTTTGTCGTTGTTCTAGGTAACATTGTTAGTGCGTCTCTAGTGAAGCATTGGTGTTTTGTCTTGCTTATTATTTATATGCCTCAGTTTGCTGGGGACTTTGGTACCACTTCCGGTTCTATTTCTCAATGGTTTGTACACAGGGTCTAATTCAATGTATTTGTCGATGGAGTTCCAGTTAGAATACCAGGCCTCCAGGAATTCCCTGGCTTGTCTCTGTTTGGCTTGTGAGATTATCGATGTGCTGTCCCTGTTGAATTTGTGTCCCTCTTTGGATATGTCTAGTTTGTCTCACTACACACGATTGATAGCAAGCAAGGGAAAGTCAAAGCCATATTGTCAGAATATCATCAGAATTTCCAAGTTTAAGTTAGAACACAACAGACCTCTTAACAGAATCTAAAATATTGAAGCAGCGTTCCAAACTATGGTTTCTAGACTCAGGTGAGCCCAATACAGAAAAGCAAGCCATTAAGATTTGCATAGTAATAGGGAATGATGGTCTACAGACTTAACATGTCTGGATTAACAGCTGAACGGTTTAAAAGATCTCCAAAATATATGAACCAAAATTGACATATTAGAAAAGCATTTCAGTTTCAGATTATATGTTCATCCCCACTGTCTAGAATTCGTGTCAATTCGACAGATGCCTACAGAATTCATAGAACACTTCATGAGCAGATGCAAAGAAAAGGGTTCATTATGTGGAGATAGCTGCAGATGCTGGAGTCAGAGATAACACAGTGTGGAGCTGGAAGAACACAGCAGGCCAGGGAGCATGAGAGGAGCAGGAAAGTTGACATTTCGGGTCGGGACCCTTTTTTTTAAATATAGAGCGGCTCGTCAAGACTGTTGAGTTGACGATCACATTCACTCTCATGGAGGCTTTCCAAAAGGATTTGCTGGACAAATCAACATTTTCTGTATTCATTCACGGGATGAGGGCATCGCTGGGTAGGCCAGCATTTATTGCCCATCCCTAATTGCCCAGGGGGCAGTTAAGAGTCAACCACATTGCCGTGGGTCTGGAGTCACATGTAGGCCAGACCAGGTGAGGATGCCAGTTTCCTTCTCTATAGGACATTAGTGAACAATTGGCAATGGATTCAGTGTCATCATTAGACTCTTAATTCCAGATTTTTATTGAATTTAAATTCTACCATCTGCCATGTCAACATTCAAACCCGGGTTCCCAGGACATTACCTGGATCTCTCAACTAACAGTCCAGTGATAACACCACTAAGCGGTCACCTCCCCTGTAATGTAGTATCGAAGAGCTACTGAAGAATGGATTTAAGTACAAAGTCATCCTCACGGGTCAACAAAGCTTACAGATTGTAAAGTACATACACAAAAGTTGACACCGTTACTACAATGCCCAAATGTAGCAAAACATGAGGAAGTTGTGGCCTTCTGCATGCACCAAGGAAATATCCAGCTTTCAATTAATTTTGCAAGTCACATGGCAGAAAAGTGCACAAGGGAAAAAGGCTGAAGCAGCTACAAAGAGCTGACCCAAAGAGACCACATAAAGGTGTATCTTCAAGCTACAATAAAGAAGAGCTGGTATTCCACCGCAGATGTACACATGAACTGACTGATGAACCAGAAGCTGACAACTTACATGACAAAACAAAGAACGTGAACTCATGCTTCACACGGTCAATACTTTGGAAAACTTCAATGTCATCATACAGTTCAAAGTGCAAATACAATCAATCCACCTGAATTTCTTTGATAGTCTGCACCATCAACACTGCTGGACCAGCAAATGCAATGATACCAGCATGCCTAATACCTCCAAACACTCTTACCTTGTAGTATCAATGCCAACGCTCATTACAATCTATTGCATCAGCTAGACAGCAGACACACAACAAAAACTGCAACAGGCTATTCAAAAAACCATTGAAGAACTGAATAAGGAAGAACGGAACTCTTCACTTTCTTCTGAATAAGTGGAGATAAACCTCAGCGCTCTGCTGCAGAGAAAAAATTTAAAGTTCAACAGGAAAACATTGTTTTAGCTCAGCATAAATTCATACTTGAGAATATTATTGACGTGGAGATGCCAGTGTTGGGCTGGGATGGGCAAAATCAGAAGTCACACAATACCAGGTTATAGTCCAACAGGTTTATTTAAAATCACAAGATCCAAAAGTTTGAGATTTTAAATAAACCTGTTGGAATGTAACCTGGTGTCGTGTGACTCCAAGAATATTATTATTCAGACTATGAGAACAAGCCATGAAGGAGAAAAATATATTGGGCCAACAGAGGGCTAAAACTTTTATGGAATAGAATTAGAAGAATCCAGGGTCAAAAGCCAGAAGCTTCAAAATGAGTTGGAAGCTCTTCAGAAACAAAACAGTAAATGCCAAGAAGATCCACTTAAAACAGCTTTAGGAATGAAATCAATCAATAGCTAATCAGGGGAAAAAAGTCTGGCTGAAATTCATCACGATAAGCAAATTTGGAACAGCAATCCATGAATGGAAAACTTGACAACACAAACAGGAATGAAAGATAATGTCACTGATTACTGTGAAAATCATAGGCACCTCCAGACAAAACCACCATCACAAGGTCTGGATGTACCAGCCAGTAACCAATATGTTATAGAGACTCGTAGGCTCACTTATTATTGTGGAACAGTTAAACTTTCTTTTGGAAAGGAGAGGAATGCTGTATGTGTACATTGCCTTTAAAAGAGTTCATCTTTAAGGACTCCATGTGCTTAGTCTAAACATTGTTGCAAGTCTGCCTTGCAGTAAGTCTGATGTGAACCTGCAAGCTACGTACACAGAAATCACACAGAATACACAGAAATCAGTTGGGTGTCTATAATATTTGCTTCATAATTTATTTTACCGTTTTAACGAATTACTGTTTTAAATAAACCAAACCACAGAGTTAATCAATCCCTAACAGACAGGTGATTATTAGACAATTACCATTAACATGACATGTATGTTTCTCCCGTAAGTATTGGTCCATTCTGACTGCTAGACTCGTTTGCGATGTCACTTCTGGGCATAACATTTACTCTTCTTTAAACATTATATTTCAGTAACCCCGGAAAGGGTAAGTTTATAAATAACAATTTTATTGCAAAATCCTAATTAACTCATGTTACGTTCATTAATTTGAAAATATTTGAAAGCAACTCAACTCCACAAATCAATTCAAAACTGGTTGTCAGGGCTTAAAAAAAAATCAAGAACAAAAACAGAAGTCACTGGAAAAGCTCAGCAGGTCTGGCAGCATCTGTGAAGAAAAAAATCAGAGTTAACGTTTCAGGTCTGGTGATCCTTCCTCAGCAGCCACAGTTCTTTCGGTTTTTAAATAGAAATCAATATACTTGTATTTACACATCTCACACTTCTAATCCGACCAAACCTTTTTTCAACTTCTCTTAGGTATTAAAGTGCATTGATTGAGCAGAACATTCTCAACGAAAAGCATTTTAAACAAAAGATATTTGGAAACAGTTTGAAGAGAGTTTATTAGTGTAACGAACAAGATTGTAGCACTAGCTTCTTTTTGACTACAATTAAGAAGAATTCACACATTTACACAATTCATGGATCCAACCAAGGCCTGGCGCTGAGATGAACAACAGTGCCCAATAACCAGGGCTATAGGTTGTGGGGCCACTGTACTTGGGCTGGGGGCCAGGAGTCTGGGTATGACCAGGGGTCCGAGCCGGGTGTGGAATCAGGGCCCACACTTTCTGTTTGTGCCCCTGGATCAGACCACAGTGTTTGTAAATCTGCTGCTTATAAGAGTAAATAGATTTAACAGCAACATTGTCTAGTGGGACTGTATGGTTAACTTGCAGTTTTTAAAGCTTATTATAGTCTCACCATTTAGACTCAGCCCGATCCATATAACAACATTGTTGGTTGTGCCTGCAGTTTGTTCAATGAGAAGTCATAAATCGAAAGTAGTGTCATCTTCCTTTAAGCCATTTAGAAGAAACTGATTCGAGAGTTCTGTGCCTTAAATAAAACAAATCAATGGAAAGGAACAATCAATCTCCCGCTCATCTTTGAAAGAAACGTTATTTCTAATTGACCTTCACTTATATGTACTTCTATCTGATTCTGTTTTCTATTAGATATCTGTATCAATCAAATCCGGAAATAATGTTTTTACTTGAGTAAAAACATTGATTTGTTGTCACGTCACTGCAGGATACAGGAAACATGTCAAATCCCTCTCAAATTATATACAGTCGGTTCTGCTATAACGTGCGTTCCAGCAACGCGAATTGGAGATAACGTGGTTGATGAATAGGAGAACACGATTTCTAAAACAGTAACTTGTGTTGGCTATTTCACAATTCCATCCTCACTTCTTCAACCCATGGATGGCACAGTGGCTAGCACTGCTGCCTCACAGCACCAGGGACCTGGGTTCAGTTCCAGACTTGGGTGACTGTCTGTGTGGGTTTCCTCCCACAGTCAAAAGATATGCAGGCTAGGTGGATTGGCCATGCTAAATTGCCCATAGTGCCTGGGGATGTTTAAGTTAGGTGGGTTAGACATAGGAAATCAGGGGTAGGATAATGGGTTTGGGTGGGATGCTCTTTGGGGGGGGGTGGTGTGGACTTGTTGAGTCAAATGGCCTGTCCCCACACTGTGGGGATTCTATGGCCAGGGTGCAATAGCAGTTTTTAAAACTTACTGTTTAAGGTGCACATTTAAGAGGCTGATTGCAGCCATTGAGGCGGTTAAGGACAATGTTCTTCAATTTTGGAAGAGCTTTAACATCAAGAATGCAATTGACATTATCATGGAGGCCTGGGGTAATGTCAGTAAGGATGGCTTGCATGTAGTTTGGCGAAAGCTTCTCCCAGATTTTTTTCAATATTTTAAAGGTTTTGATCATCAGAGGAGCTCCCAAGAATCAAAGAGCATTGTGTTGATCTTGCAAAGCAAGTTGGATTTGGAAAAGTGAAGAGTGAGGATATTGAAGAGCTGCTCGAGTCCCACTGTGATGACCTCTCTACACTTGATCAGCAACAACTTGTCACTGAAGGGGAAGTGGAAGCTGGAGATGAGGAAGCTGAAGTCCAGGATGCAGCACCATAAAAGTTTTCCACTTCTGTTTTGTCTTCCATCCGAAGGGAAATTAAGAAGCAGTTGCAGCTCTTAGAGGACAACAATTACAATGCAGAAAACAACAGAGTAGCAGTTTGTGGAATAAGATCTTATTTGGCACCCTATGAACAGCTTCTTCATGAACGAAGGAAAAGGACAAAGCAGCAAAAACTGGATGTCTTTTTTAAGACAACCCCCAAGAAACAGTCAGAAAACAATGAACCAGCCAGCTTCCGGATTAACTATTTTTCACCCAAACTCTGCAACCGCAACCGCACCTGAAAGTGATGATGATGATGATGACGACCATCAGCACCTACATTAACAACAGAACAACCTCAACACCTCCTCCCCCATCGAGTTATCTTGACATTTTTTCAAGGTAAGGTGTTTGAATTTACTTTTTATTTCATTATTAGATATGATTTAACGTTTATTCAAACTGTGCTATCCTTTGTTTTAGGCTTTTGAATGATTTATGAGTGATTTTGAGTGGTTTTTTTGGTGATCTATCCCTAACCCTGCCTTTCCCCTAGGCCCCATTATTTCTATACCACAATTTTCTATAAGGTGATGTTGCGCAGGAATGCAACTATTACATTACAGCATAACTGACCGTGAGCATACGTGTAGATTGTGAAAAAATAGTCAATGCTATTGAATCCAAATCTACCTTCAATACTGTACACATATAACTTTAAAAATACATGGAGAACAACGAATGCCTGACTTTTTCTCAAGTCATAGTAGCCATTCTGTGTTTTAAATAATAATTATATCATTTGTGATCTTAGATTGAAAGCAACTCCCTATTTTTGTACGAGTGAGCATTCTACTTCAAAGTAGCTATTTACTAAGTGGTTAAAGAATAACAATATGGCAGAGGAAATTATTATGCACCCATAAATTTTGACTTACAGTAATAGATTTGATCACAAGTTGCAGGAACAGTATTTAGTTGTTCCTGAATATTAAGGAAGATTCTGAAAATGACTTTACAGGTAACATCATACAGTCTACAGAAAAATGAAACAAGATTGACAGACTGATACCATTATGGAGATAAAACTGCAGACACGTGCATAAATAAAACAGCAAATGTCTTGGAATTCCAAAGGTGTGTTAACATCATGTGGCAGCCTAAACAGTATTTTGACTGAATCCTCAAACTAAACACTGAGATTGGCAAGAGTGAAAACAAGTTTTAAAATAAAGCTGCAGAGCAATCCTTAACATCTTAATGCAGTGACGATAGCGAATATGAGTATTCTAATGAGATTAAGTGAACAAAACTTAAGGATGTCTGCAGATAGAGAAATTAATAGTTCAGATTTTGTGTTCACTATCATGATCACTCCGAAGCTGACTGCAACTTTAGATAAATTGGGCTTGTGCAGACTAACGCGGACAACCTGACGTTACAGTCTATCATTCAGTGTTCAGGCACGGGGCATGGCTCCATAGCTCCCCTCATACTGAGGCAGCACTCATGAAATCAGCAATAACTTCCCACTGGCAGTCTCCCATATCCTGTTAGATATCCCGTGAAATGTTACATATTGATCAATCAGGCCTAACTGGTTTTAAAATGCTCATGATAGAACTTTCCCTGAAAAACAACTTTTTAAGATTCACTCATGGAATGATGACATTGCTGGCTAGGCCAGCATTTATTGCCCATTCCTTAATGCCCAGAGGGCAGTTAAGAGTCAACCACTTTGTTGTGGGTCTGGAGTCACACGTAAGCCAGACCAGGTAAGGATAATAGTTTCTTCCCCTGAAGGACATTAGCAAAACAGATGGGTTTTTCCAACAATTGACAATGATTTTATGGTCATCATTGGACTCTTAGTTCCAGATTCTTTTTTAATTGAATTCAAATCCACCATCTGCCATGGTGGGATTGAAACCTGGGTGCCCAGAACATGACCTGGTCTCTGGATTTACGGTCCTGTGAAAAAGCCACTAGGCCATCACATCCCCTCACATATCTGTGGAATGATGATAAATAAATAATTAGTAACTAATTTTAATGGAATGTTCAGAATATTTTAACTTGTGTCTTCACTTCATGGCTATGTCCTAAAGTTTAATTTGTTCAGCGTAAACACTTTGACGATTTTTTTATTCATTCATAAAGTATGGTCATTACTCGATATGCCATCACATTTTGTCCATCTTTAAATGCCCTAAAGAGGGTGGTATACTAACATCTCAAATCATTGCAGTCTATGAGATTGTAGACTTGCTCGCCGAGCCGGTGTGTTTGATTGCAGACATTTCGTCACCCTGCCAGGTAACATCGTCAGGGCGCCTCTGGTGAAGCGTTGGTGTTCTGTCCTGCTCTTTATTTATATGCCTTGGTTTGCTGGGTCATTGGTATCACTTCTGGTTTTGCTTTTCAGTGGTTTGTTTATTGGGTCTAGTTCAATGTGTTCGTTGATGGAGTTCTGGTTGGAATACCATGCATCCAGGAATTCCCTCTCATGCCTCTGTTTGGCTTGTGCTATTATGGATGTGTTGTCCCAATCAAATTCGTGTCCTTTTTTGTCTGTGTGTACTGAGACCAGTGAGAACTGGTTGTGTCTTTTGGTGTCTAGTTGGTGTTTGGGTATCCTTATTGTCGGTTCTCTTCCAGTTTGGCCTATGTAATGTTTCTCACAGCCTTGCATGGAATTTTGTACATTACATTGGTTTTGTTGGTTTTGGGTATGAGATCCTTTACGTTTGTCAGTAGCTGTTGTAGGGTGGTTGTTGGTTTGTGGGCTACTCTGATACTTAGGGGTCTGAGTAGTCTTGTGGTCATCTCTGATATGTCCCTGATGTACTAGTGTGTTGTTTGTCTGGCCATGTTGTATCTTCTTGTTGTGCTCTGTCACAGAGCTAATGGTAGTTTGAGCTTTCTGAGTAGTCATTCCTTTTAAAAACTCCATATATGTGCTCCTGTTCTGCTTCGCACAGTTCTGGGTTTCTGCAGTGTGTTGAGGTCCGTTTGAATAATTTCTGGATGCAGTTCCGTTTATGGGTGTTGGGCTGCATCAGGACATTAATTTCTAGAGGCAATTTCATTAAGGAATGTTAAGGCAAAAAAGGTTTTGAAGGAGCTGCTTGCTTTCTTTACCCGTTATGGACTACCCAGGGAGATTCAATCAGACCAAGGGCCCAATTTTAGTGCCAAATTATTTAAGGAGATCATGAATACTTTAGGCATCCAACAGTTTAAATCAAGTGCATACCATCCTGAAACTCAGGGAGCATTGGAAAGGTGGCATCAGACCCTAAAGACCATGCTGAGGGCTTATTGCCAGGTTTACCCAAACAGTTGGGATAAAGGTATCCCATTTATCTTATTTGCTATTAGAGATGCCCTAAATGAATCGACTCAGTTTCATAGAATCATAGAATCGTAGAATCCCTACAGTGTGGAAACAGTTTATACCATTTGAGTTGATATTTCAACATGAAATAAGAGGGCTTTTAAACTTAATTAAGGAAAAGTTGATAGGTCTGAAGTCAGTGATCTCACTGTTGGATTATGTATGTGAGGTGAGAGAAAGATTAAACAGAGTAGGTGAATTAGCTAGGCAACATTTGAAGATGACACAGCATCTACTGAAGCAAAAAGCAGATAAGAAATCAAAAATTCCTACATTTGCTCTTGGGGATAAAGTATTGATGCTGTTACCAGTGGTAGGAGATCCCTTCAAAGCAAGGTTTGGTGGTCTCTATTAGATTGAGAGGAAGTTAAGTCAGGTGAATTATCTGGTAAAGATGCCCAATTGGAAAAAATTATTATCGGGTATGTCCTATAAACATGCTGAAACTTTACTATGACAGGGAAAGGGAACTAGAGAAATAGGTATTAGTTACTGCCACTCAGAGTGAGGAATCAAATCCAGATGATTCGGATTTTGATGTGCCTCAGAATAAATTGAATAATGAGGAAGTCCTTAAAGAATAGGATAGGGTATTAAGCCATCTGTCTCAGGGACAGAGATCTGAATTGAAAGACTTGTTGCAGCATGATGAGGACATTTGTAGAAATAGAATGGAAAAGACTAGTACTGAAGTACATGAGGTTGATGTATGGAATGCTGTTTCAGTAAAACAATACCCCTACAGGTTTAATCCTCTTGAAGCAGCATAGGTACAGAAGGAAGTGGAAGCAAGTCTCCAAGAAGACATCATCGAACTGAGTGAAAGCGATTGGAGTTCACCGATCTTGTTGGTTCCAAAAGCTGATGGTACTCAATGATTCTGCATAGATTATTGGGAGGTCAATACCATGACAAAATCAGACTCATACCCAATTCCAAGACTGGAGGACTATGTGGAAAATATTAGACAAGCCACTTACCAACTTAACAAAGTTGGACTTTCTTTGTGGTTACTGTCAAATACCTTTGTTGGAGAGAGTGAATGACGTTTCTGTATTTATAACCCCAAATGGGTTATATCATTTTAAAGTAATGCCCTTTAGAATGAAGAACGCAACAGCCACATTTCAAAGACTTACGAACAAAGTCGTGGCAGGATTGACAATTTGTGCCATCTATATAGATGACTCAGTGTTCTTTAGCCATTTGTGGGCAGATCACATGGCACACTTGGCAGAGCTCTTTGAGAAACTGCGGAAGGAAAAGTTGGTCATAAATTTGGCAAAGACAGAATTTGTGAAGGCGGAAGTGACGTTCTTAGGACATAACATCGCACAAAGAAGGATGACACCAAGGAATGTGAAGATGAAGGTCATTGAGGAATTTCTAAGACCAACCTTGAAGAAGGAAGTGTTACAATTTTTGAGGACTGAGCAGATTTTAGTAGCATGGTGGCACTGTTGATGGATTTATTGAAGAAAAACATGAAATTTCAGCGGAGAGAACAGGCAGGAGGCATATGAAAATTTAAAAGCAGTGTTAACCACTGCACCAGTTTTAACCAAGTAAAATTTCTTGAAACCCTTTAAAGTCACCATCGGTGCAAGCGATATAGGTGTTGGAGCTGTGTTGTTACTTCGGGATGATTGTGGAATTGAAAGGCCAGTTGGTTATTTTTCAAAGAAACTCAATATCCACCTGAAAAAAATATTCAACCGTTGAAAAAGAGTGATTGAGTTTGGTACTGGCTGAACAACATTTTAATGCTTATGTTGCAAACAATGTATCGGACACGGTTGTGTTCACTGATCACAATCCTTTGACATTTTTGGAAAGACTTAAATACAAGAACACCAGACTATTTCTTCGGAGACTTATATTACAAGCATTTAATTTACAGATTGTACACATTGCAGGTCGTGAAAATGTTATTGCGGATGTGTTACCATGGGTTCAAAAGAAAAATGGGCATATAAGAAAGAAACTATAAGAGTTCAATGTTATGTTTATGTATATAGAATTAATATGAAATATGTAAATCTAGATTAATGACTTATGTATCTAGTAATAATGGCATAATGATTTAGAGAAAAAAAATGAAGCCATCTTTTCATAACGATGGTTCTTTTTTCTTCTTAAGGGGAAGGTGTTGAGAAGTTGGTGTAGAATTTGTGGATTGGAAGGCAGGATGTTAGAATCTGTTTCTAAATTGACGGGGGTGTGGGGTAGAGTCCATGGGCTCTTTAAAAGATGTGCTTTTTCAGTCTTGGGGATTAAAAAATGTCTGCAGACAGCAGCAGATGCACAGAAAGTTCTTGAAATTGAAACATTGTATCAAAAGGCTATACTATTAGCAGGCAAAGCAGCATTTTTACCAAGACAACAGGGTGTTGAATTTGGCCAATTAATTTACATCTGGCTCTAGATACCAAAGCCCAATTAAATTTAAATCTGATGGTTTTGACAACTTCAGACCGATCCTAATGTAAGAAATTAATAGGTCCTCAAGGGTATAAAAGAAGAGGGCATTTGAAATTCGGGGTGAAAGCAAACTGCCATCTGTTAAGAGAATAGCTCTCGCCAGCCATCAGCGCTAAAGAAAGAGAAAATCACTGGCTCTCACAGAAATCGCTAAGATCTCAGTGTAAGCACCATCTAAAAAAGGTATTATGGCATTCTTAGCTAAAATGCCTGACACAAGAATTCAACGGAGAAAGGCATTCCTGATGAAAGGACAGCAGAGAAGGCAAAGAACATTCCAGAAGACTTATACTGACTGTAAATTTTAGAGATTAATTTTTTTTATTAATTTTGTTTATATAAGTAGGACTATTATCTATTGGAACAGCATACCATTAGAATTTTGTTTTATTGGAGAATAATTAGTAGTTAAGGGGGAATTGTTTGGTTTGTTAGTAGTTCTGTTAATTAGTTAACTGTTAGAGTTAGAGAAATAAATTGTTACCTGTTGATTGTAGAATGACTATCATGGGTTGATTTTATTTCGCCTCTCCTTTATAACAGACAGGGAGGTAAGAGGTAGTTATACCAGTTTTCATATTTCTTTTAACAGATTTTGAGGCAAGGCAAGCCTGTCTGGGTTGTTTCAGCTTTAGTTATTAGAGGAGACCTCATCTCCGCTTCATAACAGGTTATAATATTGAAGGTTCTCTCACACCAAGTGCCAGAAGTTAGAAAGTTAACAGTCAAACAAAAGACAGTCTCTCACTCCAAATGTTGCAAACCAGTTAATAAAGGAATCAGGACAAAGAAACTTCATTCAGCCTACAAAACTAAAAATTATAAAATTGACCATTCAACTACCAACATTAACACTACCAGTAAACTCCACTGCAGTGGCCATAGCATTCCAATATTCACTCTACACAAACAATTCAGAGACTGGTCCATGTAACTTGTGTGCTTTTTGGATTCACCTTTATTTCTAATCTGTATGTGTGTGTGTTGTGAATTTGTAGAAATTAATGAAGTCACTACTTTTGTTAATTTAACAAAGTCTAATTAAGTTGGCTCATTTTTAAAGCATAAATTCATTGGATCTAGCAGAAAGATACCCACTAGGGAAGGTTTTTTTTAAAAAAATTAGCCTTGTTGTAATCCTAAAGTGGTCGGTGAATAAAGATATAGGCTTGATAGGGATGAGGCAAGAGGAGTTGTGTAGAGATACTCTAACAGTAACCATATGGTAGAACAGCATATCAAGTAATAAATAATGGGAACTTGCCCAAACAGTAGAGCAGACATCAGGGAGATTTTAACCTACATATAGACTGGGAAAAATCTGGTTGGAGAAAGTTTTCATAATAATTTCTTAGACAAACATGTTATGACATCAACCAGAGAGCAAGAAATGACAGGACCATGGACCATACGTTTTAGGAGCAGGTTTAGGCCATTCAGCCCCTCACATCCGTTCTGCCATTTGATCATTGCTGACACATTTCTCAATGTTGCCTTTTGCCTGCCTTCTCCCCATAACCCTTGATTCCCTTACTAATCAAGAACTTTTCTCTATCTTAAATACTCTCAATGACTTGGCCTCCACAGCCTTATGAGGCAATGAGTTCCATAGATTCACTAGCCTCTGGCTGAAGAAATTCTCCTTGTCTCAGTTCTAAAAGGTCATCCCTTCACTCTGAGGCTGTGCCTTTGGGTCCTAGTTTTTCCTACTAGTGACAACATCTTCTCCACATCCACACTGTCCAGGCCCCACGGTATTCTATAAGTTTTAATGAGATCCTCCCTCACCCTTCTAAACTCCGTCGAGTACAGACCTAGAGTCTTCAACAGCTCCTCATATGAAAAGCCCTTCAAGGCCAGCACATCCTTCCTTAGATATGGGCTCACAATATTCCAAATACCATCTGACCAGAGCCTTGTACAGCCTCAGTGGTGTATCACTGCTCTTGTATTGCAGCCTTCATGAAATGAATGCTAACATTGCATTTGCCTTCCTAACTGTCAACTGAACCTGCATATTAACCTTAAAAGAATCTTGAACTAAATAGCCTAAGTCCCTTTGTGCTTCAGGCTTCCGAAGCCTTGCCCCATCCAATCTTCCTACCAAATTGCATTGCCTCACACTTTCCCACATTGTATTCCATCTGCCACTTCTTTGCCCACTCTCTCAGCCTGTCCAAGTCCTTCTACAACCTCTTCCTTCCTTAACACTACCTGTCTCTCTAGTTATCTTTGTGCCATCTGCAAACTTAGCAACAATGACCGCAGTTCCTTCATTTAGATCTTTCATATCTAACATGAATCTCCATGGTCCCAACACTGACCCCTGCAGAATTCCACTAATTACTGGCTGCCATCTTGAAAAAGACCCCTTTATCCCTACTCTCTTCCTCTGATAGTTAGCCAATCCTGTGTCCATGGCAGTACCTTGCCCCTAACTCCATGGGCTCTATCTAATTTAACACTGTCCTGTCCGGCGCCATGTCAAAAGCCTTCTGGAAATCAAAACAGATCACATCCACTGTCTCTACTTTGTCTAACTTGCTTTTTATCTCCTCAAAGAATTTTAACAGATTTGTCACATATCACCTCCCCTTGATGAAGCCATGCTGACTCAATTCTATTTTACTATGCACTTCCAAGTACTCTGCAATCTCATCTTTAATAATAGATGATGCGTTGGTTTGAGTTTTCCACAATTAATTAGAATCAAGAAAGATTCCTTCAATTGGTAAATAACTAAAATGGAGGGAGGCAGAAAGCATGAAACTACAGGCCAACTAGTTTTACATCCTTCATTGAGAAAACGATAGAAGCTCTTATTAAAGATGTTCTAACAGGGCATTTGAATAAGTTAAAGATGATCAGTCAGAACAAATATGATTTTTTCAAAGGGAAACTCTATTTAACTAATTCATTGGAGTTCTTTGGAGAAATAACTTGTGCTGTGGACAAAGGGGAACCCATGGGTGAATACTACTTAGGTTTCAATAAGTCATTTAATAAGATGGGACATCGAAGATCACTGTGGAAAATAAAAGCCCATCGTGTAGGGGGTAACATATTAGCTAGGATAGAAGATTGGCTGGCTAACAAGAAGCAGAGAGTGGGAATTAGTGCATCTTTTTTATGCTGGCAGGACGTCACAAGTGGTGTGCCACAGGAGTCAGTGTTGGGTCCTCAACTCTTTACAATTTACATAAATGTTTTGGGTACAGGGAGTGAAGGCATAGTAGCCAAGTTTGCTGATGACAAAGATAGGTAGGAAAATCAGTTGTGAAAAGAACATAAGGAGCCTACAAAGTGATTTTGATAGATATAGATAAGTGAGTGACAAAGATCTGGCAAACGATGTATAATGTGGGAAATTATAAAATTGTCCATTTTGGCAGAAAGAATAAAAAAGAAGTGTATTATTTAAATGATGAGAAATTGCAGAGCTCTCAAATGCAGAGGAATCTGGGTATTCTACTGGATGAGTTGAAGAAGTTTAATATGCAGGTACAATAAGAAATCAGGAAAGCTCCGAGAATGATGTTTCATTGTGAGTGAAACTGAATGCTTCAGATGAACAAAGTGATAGTGAGACCACATCTGGAGAATTGTGTACAGTATTGATCATCAAATTTATGGAACAATGTTAATGCATTGAAAACAGTTCAGAGGTTTACTGGATCAATACCTGGAATGAGTGGATTGCCTTATGAGGAAAGCCTAGAATGGCTAGGCGTGTATCCTCTGGAATTTAAAAGAGTCACAGATGAATTAATTGAACCATGTAAGATCCTGAGGGGGCTTGACCAGGTGGATGTGGAAAAAAGATGATTCCTGTTAAGGGAGAATTAAGAATTAGGGGTCATGGTCACCCACTTAAGACAGCGATGAGGAAAAAAATCTTTCCCTCAGAGGATTGTGTTCTTTGGAATTCCCTTCATCCAAAGGCAGTGGATGTAGAATTTTTAAATAATTTTAAGGCAGAGGTAGATAAATTCTCATTTCCCAAGGGAGTGAAAGATTAGCAAGAGTATGTGGGAATATAGAGTTGAGGTTAAAATCAGATTAGCCATGAATTTATAGGTTGACAAAGCTGGCTCAAAGGGCTGAATGGCCTACCCATGTTCTTTGTTAACATTCATCATAAGGAGCTAGGTTATCCATCCTCACCCAGGGGCTTCACAGTTTGGGGTTTCTCATCTAGAATCATAACAATTTGAGGAAACTTGCCAAGGATTTACTCATAATTCTGGGAATATAAAAATGCTTTTAGACATGGCATGACTGATGTACAATACATTTCAAAATGAGATCTGACTTTTTTAAAATTGTGCTGAATCATTATACAAAATGCATTTTGGTTATTGTTACATTTTTGAATGATGTATGGTTATTATCTTGAGCAATGTCCTTGTCATTGAGGCAAAATTTGATCAAGGGTGACACCAAGGACCTCCATTAAAATGTAAAGACAAAGTTCATTGGGATAATGGGAGTTCCTGCTAATGGCTGAAGTCATAGCTTACGTATTGAAAATGACTGAGGTTATTGCAGGCTTTCACCTCAGCACTAGGGCATTGCTGCAGGAGCTGGTCAGGACAATGTCATAAATTTGCCATCTTCAGCTGATTCATTAATGTTCTCCACTCCATCATAATACAAGAAGTGTACTTGTCTACTAATGATTGTTATGTGATTGCAACGTTCTACTCTGTTCACAATTATTCAGAAAATTAAGCAGTTTTTATAAGCAGCAAATAACAAAGATATGAAGGGGTTCCAGCCAATGATTTTCTCCATTAAGATAAAACCTAACAGCATTCCCTCAGCATTCAACGGCATTATCATCAAATTTCCTACCATTGACAACCTGGAAGATTGCCATTGCTTGGAAAATTGACTGGTTATGTCACGTTAATGAAATGGTTGCTATAGAAAGTCCAGGGCAGGTTAATCAGAAGCCCTTACCTCATAAAATGAAAAGTTTCAAAAGCCCTCCCACCACTTTGAAGGCGCAAACAGGAAAATAACAAAACATTGACTTCTTGCCTGCTCAGATAAAGCTTTAATAACAGTTGAAAAATCTTAATATCATCCAGGACGAAGCAGTGTCCTTTAACAGAAGCTTATCTGACATATTCAATATCGACTTCCACTATCACTGGTATCATAAAACTGCAGTGCACAAAACTGGAAGGAAGCATAGCATCATCTTACTAAGGCTTCTTCAGCTGTACCTCCCAAACATGTGGTCTCCACCATGGAAAAGGAACAGAACAATGGAACAAATATTATCAATTTCAAGTTCCCCTTGAAGTAAAGGCAAAATCCCAAAATAGTATGGCACATATCTCATTATTCCTCATAATACATAGGGTTAAAATGTGAGAAAGCCATTGTCAATCTCATTGAAGGAGTACCTTCATCATATGAACTGCAGTGCTCAATAAGCAAGTCCACCACCATATGCTCGACACAATAACTGCTGGCCTTGCCAGCTATGTCCGTATATAAAAACTGATACTTTAAAGGAAATCAAAGCAAAAAAAAATTTTCTCATTTTAATATATACATTTGTGAGACACTCCTGGATTTATTTAAAATAACAAGGTGTAGAGCTGGATGAACACAGCAGGTCAAGCAGCATCAGAGGAACAGGAAGGCTGACGTTTTGGGCCGAGAGTCTTCTTCAGAAATGGTGGAGAGGAAGGGTGTTCTGAAATAAATAGGGAGAGAGGGGGAGGCGGATAGAAGTTGGATAGAGGAGAAGATAGGTGGAGAGGAGACAGACAGGTCAAAGAGGCAGGGATGGAGCTAGTAAAGGTGAGTGTAGGTAGGGAGTCAGGGAGAAGATAGGTCAGTCCAGGGAGGCCGGACAGGTCAAGGGGGCGGGATGATGTTAGTAGGTAGGGGAAACCAAGTGAATGCTTGGGGACTGCTTTGCGGAACACCTACGCTCAGTTCGCACGAAACAACTGCACCTCCCAGTCGCGAACCATTTCAACTCCCCCTCCAATTCCTCAGATGACATGTCCATCCTGGGCCTCCTGCAGTGCCACAGCGATGCCACCTAAAGGTTGCAGGAACAGCAACTCATATTCCGCTTGGGAACCCTGCAGCTCAATGGTATCAATGTGGATTTCACAAGCTTCAAAATCTCCCCACCCCCTACTGCATCCCAAAACCAGTCCAGCTCGTCCCCGCCTCCCTAACCTGTCCTTCCTCCCACCTATCCCCTCCTCCCACCTCAAGCCCCACCCCCATCTCCTACCTACTAACCTCATCCCGCCCCCTTGACCTGTCCGTCCTCCCTGGACTGACCTATCTCCTCTCTAACTCCCCACTTACACCCACCTTTACTGGCTCCATCCCTGCCTCTTTGACCTGTCTGTCTCCTCTCCACCTATCTTCTCCTCTATCCATCTTCTATCCGCCTCCCCCTCTCTCCCTATTTATTTCAGAACCCCCTTCCCCTCCCCCATTTCTGAAGACAGGTCTAGGCCCAAAACATCAGCCTTCCTGCTCCTCTGATGCTGCTTGACCTGCTGTGTTCATCCAGCTCTACACCTTGTTATCTCAGATTTTCCAGCATCTGCAGTTCCTACTATCTCTGGATTTATTTAAAGAAATCTTTTCAGAAATGCATTTTTTTTGCACAAAAATATTAATACTTTCAGATAGTCAACTGTTAAGCTTCTTTTAAAGTAAGATACCACGTTCCCCTTCCTTCAGTTTGTAGTGGGCATTCACAACAACATATTAACAAAAGCAGGCTGGATTTTTTTTTTACTCTGTCAAGGAGCTGAAATATAGATGAGCAAATAAATGCAAATGAATTCTGAAGCACATCATCCCATTTAGCCTCTATTCATTTCTTTGACTAGACACGGTAGACATGTAGACTTTTACTCTATTGGAGGGTTTAAGAAGTGTTTTATGAGCTGCAAGCTGCATACAAAAACTGCTTCCTTTCTTCAAAATCTAGTGCTGATTAACTTCTCAAGTAATTGTTGTCTGGCACACATGTACAGCTGAAAGGATGGCAGAGGAGACGAGCTTTATTTTTCCTTGATATCCACTCTAATCAAATCAAGCAGTGCCACAAAATTGCATCTTTATGGATGAAAGCCCAGTGAATGACAAGCAAAACAGGAAAATATGAAAGCAGTTCTAATTTAGGTTCAAATGAAAGATGTGCTTTTCACAATCAATAGAAGAAGCACAAGCCTACCTTGTTAACATAATTGTAAATATATTGTAAATATTTTCCAAGCCACTGCATGTGTACTAGCGCATTTTAACAGAAAGCCACGCATTCATACAGGCAGGAATGGGGCACCAACAAATGGCAGAATGCTCTGATTGTTAGGCCTTGTGACAGACTGCATTCTTAATAATTCGTAATAAATTATACTAAAAAAAATTGAAGGTTTAAAAATTCTATTGCAGACAATTAAGTCTCACTGAGCAATATTATTGGAGTCATGTTACATTCTCAAGTGAAATAGCACTGAATAGAGATTAAAATTTTAGAAAATGTAGAATAAAGGAAATCCCAAACATTAGGATAACTAAGGAAAGAATAGGACCCATTAAGGATGACAGTAATAATATATGTGTGGAATCAAATGATATAAGTAGGGTTCCAAATGAATACTTTGTTTCAGTGGTCACTAGTGTTAGGGACAATGTGGGTATAGACTTCAGGGGGAAGGAATATGATAGCACAGACAGAGAGAAACTCTGAATAGTCTGGCAGGCTTAAAAGTAGATAAATCTCCAGGGCTGGATGAAATGTATCCCAGGCTGTTGAGTGAGACAAGGGACAAATAACAGGGATGCAGTAATAATTTTCTATTCCTTTCTGGCCACAGAAGAGGTAGCAGAAGACTGGAGGACAGCTAATGTGATAATGTTATACAAGAAGGGGGCAAAAGATAAGCCAGGAAACTACAGGCCAGTCAATCATTGATGGCGAAACCATCAGAAGCGATTCTGAGGGACAAAATTAATCTGCACTTGGAGACTGCATCTGCCATGCATTTACCCCCTTAGAACATATACAGGACGTCAAAGGTAGCTTGTAGGACAGTCCCTATCCTGATCAAATCATTTTTCACTGAATATCATACAAACTCAAAAATGGGTCAAAGGCTACAACTTTCAGACCTGATAAATGCTCAGTCAATGTCAAATTACCTTGAAAATTCAAAGTGTACCAATAATTTAAATAATAGAGTTATTCAAGTCACTTCACAGTACTATTAATCAGTGGTGACATAAGTTGTATTTTTTGACTGATAGAATGCTCACAGCAGTCCAAAAAGACATTCTACCTATCACAGGAATGAGCAATGTTGTGTATGAATTTCAATGCTAGTGCGATGACAAATACATAGACCATACAATGCAAGGATTGGTTGACTGAATCAAACAACATATTCCGCATCGTAGACAGACTACAGCCTACCACACACAAAACCCAAATCAAAATGTCTACTGTTTGATGTGACTGGGCAACCCACTTGAGAATCAATCCTGAGTGTGCAAGAAGTCACAGTAACAAACAATTCAAGGTAATCAGTTGATCTTATTATATAGATTACGTACATTGCTGGAAACAATGTACACTCATACGTAAAGACTCATTTACGACAAATAAAAAAAACATTTTCTCACCTTGTAACATATTTTGCATTGTGCAGAAGCTTGTCGTGTCTATATTTCTTAATTTCTTGCTCCATGGCAATACCTCAGTCAATCAGAGCCAACTAATCAGCATCCTTTCCTTCTGGGGTATAAGTTATTGTGACAGCTTGAAATTTGATATTCTTCCCTCTGTCCTGAAGAGTGCATGGCGTAAATCTTCTGTAATATGTCTTTCTTTTAAGTAATATTCAAACTGTGTTAATGTTTAATTTTATGTTTCTTTTTTCTGTGTTTTACGCATCAAAACAACTTTTTTTGTGGAAAAACCCGCAATGAATCTAGGAGGAGTACTTCTGTTAACTGTACTTATTTCTACTCACTCAAGGATGAAGGGTGTAATTGGGCTAGACCGGCGTTTATTGTGCATCCCTTACTGCCCTTGAGAAAATGCTAGTGATGCACCTTCTTGAACAATTGCAGGCTATGCAGTTGTGAAGGGTGTTCCAAAATTGTGACCCAATAACAATGAATGAACTGCAATATATTTCCAAGTTAGGATGGTGTGGATTGGAAGGGAACTTACAGGTAGCATTGTTCCCGTTCATCTGGTGCCTCTGTCCTTCTAAGCGGTAGTTTAGAGCTGCATGTTTAGAAGGTGCTGCTGAAAGTTGTTAGTGAGTTACTATAATGCACCTTGTAGATGGTATGCACTGCCACCACTGTGTGTTGGTGACAGAAGAAGTGAATGGTGATGGTGGTGGATAGGGTGCCAATCAAGTGAGTTGCTCTGTTCTGGATAGCATCAAGCTCATGCGTGCTGTTGGAGCCGTACTCGTCTGGGCATGTGGAAAATATTCCATCACACTTGTTATGAAATTAACTTAATGGGTTTCATAGAGATTATCCAGGGCTAGGGTGAAAAACACCATTTAGAACATAGAACATAGAACATAGAACAATACAGCGCAGAACAGGCCCTTCGGCCCTCGATGTTGCGCCGCCCTGTGAACTAATCTAAGCCCATCCCCCTACACTATCCCATCATCATCCATATGCTTATCCAAGGACTGTTTAAATGCCCCTAATGTGGCTGAGTTAACTACATTGGCAGGCAGGGCATTCCACGCCCTTACCACTCTCTGAGTAAAGAACCTGCCTCTGACATCTGTCTTAAATCTATCACCCCTCAATTTGCAGCTATGCCCCCTCGTACTAGCCGACGTCATCATCCTAGGAAAAAGACTCTCACTGTCCACCCTATCTAATCCTCTGATTTCAAGCTGGTCTATGAGTATCAGTGCTTGTGCAATGCATGACACTACTTCCAGCTATGCCTGCTCTGCTCTTGGAGCCGTTAGCATTCTTTTAAACATTTAAATGGCCCAGCCATGCAGTTGATCATGAATGCTCTGACGGCGCATGGAAAGCAGGAGTCAAGAGACCCAATAGAACCTACAAAGGGGAAGCCCAAATGATACTGTAAAATGTTCCAGGGTGGTGTAAAGCTATTTCCAAAGGTAGTTCAAAGGTAGACATAGGCAGATAAACCAGGATCAAGGATTTGTGAGATATGTGAGACTCCAGAAGAAACCAAGATAACCGTCAAAGGTTACCAAAACTAGGAGAAAAGAAGAAATATTCTGAGGCTGGGCAGAGATCCACAGTAATGGAACTGTAAAAGAGAGTCAAGGCACCAAATTGGAGATGAATGTCGGCTTCATGTTAGCAGAGTTATGAGAAGCCTCTTGGAGAGTTGGAAAGGAGCTAGACATTAGTCACAGAGTCAGTGTTGAGAGTCATATGGAATGAGATGCGAGCAGGCACTCCAGGTCGAAATGACTCTTGAGGAAATTAAGAAGTAGACACTTCAAGAGTGAGGGGTGAAATCCCTCTGGATCTGAGTGTTAACAAGACTTGTTTTGATTCATAGTAGTTATTGACATCAGGGTGGAATGACGGATGTCTTGGTTGCATCTGCCCCATTTAGTGTGCACTGTAATGTGCTTGACCACTTTAAGGTGGCATCTGTTTTCAAACCTGTGGAATCTTATGGTTTTCTTCTATTAGTAAGGATCTGAGATTCCCAATGCTCAAAACAAAAGGTTACTGGTCCCTAACCAGATCAAAAACAAACTTGAGTTTTACTAGTAGATCGTAACATACCTTTAAATTATAAATGGTGGACAGATATTGGGGAATCTGATCAGATTGAAGATTTCAAAATCATGAGGGATCCGGATTGGGACAAAATGTTCCCACTCACAAGAAGATCAAAACCAGAAGGCACAGGATTTAAATGTTTTAAGAAAGAAACAAATGCGAGGCAACAAAAAGCGTTTTCACACAGTGAGTCATTAAAGTCTACAATGCATTGCCTGGAATTGTAGTGGAGGCAGGTTCAATTGAGGCGTTTAAGAGGGCATTATTTTTCTTTAAATAATCATCCAAGGTGCAGGATTATGGGGAAAGGAAGGAGTCTGGCAGAAAGTGAAAGTTAAAGTTAAAGCTGGCATAGACATGACGGTCCAAACAATCTCCTTCTAACCTATAGCAAAGCTGTTTTACTCACCTCTTGAGTTGAGCTCTTTTGTCCATGTCTGGACCAAAGCTATGATGATGTAAGGAGATGAGGGACCTTTGCTCAACTCAAATGAGTGTCAGAGAGTAAGTTATTGCTGCGTAAGTGCTACCTGATAGCCCACTGACAGCAACTTCCAACAATCTGCTGATAATCTAAAGTAGACTGATTGGGCATATTGGCCGGGTTGATTTTGTCCTGCTTTTTGTGAACAGTTCATTATTGAGTAATTTCCCACTTTGCTGGGTAAATGCCAGTTTTGTAATTGTAATGGAATAGCTAGGCGATGGGCACAACTATACTGAAGAACAGGTCTTCTGTATATTGCTGAAATTCTTTCAGGCTATATAGTCCTGTGTCATAAATTCACCAGGTAACACTGCATTTTAAGGTATCTCGGAAGCTGCTCCTAGCACGCTGTGCTGCACTCTTCATTGCACCAGGCCTGATTTCACTGGCTCAATGGTAATGATTAAGTGGGGGATATGCCAAGACATAAAGTTGCTTAATGTGATTGAATGTGATGGCACACAGCCTCTCACGCATGCTCAGTTTTGCTCATGCACGCACCATGTTGAACACTTGGAGGAAGAACTGAAGGTGGCAAGAGTACAGAATGCATCTAGCTAGGAATTTCAATGTCCACCACCAGGAATGGCTCCATAGCACCATTACTGATTGAGCAGTTAGAGTCCTGAAGGACAAAGCTACTAGACTGGGTTTATGGCAGCTGGTGAGGGAATCAACAGGAGGAAAAAACATATTTGACCTCATTTTCACCAATCATCTGGCTGCAGATGCATCTGTAAACGACAGTGTTGGCAAGAGTGACCACTGCACAATCCTTGTGGAGATCAAGTCCTGCCCTCATACTGAGAATACCACCACCTCCCCCCCCACCCCCCATCATATTGTGTGGCACTATTATTGTGCTAAATAGGAAAATCTGTGAATAGATCTGAAAACTCAAGACTGGGCATTCAGGAGGCACTATGGCCCATCAACAGCAGGAAAATCATAATCCAATACAACCTGCAACCTCTCGGTCTGGCATATCCCCTACTGAATCATTCCCAACAAGCCTGGAATTTCCCAACAAATCCTGTTTCACTGGAAAGTGCAAGAGAGCATTAAACTAGCATCAGCATACCCAAAAAATAAGATGTCAACCTGGTGGAGCTAGCGAACAGGACTACTTGTATGCCAAACAGCATAAGAAGCAAGTGATCTCAGAGCTAAGTGAACCCTCAACTAATGGCTCAGATCTAAGCTCTGCAATCCTGCCACATCCGGTCATGAATGGTGGTGGACAATTGAAGTGAATTAGTTTTATTGTCACATGTACTCAAATGAGTACACTGCAAAGTCTACAGTCACTGCATTACAGTGCTATCATACAACGGTACCTTAGATACAAATACATAAGAGCGAATTCTTAGGAAACAAAATTAAATTGGAAAAGTAAAGAAATAAATAGTCCAGCATATTGGTCATAGGGATAAAATCAGAAAAATAAAGAAGTGAAAAGTTCAGAATGTTAGTCTTTCCAACCCAGTCTATGCTGGCACCTAGCCTCAAGGGAGACCCCCCCCCCCACTGCCTCACCGCCACCTGTACTAGACCCACCAATGTAGGAGTCACTCCCCTTTAGGTGCCATCACTTAGTCGCTAGGCCCCACTTTGCTGATGCTGCTGAACCCACACTTGCCCCGCAACCAAGAGTCACTGGCTCCGCTGCCACTGCCAGGCCACAAGATCCGCTTCAGCTGGAGATCTTACCTTGCCAGCTCCACCACCTTGAAGAGTCCACTTCCGCCAGTGCTGATGTCACCGACCGCTGGAGGAATTTTACTGCCGCTGCCACTAGCCCCAAACGCTGGGAGAACAACCTCGCTGCCATTGCCACAGGCCCCAAATGGCAGGAGAACGCATTCACTGCCGCTGCCATCACCTCCTATCGCTGGGAGAAGCCAGGTCTGTCACTCCACCAACCAACCTGCCACAGAAAAGAAGAAGGAAAAAGACTAGAATAAAAGGAAAATAAAGTGAAAAAAAAGAGCAAAAGCAAAAGTAAAATAAAGAAGGAAAGCAAATGGGAGTGGATGGATGCTGGGCAAGAATCCACATGTAGCCCTGTTACTTTTCTGCCTTTTTGCATCAATTAAGCACTCACTGCAAAAGAAGGCTCCACAAATATCCCCATTTTCAATGATGGAAGAAGCAAGCATATCACTGCAAAAGATGAGCCCGAAGCATTCGCAATAATCCTCAGCCAGAACTGCCAAGTGAAAAATCAATCTCAGCCTCTACCAGGATCATAGTCCCCAGCATCATAAATGCCAGTCTTCACCCAATTCAGTTCACTCCATGTGATATCAAGGAGCAGTTGGAGGCACTGGATACTGCAAAGGCTATGGGCCCTGACAACATTCCAGCAATAGTACCAAAGACTTGTTCTCCACAACTTGCTGCCCCCCAAGCCAAACTGTTCCAGTCCAGTTACAACACTGGCATCCACCCGACGATGTGGAAAATTGCGCACGTATGTCCTGCGCACAAAAGGTAGGACAAATCCAACCCGGCCTGTTACCACACCATCAGTCAACTCGCGATCATCAATAAATTGGTAGAAGGTGCCATCAACAGTGCTATCAAATAGAACTTGCTCCGCAACAACTTGCTCACTGACACCCAGCTTGGTATCTGCCAAGGTTACTCAGCTCCTGACCTCATTATTGCCTTCATTCAAACACGAACAAAAGAACTGAATTCCAGAGTGACAACCTTGACATGAAGGCTGCATTTCACCATGTGTGGGGAATCAAGGAGCCCTGGCAAAACTGAAATCAATGTGAACTTGGGGAAACATCCTGCTGGCTCATGACGTCTGGAATTGATATTGAGGACTTTGAGAGCAACTTGTTCCTATGTGTATACCACTGTGCTGTCATCTCTGGTGGGTGTGTCTTGCTGGTGGGACACTTCAGGCTAGTCATCAATTGGCCAGAGCAGTTAAGGATGACAGTTTTCCTTCCCTAAATGGCATTGCTGAACTAGGTGTCTCCTATCACAATCATAAATGGCTTCTTATTCATCATTATTGAGACTAGATTGGAATTTTAAATTAATTCAAATTCCACAAGTAGCCACGGTGAGATTTGTAAACATGATTTCACAGCAGTGGCTTAGGCATCTCGATTGCTGGTTTAGTGACAATCCCAGCAAACCATCACCTTCCGAGATCTCATTTCAGCATCACTATTCTTCTTAGATAATACCAGAACCAGAGAAAAAAAAAGCGCTGCCTGTGCAATTTACAGAATTAAAAGCATAGATTCAACATATAAACATTAGCTCAAAATATGAAGAACTGCTTTATACATATCACATTATGCTGCCAGGGAATGGTTAGCCCAAGCCTCAGTCTGGAATACTATTAAGGTACTTAAGATTAGCAGATGCCAGGTGGTCATCGTGGAAACTTATTCTCACATGCTCATGAATATTAGAAGTACATTTACTTATTAATTTTAAATGAAAAGAAATTTTAAAATTTAAAAAAACATTGAGAATTTGTGGACAAATGCAAATTAATTACAGTTTTGATGAAATATAATAAACAAGGTCTGGATAAAATGCATAAACTATGCAAGAGCTTTCTTATCAAAATATTATTATGCATTTAATGTGTTATCAGTTACACAGGAAACAATGAAAAATGCAAGTAAATTGGTATAAAGTTTGTCTTTGGCATTCCTGAGTAACCAAAAGATGCATACCATTTCTACAGTCTTAACACAACCAATGGCTGATGAACAGCCAATTTCCTTTTATCACATTATTGCAGCCATGAAGAAACACATTTGTTGTACTCAGCCCACTAAAGATACCAGTACCAATCTAACATATACATGTCTTATATCAGTAGAATCCTCAGAATATGAGGAATTCAACAATATATAACAAGTGGCATGACAGTTTATTTACTGGGAGAAAATTGTCTCTATCGAAAAAGAGAAACTCAAAATGTATTTTCAAAGCAAAATATCACTATTCTAGTAACGCAATATTTCTTGATAAACTATTTTCCCTAAAAATGTGACACAACATTTAAATTTTCATGAACTGAGGATTTTAGGCAGATATTGCATATATATTTGTAGCATGGTTTAATCAGGCAAAATATATCATATAAATAACTAAGGTCAGTGTTGGAGCATATTTTCATTGCCACTATTCCACTAAAAATAAATTTTCCACATTACAGTCTATACAGATCATTACCATAATATTTTCAATTTGGTGTGTAACAGCATTTTGAAACAAAAAGTACTCCTACGATATATGGTCCCTTTTTCTCCATATTGCAGTAAAATGGTATTACCATAGTAGAAGTCAGACAATGCTTTTCACCTTATACTTCCATCAATAAAATACTTGATCACATATCTCACATTGTGTTTGTTACTCTTAGTGTCAAGGCATAGAAAGCAGGAAAATATTGTCCAATATATGCTAGGTGAATTTAA
Organism: Ginglymostoma cirratum; assembly: GCA_024137785.1. Classification (NCBI taxonomy): domain Eukaryota; kingdom Metazoa; phylum Chordata; class Chondrichthyes; order Orectolobiformes; family Ginglymostomatidae; genus Ginglymostoma; species Ginglymostoma cirratum. The sequence goes on along the minus strand of JAHRHZ010000018.1, from coordinate 35,863,042 downwards.
ATGTCCTTGCCCCACCCTTGCATAAGCCAGCAGTAAGTTGTTCAACTGCATCCACGTGGAGCAAAACCAAACACAAATTAATTTGAATTATTTACAAAACTGGACTTTAAGCTTAAAAATGCTTCTGGAATTGGCAGTATGTCTTCTACTGGAGAATACCTATCCATTGTTGCAAGCCTGAATGGCCTACAGCAGTGCTAAATTCTGCCAGCTCCACAGCTTTCTAACTCCAATGAGCAGTAGATGGCCTGTAGCTCTCTGGGCTTCCATTATCCATTGTCTTTTTTGTCTGATTTTATCCCACATCCATAAGTTTGGATTCAAGACAGACTGGTCAAGAAGGAGGGCAAGGTCAAGATTGTCTTCAGATTTGGGCTTCTTTACATCATAGATATAAGACTAAATGCTACAATATAGGGCATTCAAATAATCATTAGGCTCTAATCTTACATTACAATATTAAAAAACTATTCCAGGAACTCTTGTGCCTAATTGCAGTCTTTTTTTTTTGTTATTCATTCAAAGGATGATGGCATCGTTAGCCAGGCAGCATTTATTACCCATCCCCAATTGCCAAGAGGGCAGTTCAGAGTCAACCACATTGCTGTGGGTCTGGAATCACATGTAGGCCAGACCAAGTAAGGGTGGCAGTTTCCTTCCCTATTAGGGAAAGACATTAGTGAACCAAAATGATTTTTCCAACAATCAACTCATGGTCATCATTAGCCTCTTAATTCCAGATTCTTCATTAAAAAATAGAATTCACATTCCACCATCTGCAGTGGCATGATTTGAAATCAGTTTCCCAAGACATTTTCTGGGTTTCTGGATTAAATATCCAGCAACAATACCTCTAGGCCACTCACCTCCCCGACTCCACATGCCAATTTACAAATGGTTGGACTTCAAGATTCAGCCTAGCTCTGTGTGTTTTTCTCTCTGTCTTTTCTTTCTCAATTCCATCCACGCTGTTTACGCTATCTATGCCTAATGAGGAAAAGCTCTGTGACATCAACACAAGGTCGCTCCAGGGTCCTAAACCCCTGACATAAATGTTTAACACTTACCTTTCTGGACAGGACAGTTCATTGCTGGCCTTCCCATTACTAAGCCTTTAATCAAAGATTTGGCCATAAACTCTCATGCTTATTTCATTATGGCAAAATATAGGAGGTATTCACGCTGCATGGCAGCAAGCAAGACTCAGCTGATTCCCTCCAGAATGATCAATGATGTCATCATCATACACATGATCAGATTCTTAAAGTAACAGCTAAACATATTTACATAACATACAACATCCCTCCCCCTTCATACCAGAGTTGCTGCAATGAAAACAATTGACAATATTTACAATCATATATATGACAGTCAGAGGTCAGATGTTCTGAAAGATGTCTATGTCCTTGTGTTGCTGTTCGCACACCTCAGGCATCCGTTTATTTCTCTCATTGCTTATCTGGCTATTCCCTTATCTCCAGCCAAACTTTTGTGCGTGCCATTCTGTTTCACATTTAAAAACAGCAGTGTCGTTCTCTTCAGTTTTAATGTCAGTTCACCACCTCATTGACAAAGATAGTGGGTCAGGTTTTAGAAGTCTCTGTTTCACATGTATAGTCTCCCAAATACTTTGTGAGACTGGATGAACAATTAATTTGCTTATAGTCCCTTGCTGGGATAGTTCACAAGCATAATACTTTCCAATTCTCCTGTCATCTTTAAGCAACTTCATTGAAGAAACAGAGTTGGAGGTTACACAGCTTAGTACAATCTCTTTCCCCTACTATTGCCACTAAGTTCTTAAGTTGCTTTGTGATTTCTGCTTGTTTTTCTTTCACCATCAATGAGGCTTTCAAACTGAGATTACTTCTCCAGCAACTGAACAAGCTGTCTCCTTAATGTTAAGCATGTATTTTCGACCAGTATTAAATGCCTCAAATCATTCATTGCCTTCCACTAACAGCCCAGTCCGGTAATGCATTCATGAGAAGGCATGCATTTAAAGAAATTTTGATTTCTTTAATTTATGTGCTGTTTAGCCTTTTTGCAATTCCATGTTCAGATCTGGGATGACAACCTTAGCATTTACTCTGTTGGTGTCTATGTCATACGTATACAATCCCTCATCACTTGCCACGTACTATAAAACAAAGTGTTCTTTCTAGCATGTGGTAGTTCATATTTGTCACTTGAAGCAAAACCACATCATCCTTTATTCTGGGATAGTAGCTGGAGAATCTGAGATAACAAGGTGTAGAGCTGGATGAACACAGCAGGCCAAGCAGCATCAGAGGAGCAGGAAAGCTGA
>JAHRHZ010000018.1:35839897-35850734 GCA_024137785.1 Ginglymostoma cirratum | reverse complement strand
ACAGGAAAACGTCAAGTTTTCCTGCTCCTATGATGCTGCTTGACCTGTTGTGTTCATCCAGCCCCATGCTTGTTATCTCGGATTCTCCAGCATCTGCAGTACCTTTTATCTCGTGTACAGAGATCTATGCAGTTTATATAGTTCATATAGATTTCGGCAAAGTCTTATTTTGTCAAAGGTATGATGTGCACTTTTTTTTTTGTAGGAGACTTAACCTTTCTCTTACATAGCCCCTAGGTACACCTTAAGTATCATCTGATCAAACATGGACTCAGGCATCTTTTAGCTACTCTCAAACCACTGTCCCCAGGTATTTGTACATTTTGTGGCCAGATTCTAGTTGGATACAGTAGGAACCAATTTAACTCCCTTGGTGCTTTGTTAATAAAAGTGAAGAGAGTACTTTTATTTCATTAAATGAAAGGGTGGCAACTAATTTAGAAATATTGTAACAAAGGGATGATATACTCATAGATCTGTTATCTTTCAGGGGTAAAAGAGAATGGGATTAATTTAATTTATGAATTTTTTTTCCGCTCTTAAACCCTAGACAACAAGATACTGTTTGATTTAATCCATTCCCCTTTAACTCTCATCCTTCACCGAAGTAAGCCAAAGTGTGTTCTCAAAGCCCTGGTTCTCGGATTTCAATTTTTGAAATAAACGCACAGGAGAAAAAATCTTAAGATGAAATCAACATAGGATTTATCATCAAAACATTCAAAACATGGGACAATTGTTTCGCTCCTCCATTTGCAATATAAGCCGACCAAAAAAAGATAAATCTTGGTTGAGTTGGAAGCTAAGCAGACTCAGGCCTGGTAAGTGTTTGGTTGGGAGACTGCCTGGGAATACCAGGTGCAGTAGACTTTCGGGACAACATGATAGCACTGTAGCTAGCATTGCTGACTCACAGTGCCAGAGGCTGAGGTTTGATTCTAGCCTTGGGCAACTGTGTGTGTGTGGAGTTTGTACATTCTCTCTAGGTCTGTATGGTGGTTTCCTCCCACAGTCTGAAGATATGTAGGCCATGTGCGTTAGCCATGGAAAATGTGGGGTTATGGGGATACAGTAGTTCTTGGTGAGATGCTCTTTAGAGGGTTGGTGTGGATTCCATGGGCTGAATGGCCTCTATCTGCACCATAGGGAATTAATGATTCGGTGTGGGGGAAAGAGAGTAGATATGTTATAAATTGCAAATTTGATAAATTCAAATGTATTAAAAATCAGTTCACCTGAATTCAACTTCATGGAAATCAGTGTCCAATACCAGGTTCCTCACTGGCCTGGACTCAGTAGGTTTCCTTCATATAGGCAAAATGTAAGCTTTCTTCCAGACAGCAACTTGGAAACAGATACGGAGATTCCGAGGAAAGCTGTTAACTCAGCCCAGAGATTTTCCCTTCCTCTAGAGGTCAAACAGCAATTGACTTAGGATCTCAAAATTGTACATTTCAACAATTCAACAAGCTCAAATTTCTGTCATGTGTCAAAGACAAGTATTTGAGGTACTGATTGCCCATCTCAAGGGGATGATTGGAAGGTCATTAAGCTACAAGTGTAGTTTTACCTCTCCCACCAGAGATTCCATCACAAAGTGAAGAGAAAACTGTAAACACATAACTGGCCATTTTAATATAATAAATTTAGATGCACTTGGGGAAGTGGCTCTAGAATTAGTGGATGCATTGGGGGTCATCTTCCAGGATTCTACAGAGTCTGGATCAGTCCCTGTATAGTGGAGGGTAGCTAATATCACTCTAATATTTAAAAAGGGAGGTAGAGAGAAAACAGGGAATTATAAACCAGCGAGCCTAACATGTGGAGATATTTCTTGAATCCATTATCAATGACTTTATAATGGAGCATTTAGAAACCAGTGGCAGGATCAGACAGAGTCAGCATGGTTTTACAAAGGGGAAACCATGCTTGACAAATCTGATGCAATTCTATAAAGATGTAACTGTTAGAGTTGACAATGGGGAGCCAGTTGATGTCGTATACTTGGACTTCCAGGAAGTGTTTAACAAAGTCGCGCATAAGAGATTATTGTGGAAGATTAAAGCACATTTGATTGGGGGAAGTGTATTGAGATGGATAGAAAACTGGTTGGCAGAGAGGAAACAAAGAGTAGGAATTAATGGGTCCTTTTCAAATTGGCAGGCAATAACTAGTGGTGTGCCACATGGATCAGTGCTGAGACCCCAGTTATTCACAATATATTTTAATGATTTGGATGAGGGAACAAAAAGTAAAGTCTCAAAGTTTGCAGAGATACCAAGTTGGGTGGTGGGTGAACTGTGATGAGGATGCAGAGATCCTCCAGCATGATCTCGACAGGTTTGGTGAGTGAGCCAATCAATGGCAGATGCAGTATAATTTGGATAAATGTGAGGTTATTCACTTCGGAAGCAAAAACAAGAAGACAGATTATGACCAGAATGGCTGTAAACTGGGGGAGGGGAGTGTGCAGTCGGACCTGGGTGTCCTTGTGCACCAATCAATGGAGGTAAGCATGCAGGTGCAGGAGGTGGCAAAGAAGGCAAATGGTGTGTTGGCCTTCATTGTGAGAGCTTTCGAGTACAGGAGCAGGGATGTGTTGTTGCAGTTATACAGGGCCTTGGTGAGACCACACCTGGAATATTGTGTGCAGTTTTGGTCTCATTTTCTGAGGAAGGATGCTCTAGCTCTCAAGGGAGTGCTGCAAAGGTTTACCAGGCTGATTCCAGGGATGGCTGCTCTGACGTATGAGGAGACATTGACTAGGTTAGGATTTTTTTTGCTGGAGTTCAGGCAAATGAGAGAGGATCTCATAAAGACTTATAAAAGTCTAACAGGACTAAGCAGGGTAGATGCAAGGAGGATGTTTCCAGTGGTGGGTGTGTCCAGAATCAGGGGTCACAATCTGAGGATTCAGGGTAGACCATTTAAGATGGATGTAAGGAGGTATTTCTTCACCCAAAGAGTGGTGAGCCTGTGGAATTCGTTACCACAGGAAGTAGATGATGTCAAAACATTGAATGTATTCCAGAGGAAACAAGATATAGCACCTGGGGCAAATGGGATCAAAGGTTATAGGGAGAAAGCAGGATTAAGCTACTGAGTTGGACAATCAGCCATGATCATGTTGAATTGTGTAGGAGGCTCAAAGGGCCGAAAGGCCTCCTCCTGTGTCTATCTTCTATGTTTCTATGTTTTTGTTTTTCAGAGCTGCCTGGAGGCAGATTCCAATCTCCAAGCCCTCTGCATCAGCTTTAGCTGGAATATTGATACAATGCAGGTAGTTTAGAAGCTTCTGCAAAAAAGATCATATGATTAGCCTCAGCCATTTTAAGAGTTCAGCAAGCTTCTCCATTCAAAAAAAAAAGAAGTTAAACATGAAACTATAGAAGTGAATAGTTTTCTTTGGGATTTCTCTTCATGCCCTCTGGCCATGACAGTTTCAATGATTAAATGTAAACTGCAAGTTCATAATAGCATTTTCTTTCATACATAGGCTTGTATTTAATTGAACCCACTGAAGAGGACATGATAATAGCAGCTTGGGAGAATTTGGCCGAACTACCCAGGTCACGTGTCCAACCTCAGGAAATGTTCCACAATTAAGGTTGCAGAAGGGAGAGTCTGATGCAGGAACCATTAACTAGCAGTGGGACATCATTTAGGTGTTTGAATGAGCCAACTGGCTTCAGCTATCCCTAACTGCAATGTAATTTTGTGGTGGCTCAGGGATTAAATAGAATCCACTCACTCTCTTGCACTCCCAAGAGCTGTCCTACAAACTCTGTTGGATTTGACAGTGGCCTTAATTCAGTCAGGCCTCCCCAAAGAACTGGTCGATTCCTCATCAGTTCTCCAATCCCTGTCAAGCCCATTAAATCCCACGCATACATATAATAAGCACATTCATAGTTTTAACACTATTCTGGAAATCAAGCAGAGGGAATGGAGGGACAGCGTTGAGTTGCTCATCAATTTTCAATTGGAAACAAGCCAGAAGAGTTACTTAAAGTTTCAACCCTATTGGTATTGAGTTGAAATACTGTGTTTTAACCTTGAATGCTGCCCTTCCTTGGCATCTATTAATTGAAACAGGAATAAAATTTTGCAGTCTCTCCTGCTTGCCCGCTGTAGTCACAAGGAAGTACCGTAAAAACCAAGAAGTGTTGTAATCGGTATTTACACTTAGTTTCAGGTTTTTCAGTATCAATTCCGTTACATTATGACAGTGGGAGACCCCCTGTGGAAATCTGTCCTGTGGGACACAAAGATAAACGACCATGTTGTCGGTCTAGGAAAATTTTCAAAATTATAGCATGGGTGGTCAACCTTCACTGTTTATAATTTGAGCTTGGGTGGGACAATGTCTGAACCTATTTTGTCAAACACATTTATGATCTAGCCTCTTAATTGCAGTAATGCTTTGGATTTATCACAGAGAATTATGATGGCAGTATTTAGCGGGATGAACATAAGATTAATGACAAAAACCTGTAGAAGTAGCCACATTTCATTTGCCTATGAAGCAGTTACACTTTCAGATGGAAATCATTAGCAATGGGGATATAGAACACACTTAGTTATTACTATAATGGTCATGACCATTTGTAATGTATCTGAAATCATGCTTACTTTAATCATTTGCAATTATAACTCACCAGTAGAAAATTGTATACTTTTTTTCAGTGTAGTTAACTGCTCCATATTCATTGCATTTGCAATGAAGTCCTTGCTCATTTTTAAATAGACCAGTCTTTGTTTTACTGAACCACCAAAAGTAAAGAGTGAAGGATAATGATGCAAGGCACCATAAAGGTTTTAAAGTTTCAGGAAATCAGAAATATTATCAGTCCTAGCCCATCATTTTGTAGATTACGGACCTTCAAGTGAAGATTTCAATACTTCTAAAATACCTAAAAGGTTTCTGTTTTTACAACCTTTCAGGCAATGAGATCCAGGTCACTACAACCCTGAGGGTGAAAATGTTCTCAACTCCTCTCTAATCCTTCTATCAAACACTTAAATTTATGCCTTTTTGTTACTGATATCTCTGCCAAAGGAAATGGTTCTTTTCTGTGCATTCAATTTAGGCTCCTTATGATTTTATACACTTTGATTCTCCTCAGCATCATCTGCTTCAAACAACCCGATCTTACCTCATAGCTCAAAAACTTCAGCAGTAGCTACATTCTCGTGAATCTCCTCTGTACCCGCTCCATTATAATCACAACCATCCTGTAATTCAATATTCAGATCTGTGGGCAGTACTCTAGCTGTGGGCTATCCAGGGTTTTATGTAGTAATAGCATAACCTCCTTGTTATTTTCTTCTACGCTTTGTATTGTTACCATTCATGAGAACCTCAAAGTACTGTGGATACTTTTAACTTGCAATTCCAAAATGTGCTTTTTGAAGGAGGACAGAACAGCCAAAAGTACATGTAGAGGTAAATTAAGTAGCTGTCTAGAGAGAGGGAGGAAGAGAAAGAGTGAAGGGGAGAGACAAGCGTCAAAGAAACTTCAAACAGGCGGGATTGTGATTCCCTGTAACAAAAAATGATTGAAAGGGCTGACGACACCCTGTTAAACAGCAAGTAATCACCTTGTGGATTATATCCCAACATGCAGCATTTGGTGTTTTTCCCTTGGAAGAATACACAAGTATAGGAAATAAAAATCCAGTTTCAACTCTACTTGAGTGGACCAGTGAGAATGAACACTCTTTTATATACCAATCAAGATTTGAAAATTAACAAGCTATGAAGGTCACAGTGGAAGAACTATCCCCTTTTACCCCTGTGTTGCAGGGAAAGGAACTAACTTGGAGTGCTACAAACCTGAATTTAATAAAAAAAAACAAGGAAAGTTCAATCTGCCTACCAAACTAAGAATCTCAAGAAAATGACTATTCATTTATTAACATCGATGCTACCAGCAACCTCCATTACAACAGCTGCAACTGTTGCAGTGGAGGTTACTGGAATTGTTGACATTGGTGATTGAACACAATTCAAAGACTGATCCATATGTACTTTTTTAAACTTTTATTTTATAGGGTCCCCTCTTATTTTCAATTCTGCATATGTGTGTTACATTACTAATTCTTCTCATGTTTAGTGATTGAGAATATCCGCTGACGCCAATGATCTTGTGATAAGGTCCAACTGTGCATGCTCACCTTGAATTTTCTTTTAAAAACACACACACGCACACGCATGCAAAATATAAAGCTGATTTTTAAGAAATTGAACATGAATTCAACTTACTAAGCAGCTTTTTTTTCTCTTCACCTAATTTTTCTTTTCATTCTCCACAGTTTCTTTTTAAGTTTTTAACTTTCTTTATTTCAATATATTTCAGAGATTTTGTTGCTATTACACATGCTCCAGGGTGTCAGCAAACACAGCTGCAAAAATATTAGCTCACCACACTTATGATTTTTTAAAAAATTCTTTCATGGCATGTCACTGGCAGGACCATCACTTGTTGCTCATCCATAATTGCCCTTGAATCGTGTGGCTCGCTAAGCTATTTCAGAGGGCAGTTGAGTCAAACACAATACTGTGAATTTGGAGTCACATGTAGGCCAGACCAGAGACGATACCAGATTTCCTTCCCTACAGGACATTAGTGAACCAGATAGGTTTCTACAATAATTGACAATCATTACATAGTCACCATGAGGCTGGCTTTTTTAACTCTAGCTTTTTTTCCCCCTTACTTAAATCCAAATTTCATCATCTAACATGCTGGGACTTTAACCTATGTCTCCAGGACGTTAGCCTGGTACTCTGGATTTTAGCCTAGTTATATTGCCACTACATCACCATTTCCCATATAATTTCAACTACAAAATTTTTCCTTTTAAAAGAAATCAAAATATTGGTACCCCAAATGTTCAAAACTGTTAAGGTATACACATCACAGTGGTGCACTATTGATGAGTACGATATAAAATTCGCCACAATCAACCAAATTCAACGATTCAAGCCTACTTTGTCTACTTACTTCTACAAGAAGCATGTTCATAAGGTCATTCATGGTTTTGCTGCATCATAGAACACAGAGAAAATCATCACCCACAGTTATTGATTCTTGCAATAGCTGTCAATCTAATAATCCTATTATATTATTGCGAGGCATAGGCATAAATCACTAGGGTACGAACCACAGGGTAATCTTTGTCACTTGGTTCACAAGAGCTTTTTTAATGTATTTTGTAGGATTAGCTGCTACTTACAAAGGATGGCCTTCAAAAGAATACCAAGAGCTGGAAGCATTTGTGAAATTGAGACTGAGAGCAGGATATTTTGTTATAGCTACAATGCATGCAATTAAAATTCTGAGAATTTCACAAAATTGTATTCTTGCAGGCTTTTTCCATTAAATATCTGAAGTATGAAGAGTCTAACTAATCTTCAAAAAGTTTCCTTTCTGTCAAAGGTTACTACTTTCTACATTTTCAATATTCCACTGAAAAATTGGATTGCCATTATTAATGTAATTCTAATATACTCTGGGGTGTCATTGTCACTTGTCAATTCTGCTTCAATGTATTCCAGTTGGATTATTTGTTCTAAGTTTTCATTTTCCAGATGGTATTTTATGCTAAGGTGCTCAAGACTATACAAAAGAACCTTTATTTTTGGCTAATGGATATCTAGACCATATGTTTGGCTTTTCAACAACAACTTGTCATGAGTTAAAATATTTGAATACAAGAAAGCTTGGAACGAGAAATGGTGATTAAGTCATTCAATCCAAATGGAGTATCCATATTATACGCTAACTAAAAGTAATACCTAAGATCATAAAAATAGATAGCTGGTCTTGACATGACAAGGTAAATTTTTGCATTTGAAGAGCAGCTTCCATGCTTGCCTGATTAATTAAGCATGTGTGATAATTGGAAATTAATGTTGAATACCAGAATATGGACCTATAAAACATATATCTGAGCATGCTGCAGTGGGATATGGACCATGTATAGCATTTTCAGAGAAAACTAACAGGCAACAGAAAACTTAAAGTCTTTCCACAAATACTGATATCACTGGAATGAAGATATCAAATAGAAAGTCAAAATTCTTGTGAAAACTATGTTGTCAATTCTTATAATGCTTTTCAAATATATCTGAGACTAATTACTTGGCACTATATATTAGATGAAAGATGTAATGTAACAAAGGATCTTTTATATAAAGTATTTGCAGATGCCTTACCTTGTGCTCAGGTTCAAAAATGTTTACAAAATGTATTTAGCAACAAGCCACATTGTGAGGTGCTCTGCTAAATCAAGGAACCAAACAGCCTGGAAAGATGAAAAGGAAGAGAAAAAAAGAGACAAACAAGGAAGTGCACCAGATTTCAACAATCAATACTGATCAGAGTCATCATTTTGTGATGTGACTTGTATCTGCAGCACTTGCACGAGGAATGCCTCTAAACAATCGGAAGCATCAGGAACCCACAACACCACAGCGTAACAAAGTAAATGAATGGCTTCACCATTTATATTTTCCTCTTTCAAAATAAATGCTCCTATCACACCTTATGCCATGCATTTAACACTTTGAGGAAAGTACTAAATAAATGCTTTCCATCAAAAAGGTTAACATAGTGAAATTCATGCATATTCAGATATCATAAGTAGAACAGCTTGAATGGTAAGGCAGAGATAGTAGGAACTGCAGATGCTGGTGAATCTGAGATAACAAAGTGTAGAGCTGGATGAACACAGCAGGCCAAGCGGCATCAGAGGAGCAGAAAAGCTGATGTTTCGGGCCTAGACCCTTCTTCAGAAAAGGCCCGAAACATCAGCTTTCCTGCTCCTCTGATGTTGCTTTGCCTGCTGTGTTCATCCAGATCTACACCTTGTTATCTCTGAATGGTAGGGCAGCTAGTTCTGATGTACATGTATGTTGTCATGGCCCATAAGCTTCATTGTTTCCTGTTTGAGTTAACTAGTTGGATCCTAACATGTATAACGATAGAAACTAGGGAGAAGGTTGAGTGGAATCATCCATTGTTGACAATTTTGGCTGAAGATGTTTGCAAACACTTCAGATTTGTCTCTTGCATTTATACACATGGCTCTCCCACAGTTGAGAATGGATATATTCTTAGCACTTATGCCTTCTGTTATATTGTCCAGCTTCATGCTGAACTGGATCAAGAGAGTTTTGCTTAGGTCCACTGGCTGTAAGACCACTTAGCTTTATCTATAGTATGTTACTCATGTCACATGTAAGTAGCCCTGTGCTGTAAGTTTATTAGGTATGTGTCTACTTCTGGCACGCCTTTCTAAGCTGCCAAAAAGACCAGGTTTTGTCTGCTTCCTTTCATACCCAACGCTGATGGAGGAGACAAGAATGTGTCCAGCCAAATCTTTCAAATTGTGATGATACTCAAGAGTGGCAGTGGCACACTATATAGGCTCTTGACTTTGATTGAAAGATGAAATTACCTTCTCCCTTTCTACTTCTGTCTCCATACTCATCTCTCCAATTGAAATGATATAGAATCAGTAGCAATATCTGCATTCTCAAATCTATCCAGGTTTAATTATTTCTGGGTGGACACACTCTTATGATTATATGAAAGTACCATTCACTATTATTTACTGTTTAAACGCAGAGATACTACTGATGACCTCAAAGCATTAATACAGTGGTAAATTGGAAGTCCCTGATACATTGTAGTTTACAGATTCTGTATTAATGCCTTGAGACAACTTAAAATAGCCCATTAAAGGAATTTTCTTATATGGCTTGTGACCAACCAAGCTAGCTGCAATCAGGTAATAATGTACTAGTTCATTTCTTTAGATTGATTTAAACCGCACAGAACAGGTTTCATTTGAAATAAATTGTAACAATTCAGATCTGCAGCAGTATTGTTTACCATGTCAAAGCAAATGACCTCCAATAGCCTTCAGAGACACAATCCTATTTCAAGCATGTGCTGGAAGACCAGTCTTAACTGGTTCTTCCAGTGTTTTATGAAGAAACAGGGTATTTACAAGCTCATAACAAACAAACAGTGAATGATTATATTTCATCCAAATGAACCAACTTTAGGAATAGATTATGAAGTGATATAACCTTCTTACCAAAGGAGTTTAGAATCAGAATCATGTTATGGTCTTCTGGGGGGAAAGAATTTACAAGAACAAAGACGCAAGCAGAACCTCATTACACATTGGTTAGTGATACAGATTTAATCTTTGTCCCAATAAGATATATTTCACGTAAACACTCTTCTTTAAAGGCTGAGTGTTACTGCAGGGTTCATAATGTAATGAATAAAATTAAATAGAATGTAAACACATAGTATTGCCCCATGATTTCTAGTTATTGGGAGGCAAATGGTTTTTGCCAGCATTTATGCACAAATTATACAGCTGAGTCACAAATACATGGTTGAAATTTGCTATCTAAGTTATGCCTGATCCGCTGCTAGCTTCTCACTGAACCAGAGTTCCCCACTGTGTTTGTTGAATGTTGTAAAGTTATTTGCATTTGCCAACAAAACTAAGTTCAATCATTTGACATTTAAGTACCCCGTCAAAGATGTGATAACCCTTGCCTATGGAGCTATTACTGATGTGGAATCTCATTCTGTCAGGTTTTAATTGTCTATGGAGATTTAGAAAATGCAAAGTTTTAACTTTATTTCATTTTTGACTTTCTGTCTCTTTTAAATGACCCGTAATCCAATCTTGTTTTCTTTATTAGAGACACAAAAAAAACTGCAAATGCTGGAATCCAAAGTCGACAAACAGGAGGCTGGAAGAACACAGCAGACCAGGCAGCATCTGGAGGAAAAGAGCAGTCAAC
>JAHRHZ010000018.1:35807661-35829897 GCA_024137785.1 Ginglymostoma cirratum | reverse complement strand
CTGCAGGAACAGCAAATCATATTCAGCCTGGGAACCCTGCAGCCCAAAGGCATCAATGTGGATTTCACAAGCTTCAAAATCTCCCCTCCCCCAACCGCATCCCAAAACCAGCCCAGCTCATCTCCACCTCCCTAACCTGTTTTCCCTCTCACCTCAAGCCACACCCCCATCTCCTATCTACGAACATCATCCCGCCCCCTTGACCTGTCCGTCCTCCCTGGACTGACCTATCTCCTCCCTAACCCCCTACCTACACTCACCTTTACTGGCTCCATCCCCGCCTCTTCGACTTGTCTGCCTCCTCTCCACCTATCCTCTCCTCTATCCATCTTCTATCCACCTCCTCCCTTCTCCCTATTTATTTCAGAACCCTCTTCCCCTCCCCCATTTCTGATGAAGGGTTTAGGCCCGAAACGTCAAGTTTTCCTGCTCCTATGATGCTGCTTGACCTGCTGTGTTCATCCAGCCCCATGCTTGTTATCTCGTAGAAAACTGGAAAATCAGTTCAGTGATTTTTGCTTCCTGATTCTGATGTTGAGACAGTCTATCTTTGGCTCGCCAAGCCCTTTGTGTTCAGTTGCCTTTCCCTGGAACATTCCATTGATGTGCAGTTAGTACAGAGAAACTGCCTCACTTGGAAAACGTACCTAATTTATCAGTTGAAAATTGACAGCTCACAGCAACTGTTGCAGGCAAGATAATGGGTTTTCTTCAAATTTAAACTGAGTTTTTCACTGCAGAGAACAGAAACCTTCTGCTGGGGAGAACAGACTACTCTTTCTTCTCTCTCTCTCTCTCTGTCTCTCTGTCAGTCTGTGATTCTGGAACTGATTCCCATTTCTAACCTGCTGAGTTAGCTGAGGGTCAATCAGCTTTACTTGTAAACAACTCCTTGGCTCCTGGTCATCTGCATATTGTAGGAACTCAGAGGTAGAGAAAAAAAATTCATGCAATCATCCTCGTTCAGAAAAATAGTGTTTTCTCCTTGCAGTCTATATATTTTAAAGACGCCAAACTAAAACGACATGGTTCTTGCAAAGGCCAACCACTGCATATGTTACTGCTGCCAGTTTAAAGATAATAGATGCAGCAAAAATATCTAGGAAAGATTTAAATCAGACTCTCAGTGCAGATTTCAATTCAACAACTACTAGCCAGTTTTAATTGGGCTCCAGACCTTCTGCTAACCACAGCGTATCCTCATTGCCATGCTTTTGGGAAATTTTGTCGGGTAGAAATGACCTTTCCAGGACTTAGAGATAAAAGTCTTCTTGGTGAATTATTGACACTTTATTGCAGGTGTGTATTGCATCAGTAGGTGATTTACTGAGCATAATTGTTCCATTCTTAGTAACTGACTAATTTGATGTAGTTAATTTCAAAATGATACACGCTACGCTTAGCATCAGGAGTTTCCTTTTATTGTTATTTCACATCAGAATCATGTGGCACCATTTTGAAGGAGCCTTTCCTGTGCCCTACCCTCTTGATTACTGCAACCTCCAGTATAAGTATATCCTTCCTTAGATATGGAGATCAAAACTGTGCATGGCACTCCAGCTGTGTTCTCATCAAATCAGGGTCCGAGTGCAGCAAAATTTCCATACTCTTGTACCACAATCCTCTTTCAATATGGCCAATATTTCATTTTCTATCCCATCTGTTCCTGAATGCTCACTATCAGTTTTCCTTGTATGAGTTTCTCTGAATATTAACATGCAGAAGGTTTAAACCACACAAAATATTTTGTTTTTCTTTTCTTATTACAAAATTGAGCAACTTTCCACTTCCCCAACTATATTCTGACACCTTGTTGCCCACAATGTGTCTGTATCTCTTTGCAGACGCTTTGTGTCTGCTTCACAGCTTCCATTTCGATGGAGCTTTGTTCTTAGCATCCTCAAAAGCCAGAGTAGAACTTCATATCCAATTCTGTGGTCAACCACTCACCTACAACCAGGAGTTAAAAAGGATTGGCATCACACTGGACTATATATTGACCTATCTGCAACAGCACCAGAACAGGTCATTAGTCTGTATAATTCTCTTTTTCTGGAAAACAGATGAGGCTGGGATGCTGAATTTATTCAAGGTTGAGTTAAATTGATTTCTAATAGACAAGGGAGTTAAGAGTTATGGGGCACAGACAGGAAAGTGGCGTAGATTTACCATGATCTTATTGAATGGTAGACCAGGCTTGAAGACTCAAATGACCTATTCCTGCCACTATATCAAATGTTCCTCTGCTCCCATAACAAAAAGCCAATGTCATGATGAGAGTGAATCTCATATAAAAACTGGTCAATATCGCCTGGGGCACCAGAGCCAATACGCTGCTTCATTCAACCTGGTGTATCAAACAGTAGTGAAATGCAAGATGCTGCCAGACCTGCTGAGTTTCTCCAGCAATTTCTGTTTTTGGAATGTTTCTTAACCTGTCTCAGGAGCTAACATTCTAATGTGGTGGAAATCCTCTGGAAATCCTGGAGTGCTAGTTCTGGGATGTTGAGACCAACAAAGCTTGAATTGTTCTCTATCCTAACATATATTGAATCTTATATTCACAGGGGAAAAAAAACATCCTCCTGCTGTCCACAGGGAAAACATCCTCCTCGAAGAACACCGCTAGCTGACAGCACACAAATCACCGCCATTGACACATGACCTCAAAAAAAAACCTGCGCACTGTCTAAAATCCCATAGTCCCTGCAGGAATGAAGTCCACAGCCCACAAAGTGGCAACAGCCCTGCAGTTCAATGGGTGAGTGATGACATTACTAACTGGAACCTGGTATCTGACCAGAATGGTGAAGTCACAGGTTTCCACAAAAATTCTGGTAAACCTTAACCACTCGAGTACAGGCCGGGAAGGATGAAGTCACTTGCTCCACAAACGGAACATGAAGTACAATTTAAATTAAGACTGGAGATTTCCAAATCAGACCATCACCCCCACAGTGAACTTTTACACCCTGACAGGTCCATTTCTGGTGGCATCACAACCATTCACACAGCATCAGCTGAAGCTACTGAATGGATGATTAACCTCAATATTAAATTGGTCCTGCTGCCACCGCCCTATAAATGAAAAATAAGTCATTAACAAACTGGAACGTATTTCTTAACGTAGGGTGGAAATTTTCTGGATCTGATATGCAGTCAGTGATGGCAAGAACGTTAGGAAACAATGGAGAGAATGAAAAATCAAAATCTTAACATTGAGAACATTTTTTGTAAATTTCTCCTCAAGTCTTAAATGGCAACTTTGGAATCCACCTTATTTTCAAGTGTTTCCTTCTTTAAAAGCCCAATTCATCTTATAACCACTTCCAATTCTCATCATCTTTACTGACAAACTAGATGGTGCACAAATTCCTGACATGTCAACCAAAGTGGGTATTCTGCAGCTCATTGAGCACTTGTCCTGCCCATTGCCCAACTGTTTCTTCACAACAATATCAGTTGTAATCAGTTTCCAGGCTGGTTTGATCAAATGGTGTGGCCTGCTGGCATAGTCAGATGTAAGGAGGACCACTATCCCCTCCACAATACAGCATCCACCAGGACCTTTCCCTGCCCATGAAACAGGGAGTGAGCTTTGCTCTCCGTTCAGCCACAACAGTGGAGCAGAACACAGTAAGAGTAGTTCCTGGCTTTCAGTGTCAGAAGTGGCTTGCAACTTCAGTTTAAATAAAGCACCAGCAGCATAAAAGCCAGAAGATCTCAACAGTGGCAAACACTTCTACCCTCCTACTGCACAATTATCCAAGAAAGGTATCTGAGAGCCTGGCTGCATTCTTAATAAGATGAAGTACAGAAGACTGAGTAAGAAATATTCAGCCACCATGAACCTCATTCAACAAAACACAATCTGAAGATGGAAAATTTCCACCAAAGATTGTAAATAGTTGAGTCCCAGTTCCTCATTTTAATTGGCCCCTCAATTATCCTCTACTTCCTATATTCAATTAATGTCCTTGACTTTGAATGACAGATGCAAAATATTTGTTTGGCATTGCTGCCATTTCCTCAGCATTGCCACTATTTCCTTATTCCCCATGATAATTTTTCTTGTCTCTGCCTCTAAGTGGCTAACATTTACTTTAGTTGCTCATCTTTTCATATATTTTTAAAAGGTCTTAAAAAATGCTTTTGTTCCCTTGAGCAGTTTACTCTCAAAAAATGCTTTTGTTCCCTTGAACAGTTTACTCTCAAAATCCATGTTTTACCACTTTATCAACATTTTCTGATTTGTTTTGTTTTTTTAATTCTTGCAATTCTCAGGGTTAATACTTTCTTTGAAATGTTATTAGTCTTTTGTTTTCATCTAATGCAGTCCCTAGTATGGGAACTCTTGTTGAGTTTTTCTTTTAATGGAATGTACCCTAGTTGGACATTTTGAATTGTTTCTTTAATTTTTTCCCTTTTTTTGTTTATCACCATGCCTTTTAGTTCATTTACCAAATCAAACTTAACCATCTTTGAATTCATACTCATGTAAATAGCTTTGCTTAAGTTTAAGATCCTTGTATGTGAACCAAGTACATGACTTTCAAAATTAATAAACAATTTTATTGTATTACGATCACAGTTTGAGAAATGATCTTTTAATATGAGATTACTAAGAAACAATGCCTCACTGGAACTAAAATAACTTTATCACTAGCTGTTTATGCATTGTATTTTTTTCAAGAAACTGTCACAATAGCATTCTACAAACTCATCTTTAAAACCACCTTTTCCAATTCCGCTGGTTCAATCTGTACGAAAATTAAAGACCCCACATGTATTATGTAGCCTTTGTTACAAGCTCTAATTATTTCTTGCTTAATGCCAAATCCAATGCTATAACTATACTTATGGGGCCTATAAACTACATCTGGTGTTTTTTTCATTTTTATATCTTTATTTTTACACATACTAATTTTACTTCTTGATATTCTAGGTCAAGATTCTTTCTCACTTCTGACCTAATGTCATCCTTTACTCTCAGGGGTACTTCTCCTCCTTTTCCATTCTGCAATGTTGTGAACCCTGTAATATTCACTTGCCAACAATACTCCCATCAAAGAAAAGCTCTGAAGAAAGGTCATTGTACCCGAAATATCTAACTGTGCTTTCTCTCCACAGATGCTGCCAAACCTGCTGAGTATATCCTGCTGAGCGGCTTTCGCTTTTATTTCAACGTTCCCTTTAAGCTGTATGGCTACTGCAAGGTTCCGCATATGGCAATGAGTGTATCAACACCATTCACAGCATTGATATTTGCAACCAAAAATCACTCATATGCACAGATGTTAGAAAGCCACACAGAAGAAAAAGAAATTAGTGGAATGTTGCTTTCCAAATTTAGTCAACTTGTAACCATGTCCCTGGGAATGAAATTTGTGCTACTGATTCATCTATTTAATTCTGAATGCCCAGTTTACTTAGACAAAGAGCTTTTAATTTTATGTTTCTATTATATTATTCTCTGATACAATATTACTGTTAAATTTTCCTGCTTTTCTCCCATAACCCCTGATCCCTTACTAATCAAAAACCTATCTATCTCAGTCTTAAATACACTCAGTGACTTAGCCTACAACCTTCTGCAGCAATGAGTTCTACAGATTTGCCACTATGAAGAAATGCTGAAGAAATTTCTCCCCGTCTCAATTCTAAATGGTCATCCCTTCACACTGAGACTGTGTCTTCAAGTCCCAATCTCTCCTACTCATGGAAACATCTTCTCCTTGTCCACTCTATCCAGCTCCTCCCTCATGTCTTTGTGGTTACCTTTACTCAATTATAATAATGTTACATCTGATTCCAGTGTCTCCTTCTCAAAGTGCAGGTTGACTTCTATTGTATTATGGTCACTGACCCCTAGGGGCTCCTTCACCTTCAACTCAGTAATCAAGTCCACCTCATCGAATCTAGAATTACCTGTTCCCTCATAGGCTCTATCACAACCTGGTCCAAAACGCCATCTCACACACACAAAAATCTATCTTGCAGATATTCCACAAATGCCTTTCCTTGGGATCCACTAACAACCTGATGTTCCCAGTCCAACTGCAAATTAAAGTCCTCCATGATTATTGTAATAGTACCTTCCTTACCCTTTTTATCTCCTGATTTATTTTCTGTCCCACATCCTGACTACTGCTAGGAGACTTGTACATAAGTCTCAACATGGTCTTCTTTCCTTTGCTGTTCATCAACTCTACCCAACAGAATTGAATAAATTAAATACACCTGGAATCATAAGAATGGGTTTGTAATGGTGACTATGTTGTGTAAAAATCCATTTGATTTATTTTGTTTCCAAGGGGAGAAACCTGGTGTCCTTTCCTGGGCTGAGCCATATGGAAGTCTAGGCTTGCAAGCAACTTGATTATCTCTTATCTGCCAAACTTATGGTAATTAACATTATCATCATCAACATCCTGAGATCAGCAGCGACCAAATACTTAACATTGTCAACCATATAGATTCTGTGGATGTAGCAGCAGATCAGAGATTGAGTGTTCTGCAGCAAGAATCTCCCTTTACTAAGAGCCTTTACACCATTTCCAAGTGCTAAATCAGAAGTGTGATGGAATATTGTTCATTTGCCTGGAAATGTGAGGTCCAAGAATATATAAGAAAATTGGCACCATCCAGGACACAGTAACCTGTTTGATTTGTACTTCATCCACCACCTTAAGCTTTTACTTCCTCCTCCTATGGTGCACGACTGCTATAGCAATGTGTTTAAAATCCTTTGACAACATTTCCAAACCCACCACCCCGAGCACCTGGAAGGACAGGGGCAGCAGGTACATAAAAACACAATCACCCACAAGTCTCCCTCCAAATTGCACACCATCCTAACTTGGGAATAAGATGCTGTTTCTTTATCAGGGATTTGACAAAATTCTGGAACTTGCAAAACTACAGTACAATGGAAGAGATAACAAGGTGTAGAGCTGGATGAACACAGCAGGCCACACAGCATCAGAAGAGCAGGAAAGCTGATGTTTCGGGCCGAGACCCTTCTTCAGAAATGGGGGAGGGGAAGGGGGTTCTGAAATAAATAGGGAGAGAGAGGGAGGCGGATAGAAGGTGGATAGAGGAGAAGATAGGTGGAGAGGAGACAGACAGGTTAAAGAGGCGGGGATGGGGCCAGTAAAGGTGAGTGTAGGTGGGGGGCTAGGGAGGAGATAGGTCAGTCCAGGGAGGACGGACAGGTCAAGGGGGCAGGATGATGTTCATAGATAGGAGATGGGGGTGTGGCTTGAGGTGAGAGGAAAAACAGGTTAGGGAGGTGGAGATGAGCTGGGCTGGTTTTGGGATGCGGTTGGGGGAGGGGAGATGCCTCCTTGCCGCCTCATGCTCCCACGAGGATCTTGAACAGTTCATCCACATCACCAACACCTTCCACCCCAACCTTAAGTTCACCTGGACCGTCTCTAATACCTCTCTCTCCTTCCTGGACCTCTCTGTCTCCATCTCCGGCAACCACCTGGAAACCGATATCCATTTCAAGCCCACAGACTCCCGCAGCTACCTAGAATACACCTCCTCCCACTCACCTTCCTGCAACAATGCCATCCCCTATTCCCAATTCCTTTGCCTCCGCCACATCTGCTCCCAGGATGAGGCATTCCACTCCCGTACATCTCAGATGTCCTCGTTTTTCAAGGACTGCAACTTCCCCCCTCAGTGGTCGAGAACGCCCTCGACAGTGTCTCCCGCATTTCCCGCAACTCATCCCTTACACACCTTCCCTGCAATAACAACCAAAACAGAATCCCCCTTGTCCTCACATACCACCCCACCTACCTCCGGATCCAACGCATCATCTTCTGACACTTCCGCCATCTCAATCTGACCCCGCCACCAAAAACATTTTTCCCTCCCCACCCTTATCTGCTTTCCAGAGGGACCATTCTCTCCATGACTGCCTTGTCCGCTCCACACTCCCCTCCAGCCCCACCACACCCGGCACTTTTCTCTGCAACCTCAGGAAGTGCTACACCTGCCCCTACACCTCCCTACTCACCCCCATCTCAGGCCCCAAGAAGACTTTCCACATCAAGCAGATGTTCACCTGCACATCGACTAATGTGGTATACTGCATCCGCTGTTCCCGTTGTGGCCTCCTCTACATCGGGGAAACCAAACGGAGGCTTGGGGACCACTTTGCAGAATACCTATGCTTGGTTCGCACTAAACAACTGTACCTCCCAGTCGTAAACCATTTCAACTCCCCCTCCCATTCCTCAGACGACATGTCCATCCTGGGCCTCCTGCAGTGCCAGAATGATGCTACCCGAAGGTTACAGAAACAGCAACTCATATTCCGTTTGGGAACCCTGCAGCTCAATGGTATCAATGTGGACTTCACAAGCTTCAAAATCTCCCCTCCCCCTACCGTATCCCAAAACCAACCCAGCTTGTCCCCGCCTCCCTAACCTGTCTTTCCTCCCACCTCAAGCCACACCCCCATCTCCTACCTACTAACCTCATCCCGCCCCCTTGACCTGTCCGTCCTCCCTGGACTGACCTATCTCCTCCCTACCTCCCCACCTACACTCAACTTTACTGGCTCCATCCCCGCCTCTTTGACTTGTCTGCCTCCTCTCCACCTATCCTCTCCTCTATACATCTTCTATCCGCCTCCCCCTCTCTCCCTATTTATTTCAGAACCCCCTTCCCCTCCCCCATTTCTGAAGTAGGGTCTAGGCCTGAAACGTCAGCCTTCCCGCTCCTCTGATGCTGCTTGGCCTGCTGTGTTCATCCAGCCCCACGCCTTGTTATCTCAGATTCTCCAGCATCTGCAGTTCCTACTATCTCTGAAATACTACAGTACAATGGAAGTACCTTAACCACCTGGATTGCAGCAGTTCAAAAATGCGGATCACCACCATCTACTAAGTGGCAATTAGTGATGAAAGATAAATACTAGCATTGTTAGTAATACCCAAGTACTACGAGCATTTTGAAAAGTTGCTACAAAGTGATCTCATCACAACTTTCTCAAGGGCACTTAAGAATGAGCAACAAATGTTGGTATTATCAGGAATGCCATCATTTGACATTTTTTTTAAATGAGAGATCGTATCTTTCCTGTTCTACATGCATAATTTTTTCCTGTGTTTTTCCTAACCTTTGGTAGTCTATTAGAATACTGAACACACCTTTATCCTTTTTTCTCTAAATCTGAATCACTGAATAAATTATAAATGATCGTCCAGTCACTTCCATCCTCAGAACAGGCAACTTGTTCCCAAACATTTCCCAAAATCTCCAAAATCAGTTATATGGAGGATGAACATCAATTACAAATAAGTGATAGATAGAACTACCGATTTTACATCCAAGAGACCATGGCTAAGCTCTGCTTCTGTTATATCTAGTCCATCTAGTCATGATTGTGATGGGCAATTAAACAACTTACTGTTGAAGGAGAAGGTTCCACAAACATTCCCATCATCAATAATGGGATTACCCTGCACACAGTGCAAAGGAAAGGATAAAGCATTTGCAATGATCTTCAGTCAGGTGCTGAGTGGATAATTCTTCTCTGCCTCTTCCAGAGGCCCCCAGCTTCACAGATGCCAGTCTTCAGCCAATTCAATTCACTCCATGTGATATCAAGGAACAGTTGGAGGCAATGGATGCTGCAATGGACCCTGACTATATTGCAGTAATAGTGCTGACGATTTGTGCTCCAGACTTTGCCATGCCCCTAACTAAGCTGCTCCAGTGCAGCTGTGACACTGGCACCTATTCAATAGTGTAGAAGATTGACCAGATATGTCCTGTATGCAAACAGTAAGACAAATCCAATTCAACCTATTACTCCCTTATCAGTCTACTCTCACTCATCAGTAAAGTGGTGGAAGGTGACATAAACGTTGCTATCAAGCAATTCTTGCTTAGTGATAAGCTGCTCAAGATGCATAGTATTGTTTAAACCAGGATCGCTCAGCTCCTGACCTCATTGCAGCCTTAGTTCAAACACGAACAAAAGCTGAATTCCAAAGATAAGGTGAATGTGATAGCCCTTGACAGCAAGGCTGCTTTTGACCAAATGTGTCATCCAGCAAGATGGCTGTGGTTGTTGGAGGTCAGTCATCTCAGCTCCAAACCATCTTTGCAGGAGTTCCTTAGGGTAGTATCCTTGGCCCAAGTATCTTCAGCTGCTTCGTTAATGACCTTCTCTCCATTTTAAGGTCAGAAGTGCAGATGTTATTGATGACTGCACAATGGTCAGCACCATTCATGTTTCCTCGAATACAGATAGTTCTATAATGGGATGGTTGCGCTCTTGTGTGACTTTGCGCTTTGAAAATCGCGCAACCTGTACAGCAGAATGTTTGCGTTCTCCAAATAGCATCCACTGGACATCAATCACATCACAGTCAATTTGTGTGAACAAAACACGTGTTACAGCAGAACTACCTGTACTGAAGCAATTCACGGCCAAATATTCAGGTTTGGGCCAAGAAATGGCAGGTAACATTTGTGCCGTGCAAGTGTCAAACAACAACCATCTCAAGCAAGAGAGAATCTATCACCCTTAGATATTCAATGGTATCACCATCACTTAATCCCCCACCATTAACATCCTGGGAGTTACCATTGACCAGAAACTGAACTGGGCTGGATGTAAATACTGTGACTGCAAGAGCAGGTCAGAGGCTGGGCATTTTGCAATAACTAACTCACCACTCAACTCCACAAAGCCCATCCACCATCTACAAGGCACAAGTCAGTGGGGAGGACTTTCCCCTCTTGCCTGGATGAGTTCAGCTCCCACAATAAACAAGAAGTTTGACAGCTCTCTTGACTGGCATCATATCCACAAACATTCAGTTTCTCCACCACCTAAGCTCAGTAGCAGCAGTGTGTACTATCTACAAGATGCACTGCAGAAATTCCTCAAGGCTCCTTAAACAGCACCTTCCAAAGCCATGACCGTTCCATCTGGAAGGAAAAAGGCAGCAATACATAGGAATACCATGACGTGACGGTTGTCCTTCAGGCCACTCACTATCCAGACTTGAAAAGATGTCACCATTCCTTCAGTGACACTGGGTCAAAATCCAGTAACTCCCTCCCTAATGGAAACATGGCTCCACCTACAGCAAACAGACTGCAGAGGTTCAAGACGACACTTCACCACCACCTTCTCAAGGGCAAATAGGGATGGGCAAAAAAATGTTGGCTCAGTCAACAATGCCCAATTTCCATGAATTAATTTTAAAAAAAGACTCAGAAACTTAGCTTTTGTTCTTGACGTTGGCACCATACACAGCAGTTTTTTCATTTCATTACTGCGATTTGTGAAATTATCTTCAGAAAAGAAAGGCATGTATTTGTCTAACACCAGTTATATCCTCAAGATGTCTGAAAACATATTACATCCAAAAGTGGAGTTGACATTATAATGCAGCCAACTGGCACACACACACAGGTCCCATGAACAGCAATCTGATTATGACCAAATAATCTGTCTTTATTTTTGACGTTGATTGAGACACAAGTAGTGACCAGGACAGCTCACATGCTTCTTCAAAATAGCACCATGCAATGTTTTTAACATCGATCTGTGAAGACTCCACATAGCTGAATGCACATCAAAAAACTTGCATTACCTATTACATTCACTGGCACATGATAACTTAATAGATTGGGAGATGAAAGGCTCACCAGCCAGTGGGCCAACTTGCAAAAACAGTGGAGCTAGATTCCAGAACACACACTGAACTACTTTTGATTTGATTTGATTTATTATTGTCACATGTATAGAGATACAGTGAAAAATGTTGCTTTGTATGCTAACCAGATAAATCATACCTTACATAAATACATCAGAGTAATAGTACAGAATATAATGTTACGACTACAGAGAAGGTGCAGAAAAAGAGCAAATCTAATGCATGAGAGTTCTGTACATAAATCTGATAACAGAAAGGAAGAAGCTGCTCTTAAATCTGTTGGTGCATGTTTTCAAACTTTTGTATCTTCTGCAACGGAGGGTGGAAGAGGGCATAACTGGGATGGGAGGAGTCTTTGGTTATGTTGGCTGCTTCCCTGAAGCAACGGGAAGTATAGACAGAATCAATGGAAGGAAGGCTGGTTTTTGTGATGGACTGGTCTGTGTTCAGTACTGTGTGTAACATCTTGTGATCTTGGGCTGAGCAGTTGCCATACCAAGCTCTGTGTATCCGGACATGATGCCTTCTATGGTGCACCTATAAAAATTGATAAACGTCATTGTTGACAAACTGAATTTCCTTAGCTTCTGAAGTTTGCTTTCTTGACTCTAGCATCGAAGTGGATGGACCAGGACAGATTGTTGGTAATATTTATAACCAGGAACTTGAAACTCTTGACTGTCTTCATCCCAGCACCATTGATGCAGACAGGGGTATGATCTCCACTCAGCTTCCTGAATCATGACCGGCTCCTTTGTTTTGTTGACGTTGAGGGAGAGATTGTTGTCTTTATTGAATGCCACTAAGCTCTCTATCTCCTTTCTGTAGTATGTCTTGTCGTTCTTTGAGATTCAACCCCCCAGGGTGGTGTCATCAAATTTGTAAATGGAGTTAGAGCTGAATTTGGCCACACAGTTGTGAGTGTGTAAGGAGAATAGTAAGGGGCTGAGTATGCAACCTTGCGGGGCACTGGTGTTGAGCATTATTGTGGAGGAGGTATTATTGCCTGTCCTTATTGATTGTGATTTGCGAGCCAGGAAGTCAAGGATCCAGTTGCAGAATTGGGAGCAGAGTCCTAGGTCTCAGACTTTGGAGATGAGTTTGGTTGGACCTATGTTTCAACAGCTAGTTTTGAGCAGCAGAGCAGACAGAAGGAAACATAAATTTTATCATTGCCTCTTTCAACATTTCAGAACACTGCATTCAATGAAAAAAGCTAATTGTGTGAACAACCTTCATTTTCTCACAATTTTAATTGAAGTACAATTGCTCCATGCTAAACAGAGAGAAAATAAATGTTGTGACTGACAAAGAGAGGTTCTAAAAGAGGGGAGCAGTTATTCATCCTTACTTGGTCGGAACATTATTCAAAAAAATAGGAGTTATGACAGTGGCAGTTCGACATTCCCTCTGCACTGCAATGCAGTAGCAGCATAAATTTGTGTGGTTAAGTCTCCAGAGTAGATCTTAAACCAGTAAGCTTCTGACTTAGGGATAAGAGTACTACCAACTGAGGTGTAACTGATACAAGATCTTAATGTATTATCGAGGGAACCAAGGCTGAGAGTTATGTTAACGATAATGGTATAATAACCAATAGCTCATAAGAGAAAGATTATCTTCTGGGTTAGTTTATTTAAAATAGAAACAAGAAGTCATAATTTATGCAGCAGGTATTACAGTAAACCAACCAATTTCCATGCATGCAGCTTGTCAACACAAACCAGACAAACAACATTGTACATTGTACATTGTTCTGAGGAAGGGTCACCAGACCCGAAACGTTAACTCTGTTTTCTCCTTCACAGATGCTGCCTGACCTGCTGAGCTTTTCCAGCAACTTTGTTTTTGTTCCTGATTTACAGCATCCGCAGTTCTTTTGGTTTTTATTTAGTAACATTATACACGTGTTATGCACGGATTCCTCAAAGGTGAAGTCCCTTCAAGGCAAGGTACATATACAACATATTTCTCCCCTCTAATAACAGTTTAACCGTTTACATTAAGAGGTGAAGTTATGGGTCTCTGAAACATGTAGGTAATTTACTGGATACTACGTCCAGGTCTTATTATGGTAACTTTGTCTGGACGGGTGTCATTGATTGCCCACAATCAGCAAAACTCTCCAATACGATAATACAATCAGACAATAACGAAGGGGAATAATCAGAAGGCCCCGAGGTGATGTATGGCAGTGCTCCAGTTGCAAATGCCAGGGTGATGAAGTGATGTGCCAAACAGGATATGAGATCCTCAGTGCTTTCTAATTGTTGCCAGAGTGCAAATCCCTGAAAGATCGCTTGATTTCCCCCTCAATAAATTTACTAAATTCAAACCACTCCCTACTGGCCTGTCACCCCTGGTACTTCGAAGGAAAAACGCTTCATGCCCTTGGCATTAATAAGTCCATCCGCATGGTTCCATCAAATTTTGGACACTTATCACTTGAAAGAAATTCTTATGTGACTCATTCTCACATGCTCCAACCCTGGCAAGGTCTGGTTAAAATCTCTATGTGCTCACCTGTAACATATGGAAAAAAATATCTCAACTGCAGATGTTACTGAACCAACAGCTTTTGAGGGATGAAAAACAGTAAACAACGTACACTGGTGTGTCAGCGGGGCACCATAGCCCCCAATCTAAGAACAGTTAGACAACACTTTCTGCCAAGGTTAAATTTACCACTACTTCCAAGACTCAACAATAAATGGTGTCAGCTACCCTCAAACCCACAATCATCAACTCCCAACAACAACCTATGTTATCTCATCCTTCTCGGCCCAATTTTCACTCTGGGGTCACATAAACTTTAAAGCATTAGAATAGGGTCACATTTGGAGAAAGTTTAGGAAGCACTACTGTAAAATAATTGTCCAACCAAGGGTTGTTGCTAAAGATAAAGTACACCCTTGTCTCTCTTAGCATGCTTCAAAACGGGGACCCATAAGATGTTAGAACTGTATGTCATTTAAAGGTACTGTGTTGTTTTAAGTGCAAAATAAATTGAACAACTATTTCTTTGTGATACTAACCATCTCATACGACTGTACAAGTCTCTAGGCTAAGTGAAGCAAACAATGTAAACAAATAAACACAATTAAAATTGTCTAAAGACAAAGAATGCTTGAAACAACACCATAAACTATTTTACTGTAAACAGCTCAGTAATGCCTCTTTCTGTGAGCAATCATTCTTGATCCATCCCAAACATAGCTTTTATAATGATCCCTGCATAATATTTCTTTTATTAAATTTCTGTCAAAATAGATTTTGTAAAAACTCATTAAAGGGATTTGTGCAACAAATGAACTTCAAACAATTAGCATGGGAACAGGGATCTGGACATCAGAATTGTATATGATTGGGGGACAATTGCTTTCTAGCAGATTAATGACCTTTCCAAGTTGCAGAATAAGATCCAAACTGCAATTATCACCATAGCAACATTCAAAGCAACATGGCCTGAAGAATCAACAATCTGCCTTTATCTGAAGAAAAAGCAGCTCGCTGAATACACTCACTCTCATTATGATAACATTGCTTTAAAACTGCAATTCCATGTATTTTTCCAACAAAAAAGTTAGTTCACTGAATAATCATATATGACATCATCAAACATGTATTATAAATTGAAAAGGACAGACTTTGCTCTTGAGAGACTGACGGGATTTTTTATTTATAACATGCACTGTATGAATAAAGGTATATCAAGCCATTCAAGAAGGATCTGTGAGAATCAAACATTTTATGAAGACATTTTTACCTGGGCTGGTGAATATTTCACATTTTCCAGTTACTGATATGATAATTCAGATTTTAATAGGGCTTCTTGCAGTTTTTCAACCCCTGAAGCATAATTCATTCAATGTTACCCTTGTGCATACAGGATTTCAACTATCTTTCTTTCTTGTACATCTCATCTAAAGCAAAGTTATATTGTTTCAATACCTGATGAAATGAAAAAAGGCACTACTCACATATGAGTCCGAGGCAAGAAAAAACCCAGGATTCAAAATCATTTTGGTTACTTCCAAAGAAGTTTGAATTACTGCTGAAATTTTAACAATACATTTATGTTCAGGCCAGGGGTCAATTTTTTTTCTGAGGAATTTGCTTGAGATCTCTTGAGAGGTACTTATTGAATTTTGCAGTTTTTTTTTATTTCCACCAACTCCTGGTGCAATCACATAGTAACATTACCCTCCGTATGTTTGTTGACTTAGGGGCTACTTGGACTCACGTAGACGTGGAATTAGAAGAATTTGGCAACATCCTCAATGATCATCACCCCTCTATTAAGCTGGAAAACCATAACACTGAAGTCTATCTTCCTGGACATGATAACGTTTGGACTGGCTTAAGACAACATGCATAAATTTGCAGTAAAACTTTGTTTTTCCCTCAAAATAACAAACAAACTTAATGTTAAAAAATGCATATTCAATTTGCAAGGCATTCATATCTTAGTGGTAAGATTTCCTGGTTCCGTTAGCTGAGTTTGCCTTTGCTGATAGTTTCAAAACTAATCTCTTCCTTTGGCAGCCCCTCCCCTTCTGCCCTTTGATGCCTTCTTACATTTTCCCCTTTGCAGCAAACAACATCTCTTCTATGTCTCCTTTCCAGCTGTTCACTTCCGTTCCTCATCCTTTCTAGGTACTTACTTCTCTTCCAGTATCCTCAAACCGCCACTAGCTCCCAAACCCTCCTTTCACCAGCCTATGTCCAGGAATGTCATGTTCCCATTTCCCCACCACCTGGTCTCAGCCATCAAACTTACATATTCACCCTAATCCTGGCTAACACCAGGCAAACCCACACTTTCCCCCACCCTGCCCTGCCCTGCCTGGCTGACATGTGATTCCTTTGGATCTTTCCAATCCTGCTCATGACCCTGACTCACTTCTCATTGCTCCTGAGGAAGGGCCACCTGACCCTGAAACGTTAACTCTGATTTTGCTCCACAGATGCTGCCAGACCTGCTGAGCATTTCCAGCAATTTCTATTACATATTCTATTACATATCTTGTATATATTGAATGCACGTAGTCAACCAGGTCAGTTATATCACCTAAACACATTACTGCACACTCACTAACACACTTCCATCTCCTTTGCTTGGATGGTGCTGGAGGAATCCGTGATGTTGACTGAAAGATGTGATTCTCAGTAGAATGTTATTATGCTATTGCCTGACCAGAGATTGGACAATTTTTTATCCACGTTCCCACATGAGGACCACAGTAGCAACTGTGTATGCCACTTACAAAATGTACTGCAGGTATTTACCAAGCCTACTTGGAAAATACTTTCAAAACCCATGATCGGCATTGTCTAGAAGGACAAGGGCAGCAGAACACCACCACTTGCAAGTCCCTTCCCATCTGTTCACCATCTTGGTGGCACAATGGTTAGCACTATTGCTTCACAGCACAAGGGACCCAGGTTCAATTCCAGCTTTGGTGACTGTGTGTATGGAGTTTGCAGGTTCTCTCTGTGTCTGCATGGGTTTATGCCAGTGCTCTGGCTTCCTTCCCACAGTCCAAAGATGTGCAGGTTAAGTAGATTTGCCATCCTAAATTGCCCTGTAGTGTCCAGGGATGTGTAAGTTAGGTGGATTAGCCATGAGGTTATGGGTAGGATGCTCTTTGGAGAGTCAGTGCAGACTCAATCAGCCAAATGGCCTCTTTCTGCCCTATAGAGATTCTATGATGTTGACTCAGGAAAATATCACCATTCTTTTAGAGATAGTAGGAATTGCAGATGCTGGAGAATCTGAGATAACAAGGTGCAGAGCTGGATGAACACAGCAGGCCAAGCAGCATCAGAGGAGCAGGGAAGCTGACGTTTCGGTCCTAGACTTTCTGAAGAAGGGTCTAGGCCCGAAACGTCAGCTTTCCTTGTGCCTCTGGATCAAAGTCCTGTAATTTCCTCCCTACCAACATTGTGGGTGTACCTGCACGAATGGACAACTGTGGGTCAAGAAAGCAGCCCACCACCAACTTCTGAAGAGCAACCAGAGATGGGCAATAGATGTTGTCCCAGTCAGCAAAGCCCAAATTCCATGAATAAATTTTTAAAAGTAAGAGGTGTTGCACCACTGATTGCAGTCAACAAAAGTATATTGAATAAAGTCTTAACAATATGATTTGACAAAGGAGCCAAGGACTTTTGGAAAGACAGACCCAGATTTTGCTACGTTTTGTGTGTAAAAATGCTTCCGAATTACATTCCAAAATGATCTAGAACTAATTTGAGATCAATGCCCCCTTTTCTTCTGGATCTCTCCACAAGAGGGAATACCTGTGTCTACCCTATTAAATCTTGTCATCATTTAAATAATTCAATTACATCGCCTCTCAACCTTCTAAACTCGAGAGAATGCAAACGTATTTCTTTAAAATTTCATATTTATGTCACATCCTAGTAACCACATACGACCAGGAGAAGGTTCTTCAAAGTAACTAACACGTGCATAATAAAGGAAAACGTGCAACAACTTAAAATCGGAATAAGAAACAAAATGCTGCTCAGTCAGCATATGTTGAGATGATAAAGAGTCAAATGTCAAATGCACCAGTTTGTCTTTTTACAGATATAGGCTGATCTATACAACAGTTTACAATTCTTATTAGTCTATCAATGGCAGTGCCTAACCATCAAAATTTGATTATTGCCCAAAAAACCAGTTTGAAGCTCTGAGGAAGGGTCAGTGGGCCCAAAACTCTGTTTTTTCCTTCACAGATGCTGCCAGACTTGCTGAGCTTTTCCAGCGACTTTCTTTCCCCCAATTCACAGCATCCACAGTTCTTTTGGTCTTTAGTTTGATCAGTTTATGGTTGTTTTGTCAATAATTATGGCAGAACTACAAACTGTAATCAAAGAGAAATGTGGGAAAATTGACTGCCACTGTGCCCCAGCACAGAGAAAGACTATTGCAGAACTAAGTGGACAACAGCTGATGACCTTTTAATGAAGTTACACTCAGACGACTTTTTAAGAAAGACTTGTAATTCCAACCACCGTACTGTTAATGAAAATACCAATTCAACACATCTGTTCAATTAACTTTAACTGGTAGATGTATTGCCTTACACTGCAATAATTGATCTTTAGCAGTGTCCAAGGGCAGTGCGGAAAAGGCATAATTCAGAACGTGGAAGAAGAAGGCATCATGTGCTGTTAAAAAAGAAATGTTTCCTGTGATTGGAAAAAGTTGAGCTGGACAAAATGGCCAGCCAAATTTTTAAGTAATGTTTAGCTCCCAAAGCCAAGTCAAACCAGACTCCTAACTAATTCTGAGTTGTTTGGTTTCCTTTTACTGTAGTGATGGGCTTCCAACTTAGGATTTCTATTTTGTTTGGGTTTTGACTTAGAGGAAACAAAGATAATTAACAGAAAATGTAGAATATATAGTGAAAGATGAGATCAATGTAATAGAAAGTAATATACTTGTTCAGTTACTTCATCATGATGGGCATTACTGCAGTGATGGCTGCAAGAGGGAGAATGCAAAATGCTAAGGGTTAAGTCACTTGTTGCTCATTATTCATTAGTCACACTATTGAATAATCAATATAAGCATTTCTCAGCTGTAAGCATGTTAAGGACACAGTTCTCTATGTCATGTAATAATTCAGACCACCAGGCAGTGAAAGCTAAAACTGGAGCTTAGGCTTCAACACTTACCAGCTTTATTATTTACAGAAACATGCATTAAATGGGGTTCTGGCATATTAACCTGCTATGGAGATCCTTCCTCAAAACAGTTAGAATGTCACTGGTAACTTCAAGAAAGAGGACGCCAACTGGAATATTTAAATTGCTGATAAATAAGGCTGTTAGAAACCTAATTGTCTCCCATCTCTTGGGGATGGCCACCCTACAGAATTAGAAAGTCAGCACACCCATTCCCATCTGCTGTGGGCACCAAAGATTAAGCCCAATGTCTCTTTGAGAAACTGAAATGTTATAATGTCCAAGGATTCGTACAAGTACAGATAAGATTACCTTGATTTTTAGGTATGATGCTGTGGGTTTTTTAGTTTTGTGATAAGCTACTCTAGTAGATCCTTACCAAGATAGCGCCTGTCTTGGTTTCCTCCACATTGCCAACATCCTTCTCATCAATATAAAGGGGAGACAACACAGGGCATAGATTTCACATACTTGATCAAGGATGAAATTACAACATATCAAGATAAACAGAAAATTGAACTAGAGTACTTGAAATTTCTAGCACCCAATTTTCATGCATAGACAGTCATTCTACCTCTAAATGATCCTATCCTTCCTTTAAATGTTTTTACATATTTATAAAACCTATTACTATTATTATTTGTTGCTTGCTAAACATTTTTCATACTAATTTCTAATATTTCTGTCATTTC
This sequence comes from Ginglymostoma cirratum, assembly GCA_024137785.1. Lineage (NCBI taxonomy): Eukaryota > Metazoa > Chordata > Chondrichthyes > Orectolobiformes > Ginglymostomatidae > Ginglymostoma > Ginglymostoma cirratum. The sequence continues at coordinate 35,809,814 of JAHRHZ010000018.1, read as the reverse complement.
TTCTGCAGTTGGTTTAATTTTCTTTTGTTAATGTTCCTAAATTTGCTCTGTGACCCTTTTGTAAGTCACATTTTAATTTTGATTTCTGTATACATTCAAAATGCTCCAGCCTTTATGCACTACCTTTACTTCCTATGGAGGTATGTCTGCACATTATCCTAATCATTTCCTGCTTCAATATTTCTTACTACAAATCATGCTCTCCTTTTATTTAAATACAAATATAATTGTTCTTTTTTTACCACCTGGGTATTGAACATTGCCTTGGTAGAGTGTGCAAGAAGACCAGTTGGGGGAAATCACATACCAATAATACTTCCTGTTGAATATTTCTTGCACAGCAGTAAAATTCTGCACAATGAATGCTTATTCAGAAATGTACTGATTGTATATGGGATGCGCTGTTTACCTGCCTTTACAAATAAGTTAAATAACTAAGTATTATTGATGTGATTTGCCTCCAGCAGGATATTTTACCCGATGCATAATGTCCTTTATAACATGGGAAATTGGGCATAGATATTTTGGTTTTGAAGAACTCAGATGTTTATTACATCTAGCTTTTTTATCTAAAAATTTCATTCACTGTTATCTCAATGGCAGAGCTAACATTAAGCTATTAAATTATACATAGCAGCACGCTTATAGGAACACCTCATGCTTCAAGTGATTGTTGATAAGATGGAGTATACGATCATCATATCCTGGATCACATATTAGGGTACAGTGATGGTGTTGTAAGCGTGTCTCTTCAGGTTATACTGACATACCGATCATTAGACATAACACAAGTACCTATAAGTTACGTGGAAAGAACAGGGAAGTGGGACTAATGGGTGGATCTTCCAAAGTCCCAGTGGTACAAGAGTGTAAATTGACTCATTTTGTTTGCAGGATTCCATCCACTTCTTTCACCGCTTGCCAATGCTTTTAAATCCTTTTCTTTATTAAATTCACTGACTCCATATTTGACCTCCAGTAAAATACTTATTTTATGTGCAGCTGCAAATGCTGCCTGATTTCATTATGCATCACGTGAAAAAAGAGACATTTTTATCCCACTCTCAGGTTGCCTTTTTCACATCTTTTTGGAGGACTAGAATCCTCAGAGCAGTGTTAAGCGCAGATTCTTTGGCAGTATTTTTCTGTCATCACTGTATTTTGTACTCTAGTATACCATTTTCACAAAAAAAAGCGAACACGGAGTCTGGTCTTTTAACATTTTAAAAGATTCTACTTTAAGCTACACGAAAATGTACACATTCTTATAGTGATTGTTTGCTGATTTCAGCCTAAAACAGCCCACAGGATATTCAAGAATCTTTACAACTAAAAATTTTCAATGCAAGTCTAAAGGAAACATCAAAGATGAGGCCTCTCTGTGAGAAACAGCAGGACTCAAACTACTAGTTGCTGAGTTAGCAATCTGCATTGTTTCCAATAGTACTGTTTTTAAAAAAAAGTGAAGGGAAAACATAATTTATCCATGTAGTAATTTATGCATGGCGCCAAGAATGTATTCTCATGATTGAAATTTATTTTGTCACACAAATCTAGCAAGTGGTGATTAATTTTTTAAAAATGTCAAAAGCATACTCTCAAATAAATTGCAAACAAAGCCAGCCCCCCCACCCTCAAAAATAGAATAAACAGTAAGAAATCTGAGCATACCAAGACTCCCTTATTAGCATTTTCTTGTTCACTTATATGCAAAGTTAAGTCCAGGGAAATTGATACGCTCGCTGTTCTGCTTTACATACTGGAATTGCATTACCTAAAGTTGCTTATCATTATTTCAAGAAAGCACAAAGGAAAGTAATCAGATAATGGAGAATTATGTTTTACTCCAGCAGTTTCACTCCTTTTTAGTAACACCCACTTTCCAAAAGAGGTTTTGAATTGGAATTGAAACTGTCCCAGTTTCAGTAAATAAAAAACAATTGTACAAGGCCAAAATTAACAAGTCTCAAACCAAACCAAAGATGAAAGGAAGCTCTTTTACCTTCAGAATAGTAAACATGTGAAAAACAGGTCTCTTCAAAGGTTGTAGGAACTGCAGATGCTGGAGAATCTGAGATAACAAGGTACAGAGCTGGATGAACACAGCAGGCCAAGCAGCATCAGAGGAGCAGGAAAGCTGACGTTTCGGGCCT
>JAHRHZ010000018.1:35673784-35807261 GCA_024137785.1 Ginglymostoma cirratum | reverse complement strand
TTCCTGCTCCTCTGATGCTGCTTGGCCTGCTGTGTTCATCCAGCTCTGCACCTTGTTATCTCTCTTCAAAGATGAACTGGATAAATAATGCAGTTGAAAATGAAAATTTACTAAATTCATAAACACGTACAATCAAATAATTGATGGAACAGTGGTTCCTTTGCTAATTTAACTAAAAGAAAATGTCATCTGGAAAACAACTAGCCAGGGTGAACAGTGGAGACTGTTTCCAGAGATTCTTCTTGAATTTTGCTTGATTAATTTTGGGGACTGGGGAATGCTCGTGTGGAACTTTGCTTCAAGAGATTAAACAGAAAGGTTAGAATCAATGATAATAGCAGATTGCATACAGAATATGTAAAGAACAAATTTGATGGCTTAATGTGGTAAGTGTAATGACTTAGTATATCCAATGCATTGCTCCTTGCAACAAAAACATATATATAAGAATTTGTGGCCCATACAATCCATTAAAATAACTGGCACGCGTTAATTCTTAATATGTGCTTCAATGAACATCTGTGCCAGTAATGCTAAATTATAAAAAGTACTCCAGTTCTATTTCCTTATTTTCAAAAATATTATTTGCAAACCTGTTTTTGTTAGAAAAGGTAGAAGCATCAAGTACATTTATTTTGTCACTGACGCCATTTACAAGTGATGTAATGGTACACTTTAACATGGTATATGCCACCACATGACATGTTTGTTTCAAATCTGACAAAGGTGTGCAAATACCCCAGTGTTGAGTCAGTGTCCTTTAAGAGAATGAACCTTGCTTAATATAATTACAAAAACTGTTGTTATTTCATTAGAATAATCCACGGTACAATGTAAGTGTGCTTTAAGTAGCAGAGAAAAATGCAAAGAGGGATTTTGTTTTTCTTCTCCCCCTCTATAATGGAGTATCCTTTTCAATTAACTGATGCATAAAACTTTTATAAACCTGGTAATTGGAAGGCTCCTAATATAACTGCATTCACAAGTAGTTTCAAATTCCTCACCATCCACGGGAACAAATGTGACTAAAAAGGTCAAACTCAACCTCAGTCATTTAACAAAGGAATCAAATAACTCTTTTTTATGTAAAGTAAAAGACATTATGTTCTGTGACAAAAGTGATATAAAATTTTCAAAAATTCTCAGTGAGCACATCCGTACTGCTAGAAATATTTTTTTCTCTTTGTTTTACAGAGCTTTGTTTCTCCTAAGGTAAGAAGACATTCCTGCCATCCTAGAATAATGTCTGAATGTCATATCCAGTTACGTTTCACAATTGAGGAATTCTATTTTAGCAGTCATACTTTAGTTCCTAAAGAACTAGCACCTGAAACACAAAACTGTCCATCATTCAACTGGATTGGAGTCAAGAATTCTGGAGTTAATGGAATAAAACCATTATTTTTCCTTATTGGTTTTAAGAGGTTCATTACAAACCAATAGAATGCCTGTTACTTCTGTTGATGTTGCATATTATTTATGAGGTTGTGTGTGGAAAAAAATCCATGGTGCCAAAATCTTCCAGACCCTCTTTTAAGGCTCATCTCAAAGAATGCCCCAGACTGGCCCAAAATTAGTGTTAGGTCTCATTTCCATTATTTCCATAACTGTGCATGCCTCCATAGGCAGCTGCCCATCTGAAAAAATAAACATAGGTCACTTAGCAGTTGCCTCACAAATTCACATTTTATATTAACAGGAAGGTCTACTGTTGAAGCTCTTTCTATTTCTTTTCCTCTGCTGTCATAAAATGAATTAGTGACCATGAGATTAATTTGCTAATGTCTATACTAAAATCATCAATAATATAGATTTACAATGATTCATATTTATGCAACACCTTGAATTACAAGAAATTCAATAAATATTTGAAATGAATCATTTGTTTGATATAAAAGGCACAAACATATTTTAATTTTTTTCCCTGCCAATAAGACAGCAATCACCTCCTACTTATAACAGCCTTTAATTTTGATGATGAATGTCCTTATTTGACTTGCCATGCACTTTATAGGAACTGCACAAATTACACATTTCTTTTTTTACTTGATTTGCCAGATGAATCCATCCATTGGAATAGATTTTTCCACCTGTATTCACCATTACTGGTGGCTGCTAGCCAACAGATGTACAGCAATAAAACGTGGTACCACTTTCCGATATTGTTAGTCTGAAAACTGTTTATTGATACCTTTTTCAGTAATGGTCCTAAAGAAAAACAACCAAAATCAGCAAATGTAATGAAGTTTCCTTAGCATGAATACTTTAATTGAGAAAATTTGAATGTGGTGCAGATTCTGAAAGAACAATACATGCTCAGGATTAATTTGGGTGAAAGAGGAGTCAAATTGGGTCAATGCAAAATGGAATTACACAGAAAGAATATGTAATACAATCTGGATGATGGTTAAAAAAATAGATTATTAGTTTTCTGAAGTCCGACTGATCTCAATAAACTATGCAAATGTGTATCTTTCTGTGTCCCCTTGTTGTGGATATAATTCAGTTCAATTTTTTTGTGAGGCAAGGTGCCTAAACTAAATCCTGCAGTTTTGTGAAATGTTCTACATTTCTGTGAATGAAAGAATGGTGGGGAGCAATTTGAATGTTGTTCCAAACTACAGGACAGTGACAGTTGCAGCTAACTATTATCCAGCACTGAAAGAGGTTTACAGGAGAGGAAATTGTGTCCATGGATAAAACCAGGGCTGATACTAGGTTGATTCCGGAGTTGAAGGGGCTGGCTTATGAGGACAGACTGAGTAGATTGGAATTATATTCATTGGAATTCAGAAGATTGAGGGGGTATCTTATAGAAACATATAAAATTATGAAGAGAATAGATAAGATAGAAGTAGAGAGGATGTTTCCGCTGGCAGGTGAAGCTAGGACAAGAGGGCATAGCCTCAAGATTAGAGGGAGCAGATTTAGGACTGAATTGAGAAAGAACTTCTTCACCCAGAGGGTTGTTAATCTATGGCATTCCCTGCCCAGTGAAGTAGTTGACGCTACTTCAGTAAACGTTTTTAAAGCTAAGGTAGATGTTTTTTGAACAATAAAGGAATTAAGGGATATGGTGAGAACGCAGGTAAGTGGATCTGAGTCCACAAAAAGATCAGCCATGATCTTGTTGAATGGCGGAGCAGGCTTGAAGGGCCAGACGGCCTACTCCTGCTCCTAGTTCTTATGTTCTTATACCAGAATTATGAGAAAATGAGAGAATTAACTGTCGGTAAAACCAGACCAAAGTGCGAACATGTAGAGTTGTTAGAGGAGCGCTGAGGCCTGAGCCAAAATATAAGACACAGGAGAAGGAGAATGCCATTTAGCCCCATGAACCCATTCTGGCATTCAAGTAAATCCTGGCCAATCTTATGATCTGATTAAACCCCTAATCCCCTTTCCGGTCTGCGCCCTGGTAGCCTTTGACTTCCTTTTGGCTCAAAATACCATGTAACTCAGCCTTGAATATGTTCAATGATCTAGATTCTACTACTCCTTGGGGTAGGGAATTCCCTAAGAGACTCCCCTCCTCCTCTCCTTGTTAAATGGTAGGCCCCTTATTTTGAAATTGTGCTACCTATTTCTAATTTGCCACCAAGAGGAAACATACTGCATTGGAAAGAGTACAAGAGCAGTTTACAGGAATAGTTCCAGGAATGAGAAACTTTAGTTATGAGGATAAATTGAACAAATTGTTCTCGTTCTTCTTGGAGAGAAGAAGGCTAAAAGGTAATCTTTTGAAGGTTTTCAAAATCATGACAGGACTAGATAAAGGGGGTAGGGAAAAACTGTTTCCACTTATAAAAGGAACTAGAATGAGACAACATTTAAAGTTAGCATCTACGCTGCCAAGCCCACTAAACGAAACAAATAAAATTCTGACATCATCTCATGGTTTTCTAGACTCCAATGAGTACAGGCCCATTTGCTCAATGATATAACCCTTTCATCCCAGAAACTAACCTAGTGAACCTTCTCTGAACTGTCTGCAATGCAAATATATTCCTCCTGAAATAAAGAGTTCAAAACTGTATGCAGTACTCCATGCTCCCAGCGTGACCTCATCAATTCCCTGTACAATTGTAGCAAAACTTTCTGACTTTTAGGTTCATAGAATCCCTACAGCCCAACAAGTCCACACTGCCCCTCTGAAAAGCATCCCACCCAGACTTATTCCCCAAGTCTAATGCGCCAAACTAAATATCCCTGGGCACTATGGCATAGCCAAAATCGATCTACCCTGTACATCTTTGGACTGTGGGAGGAAGCCCATGCAAACATGGGGAGAATGTGCAAACTCCACACAGACAATTGCCTGAGGCTGGAATTGAACCCAGGTTCCTGGCACTGTGAGGCAACAGAGCTAACCACTGAGCCCCATTCCTTCCCCATTACAATAGGAATCAATCTATTTACCTTCATAATTACTTGTTATGCAGAATCATAGATTCAGAGAGGTCTTACAGCATAGAAGGAGGCCATTTGGCCTATCATGTCATGCTGGTATTTTAAATTAACATCATTACCTAGTGCCAATCTCTTGCATTTTCCCAATACCACTGCATATTATTTTTATCCAAATTACTGAAAGCCTCAGTTGAACCTGCATTCACCACACTTCCAGGTAGTGCATTCCATACTCTAACTACTAGGTGAGTTAAAAAGTTATTTTCTCCTATCATCCTTCCTTTTTTTGCAAATAACTTTAAATGTTGTCTCATTCTAGATCCTTTGATAAGTGGGAACAGTTTTTCTCTACCCCTTTTATCTAGTCCTGTCATGATTTTGAAAACCTTCAAAAGATTACCTTTTAGCCTTCTTCTCTCTAAGAAGAATGAGAACAACTTGTTCAATTTATCCTCATAACTAAAGTTTCTCATTCCTGGAACTATTCCTGTAAACTGCTCTTGCACTCTTTCCAATGAATTCACAACTTTCCTATCATGCAACAGCCAGAACTTTACACAAGTCTACAGCTGAGATCAAGCATGTGCCTGATACAACTTCACTATCATCTCCTTGCGCTTATTTTCTTTGCCTCTGTTAACAAAGTTGAGGATACTGCACACTTTACATACAGGTCTTTCTACCTGTCCTGCCATTTTCAATGATCTATGCTTCAAGGTCCATCAACTCCTACACCCCCTTTAGAATTGTACCCCCTGCTTTGTACTGCCTTTCAATGTCTTTCCATCACCTTCTCTGATTTCTATCTGCCCAATCCACTAATTTGTCTATATCCTTTTGGAGTTCTTCACTGTCAACCTCGCAGGTTACAATTCTTTCAAGTTGCTCGTCATCTGCAAGCATTGAAATTGCCCACTGCACACCAAATCTAGTCTATGAACAAATATCAGGAAAAATAAGAAAAATACTGACCCCTAAAGAAATCCACTACAAATCTTCCATCAGCCAAAAAAATATCCATTGACCGTTATACTCTGAATCTATCACTCAGCCAATCCTGTATCCAATTAACTTGACTCATTTATTTCATGAGCTATAATTTTCCTCACTGATGTGTAGCACCATGTCAGGCACAATGCCTCAGTGGTTAGCCCTGCTGCCTCACAGCGCCAGGACCTGGGTTTGATTTGATCCTCTGGTGACTGTCTATGTGGAGTTTGTACGTTCTCCCCATGTCTGCATGGGCTTCCTCCAGGTGCTCTGGTTTCCTCCCACGGTGCAAACACGTGCAGGTTAAGTGAATTGGCCATGGGAAATATACGGCTATAGGGTGGGTGAGGGAGTGAGTCTAGGTGGGATGCTCTTCAGAGACTCTTTGTGAATTCAATATGGCCTGCTCCCACACTGTAAGGATTCTATATTAAAAAAATACTTTGAAAGACCATGTACATCATATCAACAGCATTACCCTCAATCAAAGATAGCAAGAACTGCCCATGCTGGAGTCAGCTTCAATACAATGTCAATACAGGATTCTGATGAAGGGTGTAAACCCAAAACATCAACTTTCCTGTACCTCTGATGCTGCCTGACCCATTGTGTTCCTCCATCTCCACACTGTACTTACCCTCATCCAAACTTTCTCTTACCTCTTCAAAAAACTTCACCAAATTAGTTAAATGCAATTTTCCTTTTAGAAATCTATGCAGACTCTCTACAGTCAAATTACTTTTTTCCATATGACTGATAATTATATCCTGAGTAATTGTCTTGAGAAGCTTCCCAGTCACGAAAGCTAAACTGATTAGTCTGTAATTTCTAGGCATATCCTACACTCTTACTTGAACAAAGCTTTAATATTTACAATTCTCAGTCTTCTGACATCTCCCCAGAAACTAAGGAAGGTTGAAAGAAGATAGATAGTGTCCGTGCTGTTCCATTTTCACTTCCTTCAAAATCTTTGGATGTATCTCATCCAGTCACCATGCCTTATCAACTTTAAAAACAATCATTCTATCCAACACTTCTCCCTTATTAATTTTGTACCCTTCTAGCGACAGAGTTTCATCTTCAATTACTATAGCCTGGGTGTCATTTCCTTCTTTGCTGAAGACAGATACAAAGAACTCATTGAACACCTCAACCACATTCTCTTCCTCCAAGTTAAAATCCCTTTTTGATCCTTGTCAGACTTACTGATCTTTTTAACATTATTTTACTATTTATATCCCTATAATGGACTTTAAGACTTCTCTTTATTTTGAGTATCAGTCTTTTCTCATTAATCCTCTTTGCTTCTCATTTGCTTTTTCACCTCCCTCTGAACCTTCAGTGTTCCTCTTGGTTCTTCATTTTATTTTCTACCTAGCACCTGTCATTGGCATTCATTTTCTTCCTTAATCACAATTTCTATTTCCTTTAGCATCCAGAGAACTCTGGATTTATTTGTGCTCTCTTCCCTATTTGAGGGAATATACCTTGAATGTATTCTAACTATCTCTTCTTTGAAGTTAGCCCATTGTTCAGTAACTGCTTTTCCAGCCAACAATTCGTACCTGTCCAATTTCGCCCTTACCCTACAGAAGTCTGCTCACCACCAGTTGATTTTTCTTACTTTGAATTGTTGTGTGTCATTCTCAACCATCATCCTGAGCCTTACAATGATCACTGTCTCCTAAATGTTCCCCGCTGACAATTGATCCACTTAGCCCACCTCATTTCAAAGAACCAGGTCAAACGGTGCATCATTGCTTCTTGGAATGGACAGACACTGTTGTAGGAAACTCTCCTGCATCCAACCTAGGAACACCTGCCCTCACTGCTCTCCACTACTAGTATTCCAGTCCATATTTTGGTAAATGAAGTATCCTATATCTCTGTAATGTTTCTGCAGATTTCTTTCTCAACGTCCTTTCCAGTGCCTGCTGGCCTCTTGACTACACCCATCAATGTAATTTCACCCCTTTTACATTTTGTTTTTAAACTGTTTCTGTCATTGGATGAGCTGAGACATCCTCTTTCTCAAGCACTTCAATGCTGTCCTTAACCAAAATGGCTAGCCCTTCACCTTTTCATCCTTTTCCATCTTTCCTGAACAACTTGTGCCAAGGAATATTTAACAGCCAATTTTGCCTTTCCTTGAGCCAGGAGTCTGTTATCACCATAATATTACATTTCAAATGGCAATTTCTGCTTGAAACTCCCTAAATCTTATTTATTGTACTCAATGTTTTACTTGATTTAAACTTCATTTCTTTCTCCCTTATTCCAACTTCACCTATAAATTTGCTGATATCTATGCTAGTGCCAATGACATCATTTTGTGAACACTGGCATTCCCCTCCAATATTCTCTCCCAGTTCCCACACCCCTAACAAATTAGTTTAAAGCCCTCCCAACAGCACTGGAAAAATGTCCCATGAATATCTCAGCTCTGTTCAGGTGTAACTCATTGGGCTTGTACATGCGCCATCTTTGGCACAGCCAGTCCCAGCATACCAGGAATCCAAAACCCGCCCTCCTGCACCATCTATTCATCCATGCATCCATCAGACTTATCCTCTCATTTCTGTACTAGCTTTCATTTTCACTAGATGTATTCCTGAGATTGTGAAATTTGAGATCTTGCTTGAGAACTTTTTACGTAGCTCTCTAAATTATGATTACAGGACCACATTTCCACACCTACTTAACTCATTGGTATCAACATGGACCATGACTATGGCGATCCACCCTCCCCCGCAAAGTATAATGTTCCGCAGCTGCACAATGACATCTTTAACCCTGGGACCAGGGAGAGAACAAGTAATCCTGATGTCACACTGACGGCTGTATAAATGCCTTCCTTTTCCTCTAACTTAATGAATCCTCTATCACTATCACACCTCCTTTGTTCTGCTCTCTCCTCCTGTACAACTGAGCCACTTGCGGTATCATAATCGTGACTGACTGCACTCCCTTGACGAAGCAGCATCTTCATCAGCTTCCAAAATGGAAAAACCTTTATGAGCAGGATCCCAGGATCTCCTTAGATGCTATGATTTATGATTCATGTCCGAGGATGCTCAGATCTACCTATATTGTAGTTTTTTATAGACAGTCTCCACCAAAGCTAGCAACTTCATATTTTATCCATGATAATGTTAAGATAATTAACTGTAGAAACAAACAGGCCAAAGAATGAACTGGCAATATTGGCAAAGATTTAGCACATGTACAATGAATTAACCCACATATATTCAATTGCAGGTGCTTTGCATCCTCTTTACAATTAGTTGTCCTATCTTTGTACCAGCAGCAAATTGCTGCTACATTGGCACAGAGCAGTTGGTTTCTGGATTCTTGGAACACATGACCCTTTGGCAGTCCCAAACAAATGGCAACAAGGAGCTGCACGGCAAGTTTTACTTTCTGGAATGTGATTACCTGTAGCCAGAACCTTCTGAAAATGTCTCCAAATCTGAGTTAGAGTCAAAGACTTCCAAATGTTCTGACTTAATAACCTGGATAGTTAGCCAGGAAATGTTAGACAGATTGGCTCAAATCTTCCAATCTATTTGTTTGTGCTGTTGGGAAAGTTGGGGGATGGGGCACAGAGTAGATGTAAAACTGAGAGCAAGGACCAATCAGATTTAGAAGGAATACGAGTACAGTCCAGTAGGCGGAAAAACCATGCGCACGATAAGATATATGGGAGGTCCTGGAAACTAAACTGCATCTATTTTAATGCAAGGAGCTTGACTCGTAAGGCTGAAGAACTTAACAACTTACGATATTGATCATCACATAGGAATACAATATTTCAGCAATCATTAAGACATGGTTGAAGGAATGGCAGCTTAGCACAGAATCATAGAATTCCCCTAGCTTGGAAGCAGGCCATTCAGCCCATCAAGAGTGCACCAACTGTCTGAAGAGTATCCAACCCAAACCCACACCCCTACCCTATTCACAAGACACTGAATTCCCCATGGCTAACCTACACATCCCTGGAAATTATGGGCAAGTTAGCATGATCAGTCCTCCTAACCTGCATATCTTCTGACTGTGGGAGGAAACCAGGGCATCCAGAAGAAACCCACACAGACACGAGGAGAATATGCAGACTCCACACAGACAGTCAGCTGAGGCTAGAATCAAACCCAGGTCCCTGGTACTGTGAAGCAACAGTGCTAACCACTGAGCCATTATGCCACCTAGGGTTTAGAAGTTTCAGTTATGATGGGGGAATCTAACAGAAGTAGGGCCGTGGCATCATTGATAAAGGAAACCATCATTGTAGTAATGATGGACGATGCCCCAAAAGGCTCATCAAATGAGGCTATCTGGATTGAGCTTAGAAAAAGGGGCAATTATTTTGCTGGGAATATATTACAGGCCTCCCAACAGTCAGATGGAGATAGAGGAGTGGATATGTAGGCAAATCACAGAAACATGTTAAAGGGTTATATTTGTAGGGAACTTTAACTTCGCTAACATTAACTGGGATTTCCTCAGTGTGAAAGATTTAGATGTGGAATTTTTAAAGTGCATCCAGGAGAGCTTTTTGTGCCAGTACATAGATAGACCTACTACAGATGGGGCAGTGCTAAACCTAATCCTAGGCAATGATGCCAGTCAAGTGGTTGAAGTATCAGCGGGCAAGCATTTTGGGGATAGTGACCATTACTCTGCAAGTTTCAACATCATTGCGCAAAGGGGAAAGGATAGTGCAGTATTTAAGTGTCTAAAATGCGGCAAGGCCAATCTTAATATCATTACAATATCATTATCGGGCAAACACAAACTGGGAGCAGCTACTTGCAGTTAAGTCTACATTTGGAAAAAAGGGCATCTTTTAAGAAGTAGTATAGTGAGAATTCAGGGCCAATGTGTTCCTCTAAGAGTGAAGGATAAGGGCAACAAGTCCAGGGTAACCTGGATGTTGAGAGGATTTAAAAAGAAGGAAGTGTATGATGGGTATAGTGCATTAAAACAGAGGAGGCCCTTCAAAAGCATAGAGAATATAAACAGAATGTTTGAAAAAGAAATTAGGAGGGCAAAGAGGGGCCATGGAACACCTTTAGCAGATAAGGCTAAGGAAAATGACAAGGCATTTTATAGTAGAGTAATACTAAGAGGATTACCACAGAAAGAGTGGAGTGTATTGGAGACCAAAGGGGAAATCTCTGCTTGGAGCCAGTGGTCATGGTGAAATCTTAAATGAATACTTCTCATCTGTTTTCACAGAGGAGAAAGACTTTGTAGGCTGGGATTTCAGTTGGGATGAGGAGATTGCAGAACATGTTAAGAATAACCAGGAGAACAATTTAGGTGTTTTAGTGGGCATAAAGGTGCAAGAATCCCCAAGGCCTGATGAATTATATCCCAGGCTGCTATACGAGGCAAGGGAGGAGATTTAGGGGCACTAGTGGAGGTATTTAATTTTTCACTGGCCACAAGTGAAGTGACAGATGACTGGAGGGTAGTTAATGCGGTTCGTTTGTTCAGGAAGTGCAGCAGGGATAAGCCAAGTAATTGTAAACCAGTTAGTCTGAAGTCAGTGATAGGGAAATTATTGGAAAAAAATTCTAAATGACTGAATTAGCCAACACTTGGAGAGCCAAGGATTGGTCAGAGATTGTAGGCATGGATTTGTTAGAAAGAGATCCTGTCTGACTAATTTAATTGAGTATTCATTGAAAAGGTGATCTGAATATATTGATGAGGCAAATAGTAGGTGGAAGATAATGGTGGCTATTTTTGTGATTGGAAGCCTGTGACCCGTGACGTACCACAGGGATTGTTGCTGGCGCTCTTCCTGCTTATTGCTTACATTAATGATTTGGATTTGAATGGAGAAGGTATAATTAGAAAGCTTGCAGATGACACAAAATTTGGTGGGTGTTGTTGATAACAAGGAGGATGATCTTAGACTACTGTCTGATATTGATCAGCTGGTAAATTCAGCAGAACAATGACACATGAAATCTAATTCAGGTAAGTGTAAGTGAAGCATTTTGGGAGGTCCAATAAGGAAATGATATACACAATGAGTGGTAGTAGATCCTGAGGGAGTGATGAGGAATAATGGGACCTTAGATTGATGCTTGAGTTCATTAGCTAGGTTATAGAATATAGGAGCAAGGACCAAAAACTGAAGTTGCTGGAAAACCTCAGCATGTCTGGCAGCATCTGTGAAGAAAACCAGAGGACATGAGTTTAAGGTGAGGATTAAATGGTTTAGAGGCAAGCTGAGGAAAAGATTTTTCATCCAGTGGGTGATAGAAGTATGAAACATGCTGCCTAAGAATTAGTGCAGGCAGATACTCTTGCAACATTTATGAAGCATATGGATGAGCACTTCAAATGTAAGGGCATAGCAGCAATGGACCAAGTGCAGATAAATGGGATTAGTGCAGTTCGATGTTTGTTGGTCAACATTTACATGGTGTGCCAAGCGGCCTGTTTCTATGTTGTATGACTCTATGAGAATCCCTAGGTTAAATTTCACAAAAAATTAGCTAAGCGTCAATTTTGGTGAGTTTCATGGAGAGTTTCTCTCCGTGAGACCGAGTGGTTTTGTCACCCCATTCATCACAGCTTACATCATTAGCTGTGTGGAGCTCCGCTTACATTATCATCCGCTCAGCAATAGCGTATGTATTAGCCACTGCCGGGACCTCCCAAGATTCCTGGCATCATTTTTAAAGCCCTGCTGCATGCCAGGTCAAGTACTTATTGCCAGGAGCCACCCTTAATATTGCATGTAGTGAGAAGGAATGAAAAACTGAAGACACATGTGGGCAGCTGACACTTTAATGAATAAAGAAGTACGGATTTATAAATCTATTGCTATTTAAAAGGAAGTAGACCTGCACAGTCATTTTGACAAAGACAAGCAGAATGGGACAGGAAGGGGTAGAGAATAACAGTAATAATGCATCAGGGAACATTGACCTTGCAGAAGAACAGTGGTAAAATCAAATCAAATTTTAAAAATACAATGAAAATAAAACGAAACTTTTTCATAAATGAGTGAACAGCACGAAGAGAAAATTTAAGAACCAAGCCACACCATTTATCCATCTCTAGCATTATCCCATGTTAGGACACTGTCCAATGCAGACTTACTCTTTCCCTAACACCAGTGTGGGCTTAAATCTTACCATTCTTCAGTGTGAGGGCATCAAACACTGGAATATCTTCAAATGGCTGAAAATGTTAACTTTTATTCAGCAACAGCAAAATTGAAGGAAAAATAAACAGGGAAAAGCTGCAATTACTTCTGGGAAAAAACAGGAGCTGCTTACCTTTCAAGCAGCAACATATTTACAATCATCAAGGAATCACTGTATCCTGCTCACATCTACTGGAAATGGGTGCCAACCAAGTCCTGCTAGTTTGTTACACCTAATACTGTAGCGCTCTACCATGGAAAAGGTTATGGTCTTCCTGCTTAATGTACTTGCCTTCCTCCTTGGAAGACTGAAACCGCTGTCCCAGCTTTTCATAGTCCACCACATTCCCTCTTTGCCTGGTCCAGATATGCAGAGCACAGAATGCCAAGATTATGCAAAATATTTTGTATGGAGTGCACTGCAAAGTGCATCCCGCCCGCAGGATTGATTCAAACATCCAACTCTTACCTTTAACAGATACGCAGTCTATTACACAAGTGCACTGGTGGAAGAATGGGCTGCATTGTAACTATAATCAGCTTTAGCAAAGACCTGCATATAATGGAATCATCAGTCATGGTTGCAGAGGATAGCCCTTGTCTCCCATAACCATTCTTGTAACACGTATAGTCCTTGAAACAAAGCAGGGGTTTTCAAGATTTAGGCATCATATCATCTTCTATGGTGCCTGGTGCAGACTTCTAAGATGTGGCACCAATGATCACAGATGACTTTTAATTGATGGAATGGCTGAATTATGAAATGATGTTCTCAATGCAACACCTGCACCTGGTGTAAGTCAACTATGTTGGTAATAGCCTTGATATCTTTGTATCGCATTAGATCCTCAGTGGATCAGTGGAAGCAATCAGCTGCATAACAGTTCAGAGCAATTGCCATCTTGATGGCCACCAGGCTAGGATGGTCAGCCACACGTTATGGTCATTTTGAGACATGGCCATTTGGGTGAAGTACATGCATTTGCCCTATAAGCTGCTGTCACACTGTGTAGATGTGACATTGACGTATAACAGAGCCATATATTATGTCTGCCCCTTTGACTAATCACTGCTGATAATCATGTCAAGCTGCCTTGCTTTGTGTCTGTGCTGATAGACAAGGCCAGATCGAAGTATTGTGAACTTCTAAGCTCTGGCTAAAGGTGAAAAGTGAAAATAGCGAGGTAAATCATGGATGCTGTGAGTATTTGAGTAGATGCAAAAATTGAGTGAGCGCTAAGAAAGCAAACAAGGAGGCCTGAGATGCACCCCTGTCCAATCTATGAGTTGGATGCCAGTCTTTGAGTGCAAAGTATCCTGGCAGCAGCATTACAATGAAAAGTACTAGTGTGATTTAAAGTGCAGCATTGAAGTGCAAAACTGTATTGTAAGTGGATCCTAGAACTGCAATGTTAATTTGGTGAAGCTGGTAAATACACTGCCAACCTTCTGAACTGAATGCCACAGGCAGTCACTGCCCTGAGGAGCATGTGCTATGATGTTCGGGATTGCTGTCCAAGATGGAGTCCTGGAACAACACACAGCAAGCTGAAGCTGCCTGACTTTGAGACTTTCACATTGGGAATGGTCATCATCTAGTTTCTACCTGGTAAGTGGGAGAATAGGAAAATGCATATCAATAAACTGAGATTAGTTACTAATGGCATGCAAATACATACAAACATATCACTCGCTACTGATAGCAAGATTCTTGTCCTGCCGTCCAAAACTTGAATGCAGAATCTGAGATAACAAGGTGTGGAGCTGGATGAACACAGCAGGCCAAGCAGCATCATAGGAGCAGGAAAGCTTGACGTTTCGGGCCTAGACCCTTCATCGGAAGGGTCTTGTTATCTCAGATTCTCCAGCATCTGCAGTATCTATTATCTCTGCAGAATCTGATATGTTTGTCTTCGACATTGAGAATCTCATTATAGCTATCTCGACAAAATTTCCCAACTAACTTGCCACTGGGCCCATCATTCATGGGCTACCTATTTCCAACACAGATTCAACAAAAAGTTGCGCAATTATCTTTCCAGGATTTTTCTGAGCAGACATCTGATGCAGGATCCTTCATAACAAAAGCACTCCAGCAAACAGTGCAGCCAGTAGCTGAGTACATTTCACAGGAATCACACCCTCATTTTGGAGCAATAGCTACTGTATGCAGTAAACAAAATGCTTAATGGTCTACAACCCACACAGAGGAGGTAGGTGTGTGAAGTTTATGATGGCGTAAAGACCCAAGTGGATCAGACATAAGGGAGCAGATAGGTGGTCCTGTGTCCAAAGGGTCAAGGGATTAGGCGTCCATTGTGCTTGGGTCAGGTTTCCAAGCAGAGAGGAGTCAGTGACAGTGATTAGGGGATCCAATGGAGAATTGGGCAACACAGAGTCTGTCTTATAGTTAGTCAGAAGTTAGATTAATCCTGTGTTTCTGACTAACTATAAGAGTTAATTAGCTGGAACCATCTGAAGCCTCCTGCTGTAACTCTGGGTTGGGAAATTTTGAAATGGTCCCAGAGACTGGGTAATTTCCCATTGAAACGTAAAATTCTAGTGCAATTTCCAAACATGACTACCAATTATCTGGATATTGGAAGATCTGGGCAGTAGAAAACAGTCCTATCTACTGGTTAACTCCTAAGGCAGTAAGGTTCACTGTTTTGCATCTATCTTTTGCCAATTCGCTCACCTGTCCAAAACCTACAGTACACCTTTTCACGAGTCCAATCCTCATTTATTCATGGCTTTAATGATAAAAAATTTAAACAACATCTTAATTCCTGAAGTAGAGCAGGGATAGCTTGTCAGTTCAGTGGTGGTCAAGCAAGCAGGTGACTGACCAGATTGGTCAATGGCTGGCCAAGCGAGTGGGCACACAGCTGACACAGGGCAGGTGGGCGCTGGCAGCTGGATAATCAGGACAACAGGTGCACAGCTGGCTTGGCAAATGGGCCAACAACTTGCCAGGTGAGGAAAAGCAAGATTTCATTGATTAACTCATGAACTAGGTGTGCCTTTGTCTGACCAACTGCTGGCATTGTCTCTGAACACTAGCTTGGCCACTGGCTTTAAAGATTCAGTGAGATTGCCAAAATGTTACTGCCTCTCCTTTGCTCTGCTGCACTGATAATAATAATCATTATTTATGCACTACTTGTTTAAATTGTGAATTAGTCTTGGATTTCCTGACCTGAGAAGATTCTGCCTCCTATTTACAACTGAGAGCCAACAAACGTTGCCCATTAAAACTCCCTAAAACTCAAGATGCACTGCAGCAACTTACCAAAATTCTGCACCTCTAAATCCATGACCTTTAACATTTACAGGGACAAGGGCAGTAGGTGCATGGGAACTACAGTACTCCAAGTCCCAGTACCATTCTGAACTGGAACAAGACACCATTGCTTCACAGTCGCTGAGTTTGTGGATGGCCCGACACCTCATGAGCTACAGCAGTTCAAGAAATAACACAGTGTGGAGCTGGAGGAACACAGCAGGCCAGGCAGCATCATAGGATGACACTTCGGGTTGGGACCCTTCTTCAGAAATCAGATTGCCTCCAGCTCCACACTGTGTTATCTCTGACACAGAGTGGTGGTGAGCAGCTCACAGAGATATCTCTGTTATCTCTGTAAGCTGCTCACCACCACCTTCTCAAGCACAGTTAGGAGCGTGCAATAAATGAGGCGTAATGCACAATGCTCAGATGCTGTAAGTAAAGAAAAACAAAAGAGTAGGCAGTGAGATTTAGCTGCAGCATGCGTGAGGTTTTAGAGAGTACTGCATTTGTGGAAAACCTATGGTAAATGTCTGCAGCTTGAGAAACTTCAGTTTAGCCTTGTTATGCAGATTATCAGGAAGATGGAAAATTACTGCCATGGTGGTATTTGTATGTAGAAGGAAGTCACCATTGTTCCTCTTTCCTTGACTGAGTCTAGGAGCCTATTTGGATTATAGCAGTAGAGGAACTAGTGAATCTTAACAAGATGTAGTTTATTGCAATGATAGCAAACCGGTACAAATTACATTGGCTAGTTAAACATTGTTACTAAGACTATTGAGAGACACAGATGGTACAATTGTCCTCTTCAAAATCCAGAACTTTCTTGCTGAGTATCCCACACAAAGCTCCTTGACATCGCTAGAAAAGGCAGAGTTTAATGTAGACTTCAACACTTTGTTCCAGGAGGCAGTCACATTCCTTAACTTAAATAATGTTTTAGACTTGCCCATGGTCAAAGATATGAAAACATTATTGTGATTCAGACAGATATGGAAGCCCAGGATGTAGTGAACAGGATCCTAACCTGCTGTTTTTGCTGTCTGTGTAGGTGAGATAAAGGAGTGCAGAGTGGATGCCCAAGCATGGTGTATAAGATTTGGGGAGAGGCAGAGAGGTAGCTAAATGGATTCGAAAAATCTGAAGACAAAAGTTGAGGCAGTGGACAAAACAAGCAGAATGGGATAGGGATGGGTAGAGATTAATGGTAATAATGCATCAGGGAATATTGACCTTGCAGAAGAACAGTGGTAAAATTAAATCAAATTTACAAAATACAATAAAAATAAAATGAAACTTTTTAATAAGATAAATGAGTTAACAGCACAAAGAGAAAATTGATTCAGTTCTAATAACAGTGATACATTTGCAAGGTGACCAAGGTTAGGAAATAAATATTCCAGGATACATATTTCAAAACACAAGCATAACAGGAGAAGCCCTGATCAGAAAGGAAAATGAGTCTAAAATACTTTCATAACAGTTTTCTGAAAAAAATACATTGTGGAACCACCTAGGGATAAAGCTATCTTAGATCTAGTATTGTTTAATGAGGCAGGATTAATATATAATCTCATAGAAAAGATCCTCTGGGAAAAAGTGATTATAATGCAAATTAGACTCATATTACATTTCAGAACAATATACTTGAGTTCAAACCAAAACTTAAATTTAAACAAAGTCAATTACATAGGTATGACAAGAGAGCTGGTTAATGTGGTTTGGCTAAATAGTTTAAGAGGCATGGTTGTAAATAAACAGTGGAAAATAAAAAAAAAACAAAAGTAATGATTGAAAAAATGCATTTCATGGAAACCAAAAAAAAATCAGCAAGAAATACACATCCTTGCTCATTAGGGGAGTTAAGTACAACGTTGGATTTTAAAAATAAAAGGGCCAGATTTTCCGAAGTATGTAAATCTTATGTAGCATGCCACACTTTGTTTTTTGAAACAAAACAGCATTTCTGACTGGAGATTCCAGTCAGGGATCTTTCAGAAATGTACAGCTACATTTGAATTCTGTCAGATCCCCAATGGTGTGGAACAGCAAGGGAAAAGTAAATCACGCCCACTTTCTCATAGAAGTCAGTTGTCTTCTGCCAAAATTTAAAGTCCAGCATCACATACAGGTATTTTGACAGCTGCCATGAAACTGTAAGTACATACAGTAACTATGAGATTTGGGTGTCAGGATGATAGGGTGCTGGATAAATAGAATGCCAGGGTAGAAGAAAGCAAAGGGGCTAGGCAGGCAACAGAGTGTTTAGAGTAGGGCAAGATGGGTGGCAGATATCAGAGTCGGCAGGAGGATTGTCAGGCCCATAGTGGGGGTTGGGACTGTTGACTGACAGATGTGGGGGTTGGTGTGGGCCGTGACAGTTCTGGCGGTGGAAATGAGGTTCTGCGTTCGAGTCAGGATGTTGGTGGGGGGAGCGTGGAGGGTGGAGGCTGGGTGTAGTTTGACTTTGTGAAGTAAAGTATGTAAAGTTGGGAGGTAGTTGAATGGTTGTACAGGAATTAGACTACATATTTAATAGTTTACTTTTTCCTGTGTGTCACTTAGCTCAGCTGGCTGGACGGCTGGTTTGCACTGCAGAGTAGTGCCAACTGTTGGTTTAATTCCTACACCAGCTGAGGTTACCATGAAGAACTTTCCTTCTCAACCTTTTCCCACCACCAATTATCCCAATCTCATGAGCTATGATATGGTAAGAATTTGGTGACTTTATCTGTTTACTTAATTGCAGTAAAACCTTCCAAATTCTTTGATTTGAATGGATACTTTCAGAGAGGTCCAATTGTAGGGGAATTGCCCAATGGATTCTTCAATTTCCCAGACAATTCCTTTCAATAGGATTCTGCAATGTCCCATATGCAGCTCCCGCCTATGCTTCAGAAACATTTATTTTGCCGTAGGAAAATCTGGGAAATATTAGAAACTGTGAAAGCATGACCAAAAATGTGAAATTTGGAATAAAAAGATTCCAAGAAAATGAGGGCAGAAAAGGGGAAGGAAGTAGCAGCAGTAAACATTGATCCCTTTGAAGTTGAGACAGGAGAAAGTATCACGGGGAATGAGGAAACCTAAGAGAAGTCGAACAAACATTTGTCTGTCTGTTTTCATAATAGAAATGGTATTGAGGGTCTACCTGCAGCGCATAGACTGCTGGAGTTCAAGAAGTCAGCTCACCACCGCCTTCTCAAGGAAAACAGGAATGGGCAATAAATGCTGATCCAGTCAGTGATGCCCACATCCCATGAATGATTTTTTTTTTAACAAAAAGCATACATCACCATCGGAAATAAAGATGGCAAATTTCAAAGACGTGATGGTCTACAGCCCAGGATTCTAAAAGGGATACCAGCAGAGATAATGGACGTATTGGTTATGATTTTCCAAATTTCCCAGACTCTGGAATGGTCCAAGCTGCTTGGCAGTTTGCAAATATAACACCACTATTTGTGAAAGTTGGAGCAAGCAAACAAAATATTATAGTCCAGTTAAACATACAAATCATCAGAAAAATGCTGCAATCTATTATTTAGGAAGTCAAAGAAATATAAGATCATGGTTCAATAAGACAATATGAGTTTAGGAAAGGAAAACAGAAAACTCAATTGAAAATTTCTCACACTGAAGTCATAGCTTGATAAACGTGTGTTAGTAAAAGTAGTTCACTTGGATTTTCTAAAGACATTCAATAAGATACCATATAAAATGTTAGCACAAGATGAGTTGTGGAGTTTTGACTGCTATGTTAGCCTGTATGGGAACTGATTAATGGACAGAAAGCAGTGATTATGGGTAAGAGGTTTGTTTTTTAAGTTGTCAGGCTGTAACTGATGAAGTGCTACAAGGATTGGTGCTTGGATTCCAGTTATTCACAATATGTTAATTACTTAGAGTAGGGGACAGAAAATAATGTATCCAAAATTACTGACGTTAGAAAGATAAGTGGGAATGTAAACAGTGAGGTGGACACAAAGAGGTTGCGAAGAGATAAAGACAGATTAAGTGAGTGGGCATCAAGGCAATAAATGAAAGCATAATGTGAGGGGATTTGAGGTTACTCACTTTGGTAGCAAGAATAGAAAAGCAGATTCTATTTTAAAAGGTCATGAAAACTCTCAACTCTAAACATGACATTTCGAAAAACTCGGTACATCAACAAGTGTTGCAAAAATGTTTAATTTTATGATTAATCTTTTTAAGGAGTAAGTCTTTTAATAGGATTGAAGCTTAAATGTAAAATAATGTAACCCCATGATGAGAAGCTATTAAATAAAGTAAATGCATGAAGGGGTGCCCTGGGCTTATTTCATCAACTCAGAGTTGAAAATGGGGAAACACCCTTAAGTCATCTTCCCAGAAGTTCAGAACAAAAAGATTTAAATTGCTTGTGACAACTTGACAGTAACCAGTAAACAATGGAGGTCTTAAAATACTTTCCAGATCAAATAACAGGTTTAAAGTTGGAGGTAGTTGGTTTAAATCTCTATCTGGGACATCCCAAGTATGTCAAGTTGTCACAGGGGACAGATTGCAGGGTGGCAAGTTTAAAAATAAGAAAAAATGAATTTGTCAGAGCTGTACAATTTCCAGAGTTTCATCATTGAGCATATGTTAAGCTTCTCTGGGCAGAGGTGTCAGCATGAGAACAAGATGGAGAGTTAAGATGAAAAGCAATCGTTAGCTGCATTCAATCCATATATATGGCCCTAAACATTTTTAAGAAAGAGCACCTCATTTTGCAATTAGTCACTTCAGATACGTCCAGAATACATTCATTTTAACAGTTTGAAATTTTAATCTCTGTCACCACCAGCCACCACACCCCTGCCATCCCCAAACCCAAGCAACATCACCCAGCACACTGGCACACTACACTCCTGCCTCAACTCACTTTGCCTTTCGATCCCTCACTGACCCTGGGTGACCGATGTGTAAATTGCTGTGATCTGCCACTGACAAAAGTGGCACTTCCTGCAATGGAGAGCTGCTGGCAATCATAGACTAGCGGCTCTTCAGAGAATAGGGTGGGATTTCTGCCCCAAATATCACTATTCCCTGGAAGATGCACTGAGAATGTCCATGGCTCTAATTCCCTTATGCTCACTTTTTCTCTCTCAGGTTCTCTACATGTATATCTTATCCTACACAATCATTTCTCTATTACTCTGTCTCCCTCTCTCAGTATTGGTCTCTCCATATGTTTATCTGCATTGCTTAATTTACTCCCAAGTAGCTATGAACAACCTTGAGACAGCACAATGCATGCTCCATCACGGCTACAGCTATTTTTTAACTTGAAAGAAATTTAAATATGTAAACAAAAATGAAAAGAAAATATTAAAACACAATAAACATAATAGTTTGGGCAGAAGGTAGTTAGAAATAAGAATTTCATTCATTTTCAGATACTTGACACGATAGACTACAGCACCATCTACCTTAAGGCCACATCTTGGGAGCCAGAAGGACTCAACATAAAGTCAATATGTTATCATAGACAATAAGTTCCAATTTAATGATCAAGCATCATAAGCAAACAGGACGGAAATGGGTGTGATAGAAATGTGTGAACCTCAATGAATCATGTGAAATATCTCGTGCATCATTGTCAAAAGGCACAGTCAGGATATTAGTACTAGCAGCTATATCACAAAAAATACTTTGTTTACTAATAAGACAGTTACAATGTAACCAAATTTGATAGTTGAGATAAAAATACAAAGACTATGAAATTTGGCCTTCAGCAGCAAAATAGTCTTATTGGTTATAATATTGTGAGAGCACATTTACCGCCAATGTACTGGTTACAATGTCAGTCATCAAAGTCAGTTATTTTACAGAACCAATATATGGTGTATACATATATATTGTGTGTGTGTGTATTTATATAAATATATTTATATGTATATACACCTTAGCCATGCCAACTTCAATACACAATGTATTCTATGGTGATACGATATATAAAACTATTAAAATAACAAGAAAGTTCAGCAATGTAAAATGAATGTGTTTTCATCACCATTGATATAAAACTTCCAAAAACTCAGGAAAGAATACACAAAAATAAGGACTAAAGAAAACTTTTAAAAAGCCGAAAAAAATCCTTGTACAGTTGCTTTTACCTTTCATGTTCCTGTTTACTCAAGTAGGTGAGTGAAATGTACTGCGTAATCCTCTCCTACCAGCTTAGAAATCACAGCCATTAAAGCGAAAAAGGTCAGCATTTTTTAAATCAGTTAGGAAATCAATGGTTGTAGGGAAAAGGCAATAATGTGAAGTTGAGGAATATCAGGTTAGCCAAGATCTTAACGAATTGCGGTGTAAGCCTTGATAGGTTGCTTGGCCTGCATCTTATGGAAGATTATACACTGTACCAATGCACTGGAGTCAGGGAAGGGTCCCAGAAGACTGGAAAATGACTAATGTAACGTCCCTGCTTAAGAAGGAGGGAGGCAGAATATACGATACTACAGGCTGGTTAGCCTGAACTTGGTTGAAGGTAAGATTTTAGAGCCCATTATTAAGGATAAGATTGAGGAGTACATGGATGTGCATGGTAAAATAGAGTTGAGTCAGCATGGCTTCAACAAGGGGAGGTCATGCCTGGGAAATGTGTTAGCATTCTTTGGGAAGGTATTAAGAGAATAGATAAAAGAGAGTCAGCGGAGGTGAAAAATTTGGATTTTGAGAAGGCCTTGACAATGTGCCACACAGGAGGCTGTTAAATAAAATCCCCTAGTGTTAGGGGCAAGGTACTGGATGAGATATCGGGTTGGCTGACTGGCAGAAGACTGACAGTGGGGATAAAGGGTTCTTTTTCAGGATGTAGCCGGTGACTAGTGATGTTCCATATGCGCCATGCAGTGGGACAATTATTCATATTAGATAGTTATGATCTGGATGATGGAACTGAGGGCACTGTTGCTAAATTTTCAGATGACACAAAGATATGTGGAGAGACAGGTAGTGTTGATGAAGCAGGGAGGCTGTAGAAGGACTTGGAGAGTGGGCAAAGAAGTGGCAGATGGAATACAAAGGGAAAGTACAAGATTATGCACTTTAGTACGAAGAATAGAAATATAGACTATTTTCCAAATGGGGAGAGGCTTTGGAAATCTGTAACATAAAGGCACTTAGGAGTCATAGTTCAGGATCCTCTTAAGGTTAACATGCAGGTTCAGTTGGCAGTGTGGAAGGCAAATGCTATGTTAACATTTGTTTCAAGAGGACGAGAGTACAAGAGCAGGGATGTACTGCTGGAAGCTGCATAAGGCTCTGGTCAGACCACTTTTGGAATATTGCGAGCTGTTTTGGGCCCATATCGAAGGCTGGCCTTGGAGAGGACCCAGAGGAAATTAACAAGAATGATCCCAGGAATGAAGGATGATGTCAAATGAAGAGTGGTTGAGAACTTTGGGTCTGTATTTAATTGAGTTTAGAAGGATGATGGAGGATCTCATTGAAACTTACAGAAAACTGAGAACCCTGGATAAAGTGGACATGAAGAAGATGTTTCCACTAGTTGGAGATGCTAGAACCTGAGGGTACAAACTCAGAGTGAAGGGACAACCCTTTAGAAATGAGATGAGGAGGAATTTCTTCAGCCAGAGTGTGGAGATTCTATGGAAAGCACCATCGCAGAAGGCTGTGGGGGTCAAATCACTGAATGCGCTTGAAAGATTTATAGATAAGTTCTTGATTAGTAAGGGGGAGAATGGTTAGGGGGAGAAGGCAGAGGAAGAATGGGATTGAGGAATATATCAGCTCTGGTCAAATGATGGAACAGACCTGATTTGCCAAGTGGCCTCATTGTGCCATATGTCTTATGGTCTTTATGGTCTTATGGTGATCCACATAATAGGATTTCCATTCCATGTTCCAGCCAATGCATGCATTTATGCCAACGAGATCAATCCTTCAGTGAGATATTCTAGTATGAATTTGTAAGAATTTTTATGAATTTCATTTCTCAACTTTCAACAGGTGCATTAATTTATTTGTTTTATCTTAGTGAATGCCCCCATTAAAATAGAGAGAAGAATTGATGTGAAACACATTGAAGCTGTAATCTTGTGTATCCAGTAGAGAGTACAACCCATCAAGAGGACACCTCAAGGAAATCTCATAATATTCCATGCATTAAAATTACATTTCAATTTGTTTAAAAAAGGATGGACTGAAAACCCAAAGAACTCTCAACATGCCTCCAAATAAAAACAATATTTCCCAGAAGCATTTCTTACCTTTTTTATGCCATAATAATGCTGACAGTAAGTTCAAGCTTAAATTTCATTGATGGTACTGCAAAATAACATCCAAAGTTTAGATAAACTGGTATTCCACAGTTTTTTCAGGTATCAATTCTTGTTCTACACACATGCAATTTGCACAACAGCAACTATAAATTATAATAGATAGGATATAACGTTAAATTAAAATAATTTACTGATTTCACCACACAGCTTCTTCATATTCATTGTATAACAGTTTACGTTAACGTACTCTAGTACATTTTCCAAACAAAGAATTCTAATGTGAATATAGATTAGCTATTTGACAGCTGAAATATCTTGGGATATTTTTTAATTAGTTAGAACTTTAGTAATCTAGGGAAATGATAACCAATTTTCTCGGGTTTTGATGGCAACAGAGGTTCACCAATGAGAAGCACAGATTGTGATCAAGGAGCTAAGAATAGCTGATTTGAAGCACTCACATTTTTGCGTTGAAGAAAGAAGCTGGCATTTTTTTAAGCACTGATGACAAATCCAAGTTTCATTATGAGTTTCAAAATATGTAAATAAAACTTGCAACTCCCTTGTCACTTTCCAGGTGATAGTACTGTTTGTTCCTACACTTACAGGATGAGATGTTTGAGGATGGCTTGGTCAAGAGTTTTGGGGGCTTACATATGGCACAGACAGAGAATTGGCCAATGAAAAGAAAATGACCAAAACAGGTCATTTTTCAAGTTAGCACACTGTAACTAGTTGAGTGCTGCAGGGATCTGTGCTTTGTTCTCAGCAAGTTGCAGTCTCTGTCAAATTTCCACGTTTGCTGGTGATGCGAAGCTAAATAGAACATTAAGCTTTGAGAAGGATGCAAAGAAGATGACAAGGTATAAAGACATTCCTAATAAGCAGAAGGCAGCAGATGGATGGAAAATGTGAAGTTATTCACTTTAGCAGCAAGAATAGAGAAGCAAAACTTATTTCTAAAAGGATGAGGCACTAGTAAATATTGGTATTGAGAGGAATTTAGATTACCTACATAAATCGCAGAAAATTATACGCAAGTATAACATGTTAGCTTTTATTGCAGGGATGTTGTTTATCTATATGTAAATACCACACCTGATGAATGACATTCTTCTCTTATTATAGAGAATAGCCTTTTAAACTAAGCATAAAAAAAAACTCGAGCGAGTTATCTGTTTCCACATCATGGTGCACTGTTGGTAAATAACATTAAAATGAACATATGTCTTATTTGTCAATAGAAGTCTTGCAACACAATAGCTATTTCTTTCACCTATTGTCCTTCCAGCTACAACTTTATTTCCAATGGCCAAGATGAGAATTCCTCGATTTGAAGAAAGAAGAGAAGCCCCTAAAGGATAGTAAGGCTGGCATGATTGTATCTCATATTAACCCATCTTTGCTTCTAGAGTCAATTTTACTGACCCAGACTTGGGTCTGTCTTTGGGACACCCACTTGATAAAGGGAAAAACACACAGCTAATCCCTCTTTTGCACACTGTCCTGCAGACAGGTTTTACCACTGGAATGGTTCTTGGAGACTATCCTACTACACGCTTGCTGGCTAACATAATGTTTGTAAAATCAGTCACCAATAGTCCAAAGACCATAGACCTTAATACCATAGACCGGTATTAAAAATAACCGACTTAACTGCAAGGGCAATATTATTATAAAATTTTCTATGAAAAGGAGGCATTGGCTCAATGAGATACTGAACATTTACCAACCACCAGCGTTCACAAAATTACACAGAGTTTATACCATTGAAACAGGCCATTCAATCCAGTCAGGTTCTGCTGGTGTTCATGTTCCAAATAAGCCATGTCTCATCTAAGCCTTTTTTCTATTCCTTTCCCCGCAGAGGAGTGGCTGAGCTGAGAATCCTGTGACAGGCAGTCGGTTTTATCAAGCGAAGCAGGTGAGCTGAGGGCCATCACAGAGAAGCAGACAGATTGTTCACAGACCTGAATGGGATTTAGGAAATAAACAAGATTTTTCTAGATCATATGCAAGTAGGAACAAAGGTAAAGTAGAAGGAAAGGATCCACATTCTATTTAGTTCAGGTATGGCTGGCAAGCTCAAGTCCATGATTTGCACATCTGCACAATGTAGGAAATCCTAAATGCTCTTGGTGGGTCTGGATGACCATGTGA
This sequence comes from Ginglymostoma cirratum, assembly GCA_024137785.1. Taxonomy (NCBI): domain Eukaryota; kingdom Metazoa; phylum Chordata; class Chondrichthyes; order Orectolobiformes; family Ginglymostomatidae; genus Ginglymostoma; species Ginglymostoma cirratum. The sequence continues at coordinate 35,780,971 of JAHRHZ010000018.1, read as the reverse complement.
GCCTACCAAGGTCATGACACTGTAAATAGTCCAGCTGTTCAGGTGGGGAATGGGTGGGATGGGCTGGGGGCAGGTGGGGAGAGAATGGGAGTGGTTGGTTTCTGGAAGAAATGTGGAAGCACCATCGTGGTAGGGGATACATAGGTGCAGAGAGCAGCCAGGCACTTCTGCTGCTGAGCATGTGATACCAAGGTCAAAGATATCATGGAATGGAGTGGGGGATGAGCAGCCAGTGACCTTGGTCCATGTTGGGACCAATTGTATAGGAAGAAAAAGCAATGAGGTCCTGCAGTTTAAGAATACAATACAGCATGTATTGAATGTGTAGCTGGACAGATGGTGCAGGAGGGAGAATTTACATTTCTGAGGCATTGTGACTGCTTCAGGGGTAGGTGGGACATATACAAGTTGGGTGGGTCACACCTGAACAGAAACAGGATCAACAAATGGGAAGGTTTATTGGGAAAAATTTAAACAAGATTGGCAAAGGGATAGGATCCTGATAAGAGGGTCAGAGGGAAGAGAAGCCAAGACTGATTTAGAAATCAAAACGCAACTGAGTCTGAAAAGCATTTGACAGACTGGATAAAGTAGAGGTGAGTTTAACAGAGCTAAATAAAATATATTTTGAATGCAAGGAGCCTGAAGAATAAGATAGATAAACCGAAGGCACAGAGTGGCATGTAGGAGCATGATATCATAGCTGCAACATGACTAAAAGATAGGCAGGATTGACAGTTAAACATTGGACAGCTGGATGACAGAGAGAGGAAATGGGCGGATTCACAATATTGATTTAGGAATCAATTACAACGGTGAGAAGGGATGATATCCTGGAAGGATCATTAAATGAGGCCATGTGGATAGAAGAAAGAAACAAAAAAGGGATGTATTACATGCCTCCAAACAGTCAAGAAGAGATAGAGGATCAAATACTTGATCAAACTTCAGAGAAACATAAGAACAATAAGGCAGTAATAGTAGGGTTTTTAATGACTAGGATAGTTTTATGCAAGGTAGGAAGGGTGCAAAACTCTAGCTTGCATCCAAGAGGACTATTTTTAGTCAGGATATAAAATGCCGAACAAGGGAGGAGGGCTGTTCTGGATCTGGTATTCATAAATGAGCCTGGGCAGATGGAAGGCATGTTCATGTGGAAGCATTTTGACAATAGTGATCATAACTCAGCATTAGATTTAGGATAGCTATGGAACAGGATGAGAATGGGCCAAGAATGATAGTTCTAAACTGAGGGAAGGCTAATGTTTCAAGAAATAATACAATTAGATCAAAGTGGCTCTTGTGGCACAGTCGTGTTGTCCCTACATCTGAGCCAGGAAATCTGGGCTCAAGACCCACCTGCTTCGAAATTTTCACATAAAAACAGGTTGATTAAAAATAATTCAATCAGGCCCAAGCAGACTAGGAGCAGTTAATTGCAGTTAAAACTGTGTCAGAGCAGTGGGAGGCATTCATGAAGGAAATAGCATAAGTACAGGATAAATATTTTCCTGTAAAGACAAACAGGGGTACCAAGATCAGAGGACCCTGGTTGTCAAGGAGTGAAGAAGTTAAGATGAAGAAAGCTCAGCTTTATTTATTCTGAAGTTGGTAATGGTCCCAAACTAGTACTTGCAGTAGGGCTAAAACCTCAGAAGTTTGTGAGACTAGTAATGGATATCCATGTCTGCAACTTCTGCCTCCCCAACACAGCAAATAAAATTCCACTTCTTTACTACTAGTCAGAATTAAGAACCAACAAAGCTGAAAAAATGGTTCTATCTATTTCAGGAGGCTGAAAAAACGCTGAAAGACAATGCACAGAAACAAATAGGATGCCCATTGGAAGAGATAATCCATATAAAAAAATTGGTCATGGCTAGATGTCAGGGAAGAAAAGAAATCAAATGGACTAAAACAATTCAAAAATTATGCTGCTAATATATCGATAATGCAAAATTGCATGACATGAAAAGAAATGTAGAAAACTGCAATTGTTCATTCAAGTACAGTACTATAAATCTTTAATTTATCACTCACGATTCGTTAAACGTTTTCTTGCCGATTTTAGCTTTGATTTTGTTGAAAGGGTGCCAGAACATTTTCCAATTTGGATGTGAGAACTTTAGTAAACTATAGATGATGTGAATGCACCTCTATAAGTGTAACAAGTTTACAGGACGTGCAATCAAATATCCTATTTCTCCAGGTATAACTGCAAAATGTTTATAATGACTTGCTAGCCATCATGATACTGTGGATTATGACATATTTTGTGTGAACAATGGCATAACATTTTTGTTAAATTCTTCATTTATTTTGAAGAAGCTCTGAGCTAACACCTGTTGCATTACTTACGTTACATCCTCAAGGTCACATTTCAACAATACTGTTAAGGTAAATGAACTTCCAAATCCAAGATTTTGAAGAGGAGGTGTAGAGTTACATTCTATTTGATTGCAAAATATAAAGCTGGTGGCATTCCTTGAAAAGCCTGGTCTCACATCATATTTGACCTCAGTGGCACAAGTGTCTAGGGATCCAGTTAAAAAATCAGCATAGAAGGAATTTCTATGAGGGCACTCTTCGCCACAGAATCGCTGGCTACAGGCAATATGCTTTCCACAGCAGTTGTGCTGAGACAGACAGTGTTTCTAACTGGCAAACCACATGTTGCCTCAGATGGCATCATCAATAGACTTCTATGTGCTGCTATGTTTTCAAGCTTTGGAAAATAATCCCGTGAATTGACAAATCTTAACAAAAGATAGCATACAAATATAATGACTTCAATTATTTGAAATATCAATGCAACACCCCATTCTTGGTAACACACAGGTCATTCTTGGTAGAAAATGTATCCTCTCAATAAACTAAATTTAAATGTTTGACCGTGAGTGTACTGAAGATGTAACCTTTATCAACCAGGGCTCCAAGACTTAGTGCATGGTAAAGTTTAGAACTTTAGTTGTATCCTAAATTAGACATCATTTCCACTAGAATGTAATTTTCCTTTTGTAACAAAACTATTGGGATTTTCAGTTCAAGTTATAATTTGAAATTCAGTCTGTGGAAGAATAGAATGAAATATTTTAGTTCTATTTAAAAAAGTTCAATATTATTACAGATTTAATTTAGTTCAAAAGTTGTGCACTATAATATTTTAGCACTACTTGAGAAATTAAATATCCAAACAGTCCTTTAATTTAAACATATGATTTTTGACAAGGTAAATTGAAAACCCAGTGTAATTATTACAGTTTTAATTGTAGTGTGCATAACTTCTATTAATACAATTTCTCACAAGTAAATTCAAGTTAGTGCCAACACAATGCTGATTTCCATTAAATGCTTTTAAAGCAATCAACTAATAAACCATATAATCAAGTCCACACAGTCTTTTTCCATACCCAACATTTGCACACGACCTTAGCCCTCAGTAAGCTGATTACATGGTAATGCCATATGGCTTGCACTCTGTAAAACTAAAGCATTCAAAATGTGAATTATGTAGCGATAGAAGAGAAAACAATAATTTGACAATGAAATGCAGAGTTCGGGGCACATCATTCCGTGCTTTTCTTTTAGAAAAGTAAAACAATTCAATGCTAATTCATCTAACTGCGCAATGAGGCAGAGGACACTCGAGTTGTTCCCACTCCAGATTAAGAAGCTCTCAGAAGTGGAGACACATGCTGCAATGTCGCTAGGCAACCAGACCATGGAGTGAGCTGGGTTTGTGCTCAATGCCACACAACAGCAGCTTTGTGTCCGTCGAGTGCTTAAGACCTTACCTGTGTCCTTAATCCTATCCATAAATGCCCGCCCTACATAACTAAAATGTATTTTAAAGCAAATTAAAGTGCCCAATAAAAGGCTTTAACTTGGAATTACTCAACTTTGAGAGATAATTCTTTTCCACAACAAAATTGGAATCTTGGGCATGTGAAATTCTTCTTCTGAATTAGGCTAAACAAAAGGTGCAATGTTGTTTTTTAACTCTTTACTAGGTGCTCATGGCTCCAAACGTGAGCTTCCTACGAAGAGGGAAATTTAGTACTCGCGATTTTTCCCATCCCACCACTACCAAAATACCAACTGAGTACCACTTGCCCAACTGCAACTTCTCAAATTCTTCAGTGCTCCTAAAATCTACCAGGATGATTTTGAGATGATTTCAAATACATCCATTACAACATTTAATGTATAACTTGAATGACATTGATGAAGGGTGCAACATTTGGTGTTAGGCCGTGAATGATTTCAAAAGCTAAGGTCCTGATAGGTGTAGAAAACTGGGAAAGGAGTGGGAATACTTGGCTGTAACTGGGAAACACTGAAATACCATGAAAGCGAGATCTTATTGGCAATTTTGCAAAACAATTTAGAGCTGAGTTTTCCTATACTTTGGCTAAGTGTCAATTTTGCAGACTTTCATAGAAGTTTTTCTCTCTGTGCCCTAGCATCATTTCTCCTGCAATCTTCAACTGTTCTCCTGATTAGTTGTGTGACAGCCCCCATACTGCCTTTTTCATTGAATTCTCACAGAGGCAGAATTGCTTGGCACTGCCAAGACCTTCCAGTTTAGTTGCCACCAGGGCCATATTTAAACTCCAGCTCTGTATCACTTAAAACGTCACAAGCCATGAATGACTATTTCAAGTGCATTGCTGTATTGCATTAAAACAGGAGAGGGCTGAAAAGGGAACTTCACACGCCATTCTGCCTACAGAGACACAGAGGTCCTGGTGGATGGGTTTGTAGAAAAAGGGGTCATTCCCTTCCCTCACGTTTGCCAGAGGGGCCAACAGAACCAAACGCGACCTGAGTGGTACAATGTCCACTGTCCGAAGAAACGTGCAACAGTGCCAGAAGAAGGTTAATTGTCCTTTTGCACTCTGCCAGGGTAAGTGCTAACATCTTCTCTCTGTTACCTCACACTCAGTCAACTCTGCCGTTGCATGTATCTCCCACGAAGTTAATGGTATAGCACTCTCACTATTGTATGCAACATCTTCCCTCAATGGCTCTTACCCACCACATCCTCCTAACTTACTAAGCCTTCTTACTCTCTGTGCTTCCTTCTCACTCACTGTCTACCTGCCCTACTCCTGCACAATGCCTAACAATATGCCCAACCTCTTTCATCTCACTTAATCACTTCCGTTGTCTCATTGCAGGAAAATTGGCTGAAAAGTACAAAGCTGGGCAACAAGGTAGCTTACATTTGTTTCCTCATTGCATACAAGGAGATCTTTGGGTTAATGGGAGACGATTGAGGCCATTCATGTTGGGATGCCTTCATCTCCTTATTGAGACAACAAATCAAGCTTCATTGTGATGTGCTGCATGCCACTCCCAATAACACCATTGTGAATGCATTTGTAACATGTTGAAGCTTCTCCCCCTATTGTGCAACTAATTCCCTCTTCTCTCCTGCAGGCACAAGTCACACCAGCAGAGCCTCTACCTTTAAGAAGCGCCTCATCCCATCAGCTCCCCTCCACCTTTGAGGAAGGAGCCACAGATCCCTAAGAGAATGTACAGATATTTCTCCTATAACGCATAGTTGCATTCTTGTGTGACCTTGTGCTATAGAAAATCACATTATAGGGAAATCGCTACAGAAAATCGTTGTACCTGTACACCAGAAAGTTCATGTTATCCAAACGGTGTCCACAATTCATCAATTGTTTTACAGCCCATTTGCGTTAACGAAACAAGCATTATAGCAGAACTACACATACAGGCAAGGCTTTCTCCTACATCCTCCACTAGCTCAGATACTTTCATCTTGCTGGGTACTTTATCTGGATTTGACTTGAGAGCCCAATCTGGTGACCACATGACTGGCAATTCTTCTCAGTTGGTCAAAGACACCACGCCCCAGGTCATTGTCACTTGTTCAATATTAGGGGGACTTGGGACCGCAGTTACCTAATATATGCGGTCAACCATTCATAAGGAAGTTTTAGTTAGTTTAAAGCTTTTAAGAAGCAACAGTTTAGAAAAAGTACATTAGTTAAATAGCAAAAGTAAAGTATTTTATCTGTGATGGTTGAGGATGGCTTCCTCTCCAGAGAGCAAATTGTGTCAATTTCATTAAGGTTGTGAAGGTAGCAGCCTGCCTTCCAACTGAAATGTTGGGTAACTCTTTGCTGGGTTTTTCGTCTTCCTTCTTCTGATCCACCTTCCATCTGAAGAAGACAATTGCCTGATGACTAAATAAAAACAAAAGAATTACAGATGCTGTAAATCAGAAGTATGAGTTCTGGGGAAAGGTCACGAGACCCGAAACGTTAACTCTGATTTCTCTTCACATATGCTGCCAGACCTGCTGAGCTTTTCCAGAAATTTCTGTTGTTGTGTCTGATGACTAACTCTGAATCTGAGTGCTTGTTAATGTGTCTTAGTTTGGAGGCTGGTGACCTATGCTGCGTCAATCACTTGTTTGAATCCCTTTAACTGATGAGCAATGGGACAACTACTCATGATGTCAGAATGACGCTTGTCCCCTCATTGCCTACTTTCATCATGAGGTTAGTTTCCATTTTTCTTAAAACCAAAACTTATATAATTCAAAAACCTGCATTGATATTAAGGCACATAAGGCATCCACTCGTTCCTTGTTGCCCCATCAATGAAACATAGTGGCCTCAGTGATCTTGTGATCTTTATTGTATCTTTTCTATGTTCTTGTTTAGTAGAAATTGTTATTGTTTGGGAAATGCAACAGCAGTTACAATAGCTCTCGTGCTAGACAGGCTATACTAGAAAAATTCATGTCTATAAAGATCACAATTTTCAACGTAGTTACAGGACTGCCAGAGATCATGCACCTGCTAAGCCCCAGGCAGAAGATGATCATCAAATTTCATTAACCTTTTGGTCCATGCCAAGCCTTTCTTGAATTCTTACAGTTTGACTAACTGCTGCTTAATCAGTTATTTCTTGACTTTAAGGTTATCAACGTCTGTTATTTTAAGAAATTTGAGGTCAGGACACACATTCGTGCTCAATGAGAATTCTTTATTTTTATTCACTATTATTTGACATCCCTTTATGTTGCAGACTTGCCAAAAGCATACCTTTAATCTTCAGTGGTATACTTCCTGCTCCATGTGAACGCATTGCTGTAGGCTGTTTCTTCACATATTTCTTCACCCAGGGAACATTCACTGATAAAATAGTGATATACATTTGTGTACCAAGTTTGAAATTATTGAGATGTCCATTAAAATAAATATCTTCTTGCCAAAAAGCTACTCCAAGATCACCTATTTCTGATAGGAGCCCATTTTACTTTTCTTCTTTTCTAGTCTGTTGAATCTCAAGAAGTTCTTTATGTGAATAGCCATTTACTTCTTGATGTTTTGTGATGGTGTCCTCCTTTGGCACATTCTCTGTTAGTTATTGAGGCATTTTTCTGAATAGTTTGGCAATGCTTGTGCCTCTGGGCTTTGCTTGCTCCACAACTCTGATAATGTCTTACAGTATCTGGTATGTGGCTTACCCTCTGTACTTGCTTCTCACATGTGTCTTTAGGGTTTTATACTTAAAGAACTGAATGGATTCCCCTACAATAATCTTAATCTTCTCCTCTTAGGATTGACCTGTATGGCTTCCAGACTTCCACTTTATTCATCGTAGATGGACTTTCCCAAAAGTTCTTTTAAAATAATACATTTGACGAAGACATATCAGGCCCCTTAAGAATTCTGACTTTAAAGCTCCATAGTCACGTCTGTCCACTAATCTGTATTGATAGTTAATTAAATTATCTATGGATTCTTCTGAAGGATTCCATTAAAACAATCTTTTCAAGAATTTTATTTTTCTGAGATTAAATTAATTTTGCAAAGATTTCCGATATTCATCGAAAGTGTCAGTGGCCTCTTTTATGCCAATGTTGATGTATAACATCAAAAGTTCTAGCTCCAAATCAATGCAACAGTATATTAATCTATTCAGTTTCTGGTATAATATCTTAAGTTCATTTCTCCAAGCTGTCCAATTCTGCACTTTATTTGCTGCAGCTCTGAAATCAAATCTCTGTGGTTATACTTCTCCTGCCATGACTTCCCAATGTGCCTTCATAATGTGATTATTTATTTTTCTTCCTTTCAATTCTATTCCTGCTGGTGTGTGTGTGTGTGTGTGTGGTCAGATAACCTTTAAGAGGGTCTTATACCCTTTGGATAGGTGGAGAGGGTACCAGGAACATTTTGAGACTGTCAACATTATTTGTGCCTGAAATGCACATAAATCCATTGGAAATGTCAAATTGTCAAAGCACTGCCAATGTGTGCAAGTGATTTGTATTTTTTGGGCTTTAAATTTAAAAGTCTGTAAAGTTTTCCAGAAAATTTCAGTTATTGCTATGTCCCTCTATCTATTGACATGATTCTGGGAGTTGCCATTGTAAGATTTGTCCTCCACAATTGATAAGTAACATTATCATAGTGGGATGCTTGTTAAATGACCGATTTTACTAGCAAGTCCAAGTGTTTGTAGAATGCATACATTCACCTAAGAAATTAAGTACTTGAGTGAAATGTTTGTTTTCATAAGAGATAATTTAAAGGAATTTCAAGTTCAGCAGAATTTTACTCACTCAAAACATTAACTCACTTTCTCTTTCTACAGATACCAGCAGACCTGATGAGCTTCCCCAGCATTTTCACTTTTATTTCAGTTTTCCACCATCTGTTGTATTTTGTTTTCACCAAAATATTGAATTTTGTTTTTATGTTTTATCAAACAAATTTTGTTTTAAAAATAGTGACATTTTCACTAGATACATTAATTTATGTCAGCATGGCTCCTTAGATTGCCAATGGAGAACACTAGGTGTGTTGACATGGAGGAGGGACAACAAATGGTCATGCATGAGGGACATGGGTTTAGAATTTGGACAGTATAAAGCACAATGGGGATCTGAGGAGCACTGATTGACTTGGAAATTATGGAGGAACATGTGGCCAAGGTTCAGGTGAATAGGTTGAAAAGGACAATGCGGGGCCATGGCCTTAGTACAGTACACTGGGGACAGTTGGTTGACATGAGTTATCACGAAGTTGGCACTGTGTTGATAAAACACTGGGGTGGATACAAGGGCATATGTTTGTATGCAGGGTGTGGAGAGGTCATGGGGATTGGGCACGGGGCATTAAAAGGCATGTAGGTTATGGGGTGCTATGGATGAGCATGGAAGAGGATAGAGTGACATTGGTGGCATGAGGTGGCATCGGGTGTCTAGAGTGACATACAGTGTGATTCATAGGTTATCATCAGGGGGCATAGGGAGTGTGTATGGGAAGGAAATGATATGAGGGATGGAGGGCTTTTTTTTGTTTTATTTGTCTTTAATTAATTTTCCACACACCGCCAATGTATATGTACAGCACACATCCGTTACTAGTAGCCTTTGCTTTCATTCAGGGGTCACAGGGAATCCTACTGTACCAGAAATGCAAATCTGATTTTTTGGATCAGTTACTCCTGGGTTGGGTTTGAGGAGGTGGAAAAAGTCCCATCTCTGCACTTCCCAACCCAGGCTGAAAATCGGGTCCTCAGTTCCATTCCAGCCAAACAAAGTAGCATTCATTTCAAAACCAATACATCATTCTTAAGGTGTTTGCCAAGAACAGTTCACAATAATCCAAGGCTTTGTGCAATTAAAGATGATTTCTACCCCTTTTTATTCCAATCTCCTAGATATGAAGGCCAGGTCTGTTAATTATTTTCTGTATCTATTCATGTCACTTTGAACTGGACCCCTAAGTCTATTACTACGAGCACAATCTTGTTTCTATGCACAGCAGTAGATGATTGTTAAATATTTGAGTGGTTATAAGCAGTTAGTGAATCTTTAGAAAGGTTAATTCTTCCTCCAGCCTCAAGTAGAGATTGTAAAAAGGGACCTTTTGTGCATAATTTTCCTGCTGTCTCGATTATATCCCAGGCACCTGACTCTGACTCTGATGAGCTTGTCACAGAAATATCTGTGGGTCATAAAGTCCCAATGTAAAATTAAGATGCATCAGTTGTTTATATATAGTTCATTAATTTGTATCAATATAATTTTGAAACTGGGACTTTGTATCAGCAACATTATCTAATTGAAAAACCCATTTCCAAATGTAGTGAGTTATTCATTAAGGTGGGGACACAGAGGAACAAAGCATCTCCAAATTAGTCATTCAATAACTTATTTATTACCATATCAACAAAAAATAACTTTTTATACATAAACCCATTCATATTTCAGGTGCAATTTATATTTAGTTGCCACCATTCAGTTAGCCTTAATGTGTTTTAAAGTAATAAATTTAAATAGGATTACATTGGATTACCTAGGATATACAGTACTCACATTATTCATCCTGTTCATTTGTGTTTCATTTGAGTGTTCTCACATCTTTCCTCTTAAAACTAAGTCAAAATAATTCCATTCTCCCTCATGACCCCCTTATCTAGCCTTTCCTTAAATTTTTCAACATTATTCTCTTCCAGTGTTGGTGAGTTCCATTTCCTCACAACTCTCTAGATTAAGAGATTTCTTCTGAATTTTCGCAAATTTCTTGCTGACTTAAATTGATGGTCTTTAGTTTGTTTTCCCTCATAAGTAGAAGCTTTCTGCCTGTATCTTTCAAAACCCTTCATAATTTAAAAACTATCAATTACCCTGCAGCCTTCTTTTTTCAAAAGAAAACAGACTTAACCATTTTTTCCTCTCCTGATAGGTATAATTTTTGGTCATCATGAAATGGGTGTCCAATCTGGGTTAACATCTGGGGAGGGACAACTTTAGCCAAGAATTTTCTGAGGTCATTTCTGCTGACAACAAAGATATAAGATCTAGACTTTGTTCTTAACACTTTATCTGAAGTTGGATGACAGTAAGGACATTTAAACTGTGAAGAAAGACTGGAACAGTTTGGACTATATTCACTGGAGTTTAAAAGAAAATGAGGGAGGTATCTTGCAGAAACCTATGAAATTCTAACTGGACAAGTCAGGATAAACACAGGAAGGATTTTCCTATTAATTGAGAAGTCCAGAACCAGGGCCTCAGTTTATACAAATGGGGTAGGTCATTTAGGACTAAGATGAGGAGAAACTTCTTCACTCAGAGTGGCAAACCTGTGGAATGTTCTGTCACAGAAGGCGGTTGAGGATAAAATATTGACGCTTTTGAAGATGATGTTTGATATAGTTCTTAGGGCTGAAGGGATCAAAGGATATGGGAAGAAAAGGGTTGGATGATAACCCATGATTTTATTGAATGGAGGAGCAGGCTCAAAGAACTGAATGGCTCACTACAGTTCCTATTTTCTATGTTTCTATGTAAAGACCATGGGTATGAGCAAAAAACCATTTAGGCTGTATGCTTCATGCAATAAGTAGAATCCTAGCAAGTATTGTCCTTTGAAAATAAGGAAAATTCCTGTATGATTGTCCAACCCATATCTTGTCTTTCCCAGAGTTTGAATAAATGGTTAATATCTGTTTCTTTGTACTGTTAAAGAATTTTGTTTTCTACGTAAGACCAAAAATGTCAGTCAACAACTGTGCTAATTGATGTTCGCTTGCTGATACTTGTAAGCACTTAGAACATGAGAACTTGGTGTCCCGCCACTGGAGAGAAATTTGATAGCCTTAATGGTCTCAGCCAATGAAAATACTTCAACAAACAATACTGATCAGTCTTAATTTAGTTGATCTGTGACATTTTCTATGCTGGACCTCTGATTTGGTGAATCCTTATAAAACTTCACCTACCTGTCCATGATTTGAGTCTTATCAATCAACAAGGTGAAGCCATCAACAGTCAACAGGAGTGCACTTCATAGAAGCTTTTCACTTCATTTTTAACGAAATCCTAGGTTTCTCAACTTTACCCTCACTTTTTCTGTGTGGCTGTCAGTTTCAAAACTCAGTAAGCTCACAAACATTTACAAAGAATTTATGCAAAAGAAATTTTTGTAGAAGTACTTCATTAAATTTCGAACTTATAGAAATTGGAATAAAAAGGTTCAGTGTTTTGTACTACTACTTTGATTACTTCTTGTGAATACATAATACATTACCTTTAAACAAACCTTATAATATTTTACTTTTGGAGGCCTGCGTCTGTGGTTATGTAGAGATGACAGGCCATTCTTTTCTTTGCTGGTATAGTATGGCCTGTTGATTCTTATTTTTGGTTGTATTCATTGAGAAAGAAATATTTACAAAAAAATCACAAACTCTTCTTTTTATTCAGCATTATAGTCCTCTGATATCTACCTAAGAAAGGCAAAAAGGACCTTTGTTGAACTCTTCATCCAAAGGACAAAACCTCTAACAATGCATCAATGTCCCAGTAATGTTGGGAACATCAATATAAACGATGCAAACAAATCCTACTATAGGATTAGAACTCATAAGTCTCGAACTTAAAATGAGGCAGAGGTTAATTCTACTAAGTTATTGCTTATTTTTCCATATTGTATTGAATCTTCCCATTATTTACGCAGGAGGCATTTTCCTTTGTTTTCAGATCAGTTCAAAGCTAATGGCTAACTAAACTAACTAAATACGGGTAAGAAGTTGTAAAGGTTGCAGAAAATTCAACAAGAATAAGTTTTGATGGTTTTGAAATATGGGCCTAAATTTTATGATGTGGCTAGATTATCAGAGACCAAATGTGTAAGCCAAAATGTCAGCCCCCACAGATGTCTTGATGCACTGGTCTCTTCAGGAATGTGAACTTCTAACAGGCCAGTTACCCTGCTACCAGACCTGTCCACAAATATGCCTGATTTACATGGATAGTTGCCCAGGAAATATTCAAAATAAAAATCTTGGTCCAACTCCTGGGAAACTACAGCCCTAACATCAAATCACTCACAGTGATCCCCATCTTCATTCACCCTTGACTTCCTTAATTCGCACCTCTGGACCCCACCATTGTCTGCCTCCCAACCACCTGACCACCATCCTGAATATTTCACTACCCATTGTGAAATTGTTACTGTTCCACCAAACTTCACCCCCTCCATACTGCATAGAGGTAACCAGACCTGGCTAGCTCCCAGCATGATTACCCCTCCAGACCCAACCCCCCTTATCCATGTTTGTCACCTGACTCACTTGTCATCCTATCCACCTACCACCCAACTCAAGTACCATCTCACCCACTTTCCACCCTACTCCACTGACAGCTTACAGATCTACCCCCACACCCACCTGCCATCCTCCCCAATCTACCCATTTGCACATTGATCCATGCACCCATTCATTCATTCATTCCACTGAGAGACTGAATGTTTAAAATTGCCTTATGGTAGCTAGTGCTGTAAAGAAAGTGGCTTGTCTGATTCTGCTCCCCACCCCACCCCCACCTCACCGACTCTCTAGTGCCGTGACAAAGCAATCCAATTGAAGATTTATTCTCCAGTTCCGGAGAAGTTGGTGTCGGAAGTCCCATCAAGAAATACAGAGCAATGTCGGGGTGGGCAAAAGGTCGAGTGGAGCATCAATCTTGTGATGATTGCTGATCCATGAAAAATCTGAGCCAAGGACTTAATGCAACTGCACCAGGTTTCAGAACAAGTAAACCAACTGTAGTTAATGCAATCATCAATCATGTCTCTGTATTTTACTTTCATTCGTTCTTTCCTTTGATTTGTCATCAATTGTCCTTTAGCATGAGATTATTCAGAGGGTATTGTTTAAAGCACTCGCTGTTGTTAAGGAATCTTACTTACCATTTGCCTGTGATTTTTCAATTAAAATCAATGGATGAAAAGTCATACGCGCAGTGCTTACTATTTTCCTGATATGTAGTTGTGCTTCTCTATAATCAGCTTGTAGTTCAGAAAATTACCCAAACATAAATGAGCATGCAAACATTCAAAAGTGAAAGTTATCTGAATTTATTTGTTTTCATGTTTTGAGGAGAAGACCGTACCTCAATATAAATTTGCAGAGTCAGCTTGCCTTGGCTTGGCCAACTTGGCCTGCTCTAATTTATCAGGCAATGGCCCATTAATTAGTATGGAGTACATCTTCCACCTCGAGGACAATGTTCCACCTCGTAGAGCTGCAGGACAGTCGGAGATCAGCAATTCTTGGCCACACCAGGATCAGAGGTCACTGTCTGTATTCCAGGAGGATCAAGTGGAAGAGGATCCATGGCTATCCACAGACCCAAGTAAATCTGGATTTTGCCATGGTACAGGTTGGCAAGCCTCAGGGATGGTTTGGCGAGGGTTAATACTGGGGGAAGGGGGATCTCCAATTGGCATAATGGGACTGGGAAGGATCAACTCCTCCCTCTTCCATTAACCAACAGCCAGCAGAGTTGAAACTGGGTTGAATGCTGCACATTGTTTGCAGGCTTTCCTGCTGCCCATTACATCGGAGTGGTGGTGCAATGAGGTCCTTTTTGTAAATTAATTGCCTCATTTTAAAGCAGCAATTTAGGACATAAGTGGGAGGCGCACCTGATGCTCTTGCCTGCTTTGTCTATTTAACTTGCTCTCTCTAACTTCCGTACCAGCATCAACCTTCTCTTTTGTCTCACTACTGTTTAGGGGTCCCACCCCACTGCCAGTCTGGTTTAAACCCTCTCTAGTAAATCTCCCCACCAGGATATTGGTCCCCCTCCAGTTCAGGTGCAACCCACCCCTCTTGTAGAGGTCACCTCTGGCCCAGGAAAGATCCCAATGATCCAAAAATCTGAATCCTACCCCCTGCACCAGCTCCTTAGCCATGCATTCATTTGCCCTATTCTCCTATTCCCAGTCTCATCAGCACATGGCACTGGGAGTAATCCAGAAATTATTACCCATGAGGTCCTGCTTTTTCACCTCCTGTCTAACTGTTATATTTACTCTGTAAGACATCATCCCTTATTCTACCTATGTTGTTTGTACTAATGTGTACTACGACCTGTGGCTGGTCATGCTCCGCTTTGAGAATTTGCTGCAACAGCTCCAAGGTGTCGATGACCCTGCCACGAGAGAGGTAACACACCATCCTGATGTCTCGCTTGCAGCCGTGGAAATGCCTGTCTGTGCCCCTCACCAGAGAGTCCCCTGTCACAAATGCTCACTTGGATTTTGCCATACCCTGCTTGACAGCAGAGCTAATCATGGTGCCATAGACCTAGCTGCTGTTGCTATTCCCCCACCCCCAAAAGTATCCAAAATGGTATACTTGTTTGAAATCCACTGGAGATTCCTGTACTACCTGCCTACCTCTCCTGGCAGTCACCTATCCAACCAACTGAACCTGCAGTGTGACCATCTCCCTGAAGCTACTATCTAACACTCTCTGTCTCCTGTCTGCTCCTCAACAATGTTCAACTGCTGCTCCAACCAATTCATCGGTCTCAGACATAGTCGCCAGGAACACCAGACTGCTCCCTGATCTCCCACATCTGATAGGAGGAGCATAACACTCTATTGACTGCCATCTCTGCCCCTTTAACAACCAGTTTTTAAGTTTAAACACTTTAGAAGAAATTTTTCTTTTAAATGACTAAACTAAGTAAGTCCCTACTGATGCTTAAACAAAGTCTTACAAACTAATAGTTTGGGAATATCTGCCAGGACTTACTCATCAATTAGCTGCTCCTATTGGTCCCATTCACTTTCTGACCTGTTATGTCTCATCTACCCTTACCCGCACTGGACCTGTGGGAGTAGCTAGGGAAACAAGACACAGTAATGCCTCTCTCCTCCACTTCCTTAAACTCCTACACTCACCTCAACTTCAAGCATTTCACTTTCTGCAGCTAGCATTTCCATTTTATTCTTTGAAGATTCTATACACGATTAAAATGGTAGTGTAATATTTGAGAGTCCTGGCAGTCAGGATGTTTTGTTGGCGTTGATAAAAATATACTGGTAACAGAGAAGTTGAGTTGAATTTCAATTGATCTAACATGTGGACTTCATAGTTAAGTTGACGAGCAGTTCTGCAGAATGCAATGTACAAGGGCAAGTGCTACCATACAAGAAGTTTGCATAAACGATCCGCCTGTGAATCTGGCAAGCTACTGGATCAAACTGACCCTCCTCTTTAGTTTCAGCCCAAGCTCCTGGAGAAGCTGTTTATATAACAAGGTACAAACAAGTGCAATTCCTAAACAGGAGGGATTTTTGGAGTATTTTAGCTTAGTAGTGCAGAAGATGACTTTCTGGGCTCACTTTGCATGCAGTCAGCATTAACAGGTTACATTAATGTTAACCACTGGTGGAAATGTTGAAATATTGAAGACAGAATCCTTTTGAAGTCCACAGTTCATTGTCGCATATCTCTACTTCTGAGTCTCAATATATGTCTCGAAATATCACTTATTAAGAATAGAGTTAAAAAATTGAATCATGTTTGGCAAGTTAAAATGGTGGAAAGCCTTTCATGCTTTCATGCTGTGCCATATGCCATTGTTAGGTTCGTGAGTGTCACAGTGATCATGAGCTGGCACTGAAAACTTGCTTTGGTAACATTGGTAACTTCACCATTTGATTGCAGCAGTGATGTCAGCCTATTTACTCATTAAGGAAAGTTGACTTGGGACTGGAGCTAATCTATATTGTGGTTACCTCTCCAGCATTCTGCAAGTAGAGTAAAGAACAGGTAATACTAGACGGCATCCCAAACATTCACCCTCTGGTTCAGGACGGCAAATATTTCAGTTTTCTTCAAATAGTTGGAACTTTACTGGTTCCCAGAGCCTTTAAACAGAAAAAAAAACCTTATTTGCTTAGTGCTTCTAAACCCTTTGGGCAAGTGCAGTCTCGATCCACAGCTTTCCAGATTTGGTGCCAACAAGGCTGTGCTTTCTCTAAAGTGCATGCATGAAACATTTTTGATGATCTTAGCGATGCCATCAAGTTTGTGGAAGGCTGACAAATCATTCTAGCCTCAAATTCAATGTCTATTAGAGCTGTTGATGTCTGTATCAATTGGGATGCACTACGCTTGCCTCAATAATCGTCATGTATTAACGTAATTAGAGCTTGCCCACTCTCCCTTCCAGCAATGAGAAGCGTGAGCCTTAGTCTTCTCGACTAACTGCAACCATGGGTGGGTCTTTTCAAACTCCGGACTCTAATTTAGGATTCAATTGTGTGTATATTGGACAAGCTAATGGACCGATTCAAGATATCCACATGAATGAAATATGGTGTGGAATTTATTTACCTACCTTTAAACCTCTAATCTGGAAACCCTGGCCTGTGATATAGTGACTTCTAAAACTTGAATTTTTTGCTACATAAATATGACCTTGTTGCACTGCTGCAGTACACACTGATCCAATTCAACGAGCTTATTGCATTAATACAGTCATACATTACAAAATTGAAATATACCTCCAATACTACATTAAGTTAACAATACTCGTCTATTGACAAATAAATCAGACCTCTGCTGAGAAACCCTACTGTAAGTTGTTGGATGCCAGACATTTCGCTAATAAAGCAGATGGGCTTTCTCTAAGATCAAACATGAAGATGCAGGTATGAATACTTCACAGCACATACAATCTAGTTAATCTGTATACATACTGATTAAGAGTTGTCTGTTTTTCTTCTTTCGACAGTGATTACCAAGGTGTGCGACATTGTTTATCGGTACACGCTGAAACCTCAGCATGACCCAACCGAGTGGTTTAAAAGAAAAATACATCTCTTGATTATTTTGATTCCTGGCTATGCATAACTCAGTGGAAGCTGGCCAACACTCTGTTTCAAGAACCTCTTGCCAGATGTCAGTGGAGTACATCCGCTTTGCATCTGTTTGAATCTCTAGAGATGTGTACGCTCAGGAGAAATCCTTTAGGATAGGATTATTCATTGAGATCAAAAGATTGTTTTAGTTGAATGATATTTTGGAATCTCACTTTGCTGAACAGCAGAATGACAGCGTGTCTTTTTTTTTTCCCAGGATTGGTCTTGCTGTGGTTTCTTTTAGCTATGACTTAGGAGAGGATGGGAAATAAAAGCAATCACCATAGTAAAGGAGAACAGTTACCTAGGCCTATGTAGAATGATAAAATCTCTACAAGCGTGGAAGCAGGCCATTCAGCCCACACCAACCCAATGACAAGCATCCCACCCAGACCCATGCCCCTACCATACCTCTATAACCCTGCATTTCCCATGGCTAATACAACAAGCCTGAACATCACTGGACAGTACGGACTATTAAGCATGGCGAACCCACCTAACCTACATATCTTTGGACTGTGGGAGAAAACTGAAACACCCATTGGAAACCCATGCAAACATGAGCAGAATGTGCAAACTCCACACAGACAGTCATCCAAGGCTGGACTCAAACCTGGGTCCCTGGTGCTGTGAGGCAGCAGTGCTAACCACTGAGTCATCCATGCCATCCCATTTGCATGTTAGTTCAGCATAAAGCATGCCATTTACACAATGAGAGAGGTCAATGTGTAAATATCTTTCCCTTATTTAGAAATGGGGAATGGACAAAAAGCATGAAGACTTAAATAATAGGGTGGCTAAATAGAACAACTTGTAAGTCCGAAAGATACATGAGGTAGGCACTTACACTGAAAGCATAAAGTCTACTGTCACCTTTATCTGTTGGTTATTACAACTTCAAAATTTTCTGTTGAAGAAATGTATTTGATAATATAGTCTTTGTCAGATTTAGGTGTAGAAAAAAATGCAATTGCTTTATGCTGAACTAACATGCAAATTATTTCTCTGCAATTTCCCACCTCATATGTTGGACATCTGTAATACTGTTTCTCATTACAATCCTTCTTCACATGTGTGAAATCAACTTACCCTGAGGGTAATACTGCTTTCAACAAAATTGAAGCGTCTAAAATATGATTTGAGGATTATACAGCAGGAGAAGATATGGGAGAGAACAGAGTTGCATGGTATTTCATGATGGTTTTTAAGTTTATATGACTGGTAGACATATTGGTCCACATCCAACTACACATATTTATTTAATTCATCCTTGGGAAACTCATCTGCTGCTCCAGAAATGAAGCCCAGGCTATTTTAACTCTCAGACCTCATTTAAATTCTGCAATCTGACTTCCTGTCTGGAATGAGAAGCACTAGAAAAATTGTATGATCCAGAGGATGCTTGTGGCCATCAGGTATGTGACAGGATCAGATTGGCCTCAGGAGCCATCTCAGAGGCTCAGGAAGGGGAAAGCAGAGGCTGTGGAAGTAAAACCTACATTTTCGTAATGGGGCTTAGAAAGCTCATCTGTTCCAGCTAGTCCCACAGGAAAAGTATGAAATTTACATGATTGAACCACTTCTGTCCCGGTTTCCCTTCCCACTGTCGTCAACTGTTGAGAAATGTACTGTAACTTCACTGTTGTTGAGACTAAGGCAGAATTTTATGTCCCCTATTGACACATTTGCAGTGGAGGGGTTATAAAATTCCCACTCTGACCAGGGAATAGATGAGGCCTAGCTGCCCCATTCACCCTTACCCAAATGGCGGAAGCTTGACAAGAGAAATACAGAAAAGTAGGGTAAATAATTCCATTTCTCAAGGATTTCTGCAAACTCTACGCCAAACTCACTGTGGATGTTTGGCTGAATCGCAATGGGAATCAATTCTCAAACTAACCAAGGAGTCAAAAAATCCGACAATGAGAAATAGAAAGAAGTTTCCATTTTGAAGTATAGTATTATCTTCGTTAAGATACTGGCAGCCACAAAATGTAAAGCCCAGTCGATACCCTCGTATAATTCATCATTTCATATAGCATCACGAACATACTAGTGTGAATTTTCATTCTGTTATACAGTTCCAGTGATGCAGACAAGCGATCTGTTACTGCTGCCACTTACTCAATGGGAAGAATCTTATAAGGGCCTCAACAATGTGGACTATGGAAAGATTTTTGACAGAATCAGATAAGCCCAGTCTGGCACTGGGAGCATTCCGTTGCATCTTTTAAGTGCCGCGCAGCAAGGTGCGTTTCTCACTAGGCAGCAGTGAGTTGCCAATAATGAGGGATTATAGTTTGTTAAATGCCTTATTAATGCCACAACTGACCTCATTAATATTCAGCTTCTTGTCTTACTAAACCAGATGAACAAACCAGATATCAAGAATTCCCACCACGGAAGTCAGAGCACATACCTGGCAAAATCATCTTGCCCACCGCTGGCTGCAAGGAGCCACCATGTTGCTCAGTGCTCAATAGCATCTCAGAGCACGCTCCATCAGCACCAACCACATGTGCCTCTCGTCTGAGGACATTAGCATCCAGCGTTTGTCGATCCATTACAAAACTCAAGCAGCTTCTCCAATCCACTCGCAGGTCTCTTAGGAAGTACAGACTTACATTGCATGGCCCACCAACATCTAGCATCAAAAGGCTGCTGCAAGGATATCTCATATGCACCAATGGGCACCCCGCCCATTGATTGAACCAGGCTGCATCTCAGCACTGCCCTCATGTTCTCTTAGCACTCACTCACTTAGGACCTACATGTATGCTCATAACATCCATGCCACACCTTGTGTTGCCATGCATGTTTGCACAGTGGCACTTCAACCGGGGCCAAAGGCTCTCAGTGTTACTGTATTGAGGTGCTGTTTAGCGCCAACACACAGACAGGCTGCTTGTCTTGCTGTCGTTCAGGTTCTGTCTGGAGTCAAGAGACATCTTGCTATACAGCAAATGAAGATGTCAAACTAATACCAACAGCAAGCACACTGCACACCTATTTAACCAAGGAGTTACGTCAAAAAGTGGGTAGCAGCTGATCTCCAGCCCAGTCGAAGGGAAAGGAGGGGCGGGGTGTGCTGTCTGTCAGGGTGTCCCTGTACCACCAGTCACGAGCACAGTCCAAAGACTCGGCCACGGTCAGTAAGCAATTCAGGCCAGGCAGGGGAGGAGAGGTGTCTGACTGCAGTCCAGGGAGTGGGTATCAGTCAATTCTATAGAGACATCACAAGCAGGCAGGGGAATCAAATGTCATCCATCAGAGACCAACAAACCCAGTGATCGGAGCGTTGGTCAGTCTTGTCTAGGGGCTGTTTGTCAAATTCAGTCAGAAGTGAAGGACGATTATAGTCCAGAGGATTTGTCAGTTTGGCATTTTACAATTGTTTGGCAATATATAATGATGCCGTATTGAACAATAACGAGCTGCAGGTCTACAGTGGACACTGGGTACAGGATAGTTGTATCTTAGGAAGGGTGTTTAGATGGGATGTAGCTCAAGACATGTGAAGTGTGGGGTGTGGTAGTTAAGCAGTGATTGGGATGAGAGAATGTGGTTCAATATGCAAGGTAGTTTTATTTTTTATTCATTCACAGGATGAGGGTGTCACTGGCTAGGCAGCATTTATTGCCCAACCCTAATTGCCAGAGGGCAGTTGAGAGTCAACCACATTGCTGTGGGTGTGGAGTCACATGTAGGCCAAACCAGGCAAGAATGACAATTTCCTTCCATAAAGGGCATTAGTGAGCCAGATGGATTTTTCTGATAATCGACAATGGATTCACGGTCATCGTTAGACTGTTAATTCCAGGTATTTATTGAATGCAAATTCCACCATCTGCCATGGCGGGATTCAAACCCAGGTCCTTCCACCCCAACCTGAAGTTCACCTGGAACATCTCTAACACCTCTCTCTCCTTTCTGGACCTCTCTGTCTCCATCTCGGGTAACCACCGAGAAACCAATATCCATTTCAAGCCCACTGACTCCCACAACTACCTAGGATACACCTCCTCCCACCCACCTTCCTGAAAAAATGCCATCCCCTATTCCCAATTCCTTCGCCTCCACCGCATCTGCTCCCAGGATGAGGCATTCCACTCCCGTACATCTCAGATGTCCTCATTCTTCAAGGACCGCAACATCCCCCCCGCAGTGGTCGAGAACGCCCTCGACTGTGCCTCCCACATTTCCCGCAACTCATCCCTTACACCCCGTCCCTGCAATAACAACCAAAAGAGAATCCCCCTCGTCCTCACATACCACCCCACCAACCTCCGGATCCAACGCATCATCTTCCGACACTTCCGCCATCTGCAATCCGACCCCGTCACCAAAGACATTTTTCCCTCCCCACCCTTGCCTGCTTTCCGGAGGGACCACTCTCTCCGTGACTCCCTTTTCCGCTCCACACTCCCCTCCAGCCCCACCACACCCGGCACTTTTCCCTGCAACCGCAGGAAGTGCTACACCTGCCCCCACACCTCCTCCCTCACCCCAATCCCAGGCCCCAAGAAGACTTTCCACATCAAGCAGATGTTCACCTGCACATCTGCTTGATGTGGTATACTGCATCCAGTGTACCCGTTGTGGCCTCCTCTACATCGGGGAAACCAAGCGGAGGCTTGGGGACCGCTTTGCAGAACACCTGCACTCAGTTCGCAACAAACAACTGCACCTCCCAGTCGCGAACCATTTCAACTCCCCCTCCCATTCCTCAGACGATATGTCCGTCCTGGGCCTCCTGCAATGCCACAGTGATGCCACCCAAAGGCTGCAGGAACAGCAAATCATATTCAGCCTGGGAACCCTGCAGCCCAATGGTATCAATGTGGATTTCACAAGCTTCAAATTCTCCCCTCCCCCAACCGCATCCCAAAACCAGCCCAGCTCGTCCCCGCCTCCCTAACCTGTTCTTCAACTCACCTATCCCCTCCTCCCACCTCAAGCCGCACCCCCATCTCCTATCTACTAACCTCATCCCACCCTCTTGACCTGTCCATCCTCCCTGGACTGACCTATCTCCTCCCTACCTGCCCACCTACACTCACCTTTACTGGTTCCATCCCCACCTCTTTGACTTGTCTGCCTCCTCTCCACCTATATTCTCCTCCATCCATCTTCTATCCACCTCCCCCTCTCTCCCTATTTATTTCAGAACCCTCTTCCCCTCCCCCATTTCTGATGAAGGGTCTAGGCCCGAAATGTCAAGCTTTCCTGCTCCTATGATGCTGCTTGGCCTGCTGTGTTCATCCAGCTCCACACCTTGTTATCCCCAGAACTTTTTCTGGGTCTCTGCATTAACAGTCCAGC
Source organism: Ginglymostoma cirratum (assembly GCA_024137785.1). Lineage (NCBI taxonomy): Eukaryota > Metazoa > Chordata > Chondrichthyes > Orectolobiformes > Ginglymostomatidae > Ginglymostoma > Ginglymostoma cirratum. The sequence goes on along the minus strand of JAHRHZ010000018.1, from coordinate 35,757,923 downwards.
AATAATACCATTAAGCCATTGCCTCCCCCTGCGTTAGCCATGACAGCTATGTACTGTGAGCGGAGAGGCTTTGTGACTGCTGTTCGGTTACAATACCAGTGAGGGGCAATGTTAAATTGTTAATGTTTGCCTGGGTGCACATCAGCCTTTTAAAGATGGCGTAGGCACAAGGGATGTTTGTTTTGATGGATATCTGCTGAATGGCAGGTAGCTCCAAGAACCAGGCGCGTGGTAAGATGGGTTAGAATGAGACGAGTTCATTTCATTTTGATTACAAGAATGCAAGACATGCCTGTATTTTGAACAGCAACAGGTATTCATAACGTAGTTTGCATTTTATTACCATATACGGTATAAGGTGTATGCTTAATCATTTCTAACGGGTGTCAGGTTGCAGCTTGCACAGCTCAGCACCGGTTACAAAAATAAACATCTTCAGTAAGTAAATAGCACCTCGTTATGGTTCAATTATCTTGTGCACTTAATCCCTTCTAAATAGTGTGAGGTTACTGTTTCAATAGTGATTTGTTACAGTCTTGTTCAATAGTAATAGCAGTTCTTTAAATTGTCCAATAAGTGAAGCAAGCAAACTGCTTTCGAACCAATGTGCCTACTGAAGATCGAGGCTTATGTCATCTAAGTGCTACTGTTTTAAGTGGGGTGAAAAAAACATTGTGGGACACATCCAAATGTGACAGGTACTTGGTTTGTTTTACAATGGGACATTGGATTTGAAATTAAGTAAGTCTTGATAAACCTTTACAAATTTCTAGCTAGGCCTCAACTAGAGTATCGAGTCTAATTCTGGGCACCATACGCTATGAAGGATGTCAAGGCCTAGAGAGGATACTGAAGTTACCCAAGATGTCTTGAGGAACAATCGTGTTCAGTCAAAAATCAAGAGAATAGAGAAACTGGGATTGTATAATCTGCAGCATAGAAAGTTGAGGGTGATCCAATAAAGGTATTCAATGTCATGCGAGGTTTTGACAGAACAAGTAGAGAGAACCTCTTTCCCTCCAAGCAAGTTTATTAGCAAAGCTGGTAGATTTAAAATTCCTGGTAAAAGAACAAAGGTTGAAAGAAAATGTGGAGAAAGTTGCCATCGAGGTTTGAGCATGTTACCTGAAAGGATACTGAAATCAAATTCCAGAGGAACCTTCCAAGGAAAACTGGAAGAAGATTAATTTCCAGACTATTGGGATGCACGATTGAATTGGACAGCTCTTTCCAAAAAGCCACTTAGGTGGTTTTCTTCTATGCTTTATGGCCAAAATGTTAAGGGTAGATGGTGACCCAATGGAAAAGTTTTTGCCAACACCAGTCAGTCAGACCCGAGTGAACGGTGCCGGGGGGGGGAGGGGTGGTGGTGATGAGGTGGAGGTCGGGGTGAGGGGGATGGGGCACAACAAGTCAGAATTACTATTGCTGTTATAGGGGCACAGGATACCTGAAAGGAAGGCCACCTTGCCAACCATTCAAGGGTATAGTCCACCAGAGTTTATCTACAGCTTTGCTATGTGGCCTGGGTATCCCAATGCAAGTAAAATACCAGTGAGAGCAGGAGGAAGGCCATAAGTGGCTGTTAAATGGGCACTTAAGGATTTCAATTGGTCCAAATGTAGGTGCTCCACCCAACTCCTAATCCACCAGTGGTAAAGTGTTACAAGAGACAGGAGAGCAACTTTCACAGGAGCCCCATCATGCCACTTGATTGTACCATCTACAGCCTGCCTCCAGTGGATTTTGGAATTGGAGGGGTGTAAAGGTCCAGCCTATGATTCTGTGGTTGTATTTAGGTTCAATAAAGTGTTGACTACCTTATAGTGACCCACCTTAAAAGATCTGAACTAGTAGCAGACCCAGTAAATTTTCCCATAAGATATTGGCCTGGGCGTCAGGTCAGTGGCAATACTGGTTCCATTGTCACTCCCACCAGAACTTTTAACCAACATTACTGCCCATTTCTTTCATGATTTTCCGATTCCAGTTGGAGGAGCAATGGGCAGTTTAGTGTCTCTGTGGTAAGTCCAGTGAGTACAATACAGCACCCTTCCTTGTACAGCTGCTGTACTTAGATAAGATTTTAAAGGCCCAAGTCTTTCAATCAATGAGTGTGGATGAAATTAATGAGTGAGTGAATAGATGGAAGTGAAAGTGAAATGACAAGTAAGTGAGGTGGGTGAATGGGTAGGTTGGTATGGTGTGTAGGTATATAAGTAGGTAAGTCTGAGAGGTGGGTGTGAGGGTAGATGGGGTGCTTGGTCTTATGTATGCAGTTGGGGATGCATGCTACTCCTTTAAGAGAGTTGGTCAGACGAACTGAAGGCAGAGCTTGGGGTGCAGTCTAGCTCTGATTGTGACTTTAAAGACACTTAATAAACTGTTCCTGTTCAAGTAATTAGACCTGAAGCATAATAACTGTGACAAGAGTGGGATCAGGGCCCACTAATTATGTGCTCCTGCTCTTTTATCGAGAGGAAGGAAGGAGATTGAACGTCCCCCCGACTTTGAAAGCAGCACAAGTTTGAGGAGGTAGCTTGGTGGGACTTGCTGGGAGATGGACCAAAACACTGAGGGAAGCAGTCATGAGGGAACTGGGCTGCAGTCAATATTGGGGAAGAAGGGTGCTCACTGGGGAGTAGGTCAAGAGCGGTGGCCGTGAAGAGACTTGGGCCACAGCCAACGGCTGAAGAGGGGAATACTCACATGGGAGTTTACTGAAATCATCACAGAGAATGTTCACTGGAGTGGGCTTGGGCTGTGAGCTGTTACCAGTCTTAGAATCGAGTGGTGGGTAAACAAATTGGTGAAAGAAACAGTAAGTTGGATCCTGTGCACCAAATGTTTTAATGCATACTTGAAGGCAAATAGAATGGCTGAAGTTCTAACGGTATCAGTTTTCTTGAGCACCATTGGAAGCAACACCTTCACGATTCTAAGGAGTCTAGTGCAGCCAGAGAAACCAGTGAAGAAGACCCATAAAGAACAATGTGAAGTGTTGGAATGTCTTTCTGCACACAAGCCACTGATGTTCACAGATCATTTCTATCTTTATAAATTGCTTCAACAGTCCATTACTCAATTTGTGGCTGCCTTAAGGAGGTTGGCAGAACATTGTGAATTCGGAAGATTCTGCCAGGATTCCTTGTGGTATTACGAAGATGGGTAGAGTAATTGTGAAGTGGAAGGCAGGAAGTTAAAATGTGTGGTTCCTTTAAGAGATTTGTGCCTTGTCTGTACTTAGAAACTTTTATTTTAAAAAAAGTATGTCTGTGAGCAACAGCTGAAGTTGCCAGTACAGAGAGCCTCAAAAAGTGAAACATATGTATCAAAAAAGCCTTACAGGTGACAGGCAAAACAACAGTCATGTTTTGATGTTGTGACAATGAGTTTGAATTTGGCCAATTAATTTAAACAAACACCTAGATACAGAAAGCCAATTGAATTTCAATCCAATGGCGTTGACAACTTGAAACCAATCATATTATAAGAATTTGATTATGTCATTACAGGGATAGAAGATGAGAGTATTTGGAAAACTAGGGACAGCCAACTGCCATCTGAAAGAGAGAGCCATCCACCACCTGCCAGCGTTAGCACCAATCAGCTGTCAGAGAAAGCCCATCTAATTAATCAAAGGTACCACGGTATTTGAGCTCAAAGTCCTCATTGAAGAAATTAGAGATAAAACATCCCAGACAGCAGGACTATCGGAAGAAAGGCATTTGTGAAGAGAGCAGAGATGACAGAAGATTCCAAAAGACAGTCTGTGCAAACTTGGAGAGATTAAGTTATAATTTATTGCTTCTTATTAATTGAGTTTATATTAGTGGGATTTGTTTTTATTTAAACAGCATTCCAGTAGAACTAAGACCAGTTAGGGAGTAGTTAATACTCTAAGGTGGTATTGTCAGCTTGTTAGTAAACTTGTTAATTTATTCAGGGTCAGGTTAAATAAATAAATTGTTTCTTGTTACTTGTAAAGTGGAGGTCAGGGATTTTCTTTCTTTTAACCACTCTCTTAACAGATTACTAGGAGAAAGACAAGCTTCTCTGGGTGTTTCGGGGGTAATTATTAGATGGGAGTCCTGACACCCATCATAACAGATTGGGGATAACAAGGTGTAGAGCTGGATGAACACAGCAGGCCAAGCAGCATCAGAGGAGCAGGAAGGCTGACGTTTTGGGTCTGGACCCTTCTTCGGAAATATCTTCTCCATAACAGATTGGGACTTGTGTTTTAGTTTAATTATCAGTCGGATTCGGCCATTCCCCATGGTAAATGGGGGACTGGTTGGTTTGTGACCTCCCGCACAAAGCCATCCAATGGAACCTACTAACAAAAAAAACATTAAAAAAGGTTGCAGGAGCACACTCTACAAGTAAAAAAGCAGAAATGTGAGTATTTTAAAGGACTCCACTGAGCACCTGGGCTGCAATGACAAGAAGAAGGAGACCATCATGAAGGCCCCTTGACCATAGAACGTCTCAGCTGACATCATTATAGGGACTTGTCAATTATTATAGCAAGTTCACCTAGGATCTGGCAACCATGCTAACACCCTGGCATCAGATGCTGAGAAAGAAGCAGCTGTGGAAATGGACCCCAGGATGTGAGGAGATGTACAGGAAGGTGAAGCAAGCCTTAAAATAGTTGGAAGTGTGAACTCATTTCGACCCGATGTTATCAGTAAAAGGCACAGATGTTACTAATGGTTGTGGATGCGACTCCAAGTGGCCTGAAGTAGCTGTTATGAAATTAGTTTCCATGGAAGCAACACTAGACTGAGTGGATGAAATATTTGCCTCGTTTGGAAACCCCAAACAAGTTGTGAGTGGCAATGGTCCACAGTTTGTGATGCAAGAGTTTGAGGAGTACCTGGAATAGCACAGAGTCAGACACGTGAGATTGGCTCCATATCACCAACGACAAACGGCCAGGCCGAGAGATTTGTACAAACCCCGAAGCAGGCCTTAAAGGTCTCACAAGGGAAGGGTTTGCTAGGATGACAAATCAATAAGTTCCCTAGTGTGTCTTATAACATATCACACACAACGGCCCAGTCTTCACTAGCGTCCTTGATGGACAATGCCAGCTGAGAACCATGTTTGACTTGCTGCAGCCAGAAGAGACCAGAGAGGTGGTAGAATGAAATCAAGAAGGACAGACAGCCAAAAGGGTAGGAACCCTCAATATCTAGGATATTCCAAAGAGGAGAGACCATCTTGGCTCAGAATTATACATCTAGGCAATAATAGGTTCTAGCGGTAGTCAGAATCAGAATTGACTTTATTGTCATGTGTACTTGAACGAGTGCAGTGAAAAGTTTGTAATGCCACCTCTCAGTACCATCTTAGCTACAGGGTACCTAGGTACAGATAGTTTGTGTTGTTACAGAGTTAAAGAAAGAATAGTTTAGCACGGGAACAGACCTTAAAAAGTCTAGAATGATAATAAAAAGTGACGACAAATACTTAAATCCCAGTTCAGCTCCAACATGAGTCCATGCCTTCTGGCCCCAGAAAACGAGGCCACACCACTTCCACGTGCCAGCCTCTGTTCAGGACTCACTGAGCTGCCGCTCCAGCTCTGGTCCTCTCCACTGCCACTCTGGGACTAGGCCTGCTTACTCTGCCGCCGTTCCGGGACTCGGCTCGCTCACTCACTCTGCTCTGGGACTCGGCTCGCTCACTCACTCTGCCGCTCTGGGACTCGGCCTGATCGCTCACCCTGCTGCTCTGGGACTCGGCCTGTTCACTCACTCACTCCGCCAGTCCAGGACTCGGCTCGTTCGCTTTCTCTGCCGCCACTCCAGGACTTAGCTCGCTCATTCCACTACTTCTGCAGGACTCGGTCTGCGAATAGGCCTGCTCACTCTTCTGCCACTGCGGGATTCGGCCATGCACTCAGCTCTGGCTAAGTCTCCAGGCACAATCCATCTCCTTCAACTCCACTCTCCAGATAGGCCAGGGCAGTCAAAAGTTGGGAGGTAGGTGGGTGGAGAAAAAAGCTAGAAAGATGAGAGAATAGTTTAAAAAAAAATGAAAAAGGAACTGGCGAGCAGAGAAGCTCCAACTGCAGCTCCCTGCTAGCTTCCATCTTGGACCTTGGTGGCTCAACAGGACCATTGTCAAATATGGTACAGACCAGCTAGTCATTACACCTCATCAATGCGGGAGATGTTCCTGAAAATTCAGAGCCGGGCCGAATGGGGCCAGTGGTGTCAACTGAATCATGTGATTCCAAGTCAAGGGTTGGTCATACCCAAGGAGGAGAAAGTAGCTGCATCACAGCACAGTAGCAGCCAATCTGGGAGGCATACGTCTGTTGAACGGCAGGAGCTTCCAAAAGTCCAGAAGACTACACCAAATAACGCTCCTGAGATCAGGAGATGGTTCTAGAAACTACCATCCCCTTGTTAGAATAATCATGTCAATGCAGACGACAGAAGGAATAGCCTTCAGAGTGGGGAGTGGTCATTCTCCCATGTTTTCCATGGTTTTGTTAATATTCTGACTGCGATGATGTTGTGGCTTTAAGAGGTTATTTTGTCCTGGTTTCTTTTAGGGAGAGATGGGGGACAGGTGATGAGCAGTCCATCAGAAGATAAACAACTTGTGATTCCTCGGGTGTTTCTTTTAAAAGTTGAAACAATGGAAGCAATCTGAATTGGTGTTGTCAAGTTCCCACCCACGAACCAGGATTTTTAGGGTTTTTTTAGGTTTTCAGTGGCAGTGACTAGCGGTCTCAACGTGGTTGGAAGGCAATGAATCTCTCCCAGCTGCTACACCTTCTCTCTGCGATTTCTCTGGATGTTTCACCTCCTGGGCTGCCACAGGAGTTGCGTCTAAAACAGTCTATGTTCTGAATTTGCCTTCCTCTAAGTGTGTGTTTATGGGATGTTATTATGTCAGAACAGTTAATGATTTAATAGTTGCTGTATCTATTATTCTGCTAGCTTTTCAATAACATTAGGTTATTCCAATTTCCTCTTTTTTTTGTATTTTAACTATAGTACGTGAATAAATTATGTTTTGCTTAATGTCGAGTAGTTTGACAAATTGAATTGCATCTGGAACACGTAACTTCACATTTACCTTTAAAACAAGAAAAAATTAGGGTCTAGGCTACATTCTTATTATACTTTGGGGGGGGTGTGGTCTGGTCCACAACACTGTCGCTGTACATATGTTGGCTACGCTGCCTTTATTTTGTTTATCATGTTTTATTTTTATGTCCATTTAATAGGAGTTTTTGAGCTAAAGGGGGAGGGGTGTTACGTATGTAGTTTGAGGTACATACTGCCCCTTTAAGGGAGCAGAGCAGGTGACCCAGAGGTGTGGCTTGGGTTCAGTTGAAGGCGAAGTCGAAGAGGCTTATAAAACTGCTCCTGTTCAAGTTCTACAGGTCTACCTCTTGGTCTTTCTATAGTTAATAATTCGACCCTGAAACATAATAGCTGGGCATTCCGTGGGGTTTGTTGGTGGGTGGTATTTATTTGGTGGCTAATTAGGTGTTTGGGATAGAGGGTAAGGGTGCAGTTGCAAAACTGTTAGACCAGGTATTTAAACTATCCAACATTTCAGGTTCTGTACACAAGAAAATCCCAAGTATCTAAGTCAAGTCTCCCAACTTGAGCTCAGGGTCAGAGATATTCGGAGAGGGTCCCAGACCACAAGGAGTCAGTTAATCAGAAGAAGATTTGCCTCCCTGGGAAATTCCCATCTTTGTCTCAGGACCTCCATGTGTTTACAGTGCTCATTTCTGACTTAGCTCAGTCTCCAATAATCCAACGTCAGGAAGATTTGGGATGGTAATTCACTGGATACTCATGATATGTACCAGCAATAATTATATGAAATTCTTCATTTTGATTGATTTATCTATCTTGTATGCAGCTGCAAGAATGAAATCTGCCTTCATAGAACATTTGCTTTCCAACACAACTTTGTATTATCCACAAACTTGAGCATCCTGCTGAGAACACCTTCGACCAGTCTCTGGAGGACTTCACGTGTCACAGATGGTCAATTGAAAGTGCTGTATTACCATTAATAACTACCTTCTGTTTCCTATTTCCTAGGCAATTAATAAACAATTTACAAAACCATCTTTCATCCCATGAGCTTTGCTTTAACCATACGTTCCCTATGAGGGAATCTTATCAAATTATCAGTGAAAAATCTAAATATATAGGTCACCATATTCCACTTTTGCAGAATCTGAGCATAACTTGCCTGAAGCAGGAGTTTTATTCAGTGCAAAGATGTGACATTAGCTTCCAACCATTTGTGGTAGTAGATTCATTTGCATTTTTAGCCTAGCTCCGAGGTATCCACTGGGAACTCAACCACAGAAAGAACTAATTTCCTGAAGACAGAGATTAGAAGCTTGCTGCACCGTAGTACAGCCAGCAGCCTCTCTGTGATGAAACGAAGTAAATAGGGAGTACTAGTTAGGTAATAAAAACAGAAAGCATGGGAGAACTTCAGCAAGTCTATCCACATTTGCTACTAGAGAAACATTTTGTATCCAAAGACTTTTCTTTAGAACCTAGAAGAGTTGATGGACTTGAAACATTCTCAGTATTGTCCATTATAATTTCAAATATTTCAACCGTTTCAAAACCCACAGAATTTTGCTTTTGTGTGATTAGTTTGGTGAAGTCCAACTTGTCATTTAATAGCCTGAAGGTAATAAAAAAAAGACTGAAGTTCACAAGTTTTGGTTTTGGAAGTTCTGGAAAACAATGTGTTCAGCCAAGTAGGTAGTATTGTATAGTTCAACAGTGGGGCCTGTTTTCTGGTGAATGAGGCCAATGGTGCAGACATGGAACAGGAATTGGTGAAAAGAAAAATCTGCTATTGTTTGATAAAATCATATTTATACTGCTTTAACACCAGCAATGAGTTTCAGTCAAGTCGTTTAACCAACTTAATGTTGCCTGTTGTGCTTTTGCATTTGGACACTGGTGTCCCTTATTATGAAAGACTGAAGTCTGCTCAGCACTGAATGCAGAATAATCCAGTGCAAAGTAATTGCGGTTTTGACAGCCTGTGTATATGTGCCATGGTGGTTGATGAAAGAACCAATAATATATATGAATGAGGCCATAGCTCCATAATTTGGTGTAATGTCTGATCAAAAATACATATATTTGCTTATGTGTAATTTAAGTACATTATCCAGTGATTCTCTTCAATTTGAATAAACTGGAATGGATGTCACAAAGGCAATAACTTTTTTTTTATTTTTAAGTTGTCCACTGAGCTGATCCTCGGAAAAAAATGAGAAAAAGAAAAGAAAAATAGTAATGGTCTCTGCACTCTTTCTGTCTTAAAAATATCCAGTAGTTTCAATTCCACAGCCTTCTGTGATAGAAAATTCCACACAGGTTTGCCACCCTCTTAATAAAGAAATTTCTCCTCATCTCAGTCTGAAATGGCCTGCTGCATATTCTGAGATCATCACTCCTTATTCTGGAACCTCAACCAGGAAACAGTATCTCTGCATCCAGTCTGTCCAGCCCTGTAAGAATTCTGTATGCTTCAATTTGATCCTGTCTCATTTTTCTAGACTTAGGTGATTGCAGGGACAGTCAACCCAACATTTTCTCACAGGAAAGACATGTCATCCCAGAAATCAATCTGGTGAACTCTCACTGCATGTCCTGTATGACAGGTACATCTTTTCTTTGGCAAGGAGACCAAGACGGCACATATTACTCCAGATGTGGTCTCACTGTGGTCCTAAATAGCTGTAGTGAGGCTTCCTTGCTCCTCTTCTCAAACTCTCTTCTATGAAGGTCATTTGCCTTTCAAACCACTTGCAGTGCCTGCATGCTTGCTTTCAATGTATAAGCCCAGACAGGTTCCTTTGTACATTTTCCAATCTATCACTATTTAAATAATACTTTGCCATTCTGTTTTTCCTACCAAAAAGGACAGCTTCACATTTATTCATGTTCAACTACGTATGATATTAATTTGCTTACTCACTCAACTCATCAAAATCACCATAAAGCTAATTTACATCCTCTCCATTACCCAAACTCCCACCTACTAATGCACCATCAGCAAACTTAGACATAATATACTGATCCTAATATACATAGTGACTAGCTGGGGCCAATTAATAGTCCCTGTGGTGCCCCACTTGTCAGCACTTCCCACACCAAAAAACAACACACCTCCCAGTCGCAACAAACGACAACACCTCCCAGTCGCGAACCACTTCAATACCCCCTCCCACCCCTTAGATGACATGTCCAATCTGGGCCTCCCCCAGTGCCACAACGATGCCACCCGAAGGCTGGAGGAACAGCACCTCATATTCCGCTTGGGAACCCTACAGCCCAATGGTCTCAATGTGGACTTCACAATCTTCAATATCTCCCCACCCCGACCTCATCCCAAGACCACCCCCTCTCATCCCCGCCTCCTTGACCTGACCATCTTTTCTCCCACCTATCTGCTCATCCCACTTCACAGACAAATCCCCATCCCAACTTCCTACCTACTAGCCTCATCCCCACCTCCTTGGGCTTTCCATCTTCCCTCCCACCTACCTGCCCCTCCCTCCTCACTCCCTATCCCCCATCCCAACTCCCTACCTACACTCACCTGTACTGGCTTCATCCCCGCCTCCTTGACCAGCCCGTCTTCTCTCCACCTATCTGTTCCTCTATCCACCTTCTATCATCGCCTCCCCCTCTCTCTATTTATTTCAGAGACCCCTTCCCCTCCCTCATTTCTGAAGAAGGGTCCAGACCGAAACATCAGCTTTCCTGCTCCTCTGATGCTGCCCGGCCTGCTGTGTTCATCCAGCTCTACACCTTGTTATCTCAGACTCCAGCTTCGGCAGTTCCTACTATCTCTAATTTATTCTTGCTCTCTGTTTCCTATTTGCTAACCAATTCTCAATGCCATCTTTCAGATATCCTTAAAAGCTTCTGGCACTTAATAACCTATCTGCTGCTGTTCCCTTGGTGAAATCTCAGTGTGTCATGCAATGTTTCCTTGGAGCAACATAACAATATGTACATGCTACAATATTGTCTTATGGTGTTAGGTCAGCTCAGTGTTTGTAGGATGTGCAGAACAGTGATCCCAGTGACACTGCACTAAGAACTTTTATAAACAAAGGAGCTTCTGAGGTTCTGAGGCTATTTTGCTTGCACCTTTTAAAAAAATCTATAAATTCTTCTGCACTTGTTACGTGCTAACAATTTTGACTGCCATTTTGATTTTAAAAAACTTAGAAATGTAAATGTATCGAAGAAATGTTAATTGACATCTATTTTTGAAAGTGCTTTATTTTCCAAACAAAATACATATATGGAACATAAAACAGCCAAATACAATCTGTTAATACATCAGCAACCAAGTGTAATTGATATATTTCAAAACATTCAGGCTGACAGAAAAAAAATCAGACAGGAGCCAGATCTGAACCCAGATCACAGGGCTCAGAAGCCAGCATGCTCACCATTACACCAACATGACCATGGCAAAATCATTTGAGTTTTATCCAATTCACTGACCACTCCTTTCCACTGATTAAGGTAAATGCAGATGATGTTTCCACTTGCAGAGAGACCAAACTAGTGGTAATATACATTAGACAGTCACTAATAAATCCAACAGGGAATATAAGAGAAACTTCTTTATGTAAAGAGTGATTAGTATGTACAACTTGCTGCCACATGTTGCCACATTGAGGTCAATGGTATAAATGCATTTAATGGGAAATTAAATAAATGCATACGGGACAATGGAATAGAAGAATATATTGATATGAATAAAAAGAGAACATTAATATTGTTTGTACTCAAATTGCATGTTCCTCCAGCTCACCAAATTGCTTCATTTCCCAAAAAAATATGCCCATAGATTGAGGCACAGCCTTATGCTTCATGTATCAAGGAAGGAGGTAGACTTTGTTGCAATCATGTTAGCCTTTTATGACAACAGTGTCAATTGTAAGTTAGAGCTGGAAATACCATTCTGGAATATACTTGTTAATGAGCATCAATGAGAGAGCAAGGTGATTACTTGAAATTTGTGCTGAGACTGCAGTGAACATGGAACAGTAACACTTTGTGGCATGATTGCCCTGATTAACACTCGGCAAATGGCACTGTTCGGTAGTTTAACCATGACAGTTTTTTTTTAATATGTACCATCTTTTTCTTAGGCATTGTGATGACTGTGCACAGTGTAGACTTTGGCATGTGTACTGCCAAAGTCTGAGAATGTTGTTTAGGAATGCCAAATAAAGCAATTCTCATTGCACCTTCACTTCATCAACTCCTAAACATGAGCTGCAAATGCTGTACAGCTCCATCAATAACCTATTTACTCCATTTCCAGCCTTTACATTTATTTTTCCAGACACAACTCTTGGGAGTTACTTTTATCAGTTAACAAAGTATTTGCATCTATTTTTCAATTGTCCTTTAGCCCTTGAAAAGGCTGCGGCCATTTCTACCACTTTTATGCAGCCACATACCCATATTTGCTGCTGCATGTCTTTAAATCCTGCCACATGCTAAGATAATTTGCTTGCCAAATATCCCATTTGACAAGCTTGGATGTTTTAAAGTCAACCTGTTCAGGCATGCTAGGACACACCTTTAGAGCAGGTGGGATTTGAATCTGGACCTCCTGAATCAGAGGGAAACTACAATTGCACCACAAGACCCCCTCATTTGGAGAGCTCATGTTGCCAGGCCTAATATATACCAGTAATCACTATGAATACTTTATTATCCAATCCCAGGAATTTTTGTGCCAGGAGGAAATTAACAAGTTTTATATCTGTCATTCTCTGGACAAAGTAAGTATATTCTAGTGCAAATCTAGGGAGGAATACATCTCTAAGTTGAGAGACTGAAAAATATATAAAGATGTAGGGACTGGAACAGAAAATATAACCTTGTGTTTGTGACATAGAATGCAGGAAAGAAAAGGAAAATATGTTTAAATGCATCAAGAGAAACAAGAGAGGTCTGTTCAGAGGAGTAGCAACCGCAAAGCTGTTGATAAAATAATAAACAAGAAAGGTTATGGGAGAGAGGTTGTAGAAATGAATAAAGGTCATGTAGTGGATAACAGACATTTTCATACCCTTACCAGTAATCTAAAAATTAGACTGAGAAGACATATTGTGATTTCTCTCCATTCTATGAGCTCTACAATTTTGCCTCATTTTTCTGGTCTGCTGACTTTATTATGGCTAGATTTCACACCAAAAAAAGGTTAGGAGTATATTATCTAGGTTAGAGTGTTGCACAATACTGTTACAATCAAGCACTTTCAATAATATGTCCCAGCAGGGACCAATATTACGAGGAAACCTGTCCAAAATAATATGATAACAAGCAGGAAAAAAGACTTGTTACTGTCGATTTGTGGAAGAAAAGGCACCTGAGATTCTCCAGCCTCAACTGTGCACAGTTTAGCAGAATGTGTTGACAATCTATTTATCGTTAACTATTGAAATGTATACTTTTTTTTCTGAGAAGTTTCAGTTCTGCTTAGTTTTTCTTTGTCTAGGTACTAACTGGTTTGTGATGCTCATTTAGGTTGCTATACAATATTTTTGATACCAATTTTATTATTGATGCTTTTCCCAACATTACAAAGGGCTGTTTATGGAGGGGCTGATGAGGGAAGAGTGGGAGAACTGTAACTCACTCCAATGTAACTATCAGTCTGTACATAAACCATCCCAAATATCTCAATTAGATTTCGAACTGTAACTCATTTCTACGCATCTGTTACTTTAAGTATAAACCATCCCGAACTCCTCAATAAGATTCCAGTTTGTAACATACTGCCATGTATCTATGACTCTGTACAGAAACCACTCTGAACCCCTCCATTACAATTCAGTCTGTAACTCACTCCTGTGTATCTGGTATTCTATATAAAAACCACCCCGAACCCCCTTGATTAGATTCCAGTCTGTAATCCACTCCTGAGTATCTGTTAAGCTAAGTTTCGGCTGGGTGGAAATTACAAACATAAGTGAGCTCAAAACCTAACCACAGCCCATCTAAAAGCCATCCATTACCAGAGTTAGTGGAGGTGGGACATCTACCAGCTTTCAGAAGGTGGACACCATTTTTAAATATTTTAATGGGTTGCGTGTCTTAAATTTTGTTCTCTATTCCATTTTTAAACCTGGTCAGTTGAGCTTGTCAGGCTGCAGAAAATCCAACAGTTTGTAGGGAGTGAGGACTGCTGGGTAGAACAGGCACATGCTTTTAATGCACTGTTTGTTGCATTGTACCTTGTAACAATTGTGTGATATGACTTTAAGGGGCACGCTCATGATATCATCACTGTATCATGGCATATGACCCAATAGTATAAAACCCATAGGAAATGAGGACTTTTGTGACATATGTTTGAGCCAGAAGACCCAGGTTCAGGTCCTAACTGCCCCAGAGTGTCATCACACATCTGAACCGGGTTAATTAAAAATACCTATAAATCTTGCAGTGCCCATTTCATTGAATTCTGTTCTGAAGATATGCTGAGGAAAGCAATCCACAACATATATGAATTACTCCGCTTGAACCCACAATTGTAAGTGCCTGTGATTGTAGTATATAAATGTAGATAACAGGTGCTGTAACAGACATTTGTTGCCTTATTCAGTATTACGTGACCCTCATCTCATTCTTATGTTACAGGAGCTAATACAAGTATCACACCGTAATTGTGGTAGGTCATTGATACATCAGCTATCACCTCAGTTTATCATACACATCATCTCATTGTCTTAAAGGGCAAATGAGCAGTGGTCACCATGCATGTATATGTAACGTGAGAAAGGGGTATGAGACCACAGTAATCTTTGAGCAAGGAAAGCCAAGTGGTAAGTTTATCTTAACTTCAGCTTTGTGCCGATTAAAGGAAAAAGTGCAATAAAAATTTTGCAAGGCTAAACCAGTGCCTTCTGTACAGTTAGAAGGAGTAAGTGATGAACTGAATAGATTGGAAAGAACACAACTAATTAATAAGTTAAAGCATAGTGAATATGTTGCACCATAGTCATCATTCAAAAAACAGAGATCCAAACAGATTTGCACAGATTATAAACAAATGGTAAATCGTTTCACTGAGACTTACCCACTGCTTACCAGTAGCGATCTGTTTCCTAATTTAGCTAATGGAAAGATGTCTAATAAAATAGACCTGGCAAACATGCATTTGCAATTAAAATTAATTGACTTAAGCAAAGAACTGCTGCCATTCATACACCCAAGTGGTTGTACCAATATAAAAAGCTTAACATTTGGGGTGTCCACTGCTCCTACAGTGTTCCAGAGCATAAGTGAACAGGTATGAAGTAAAATGAAATGAATGTGCTGCTTCCTAGATGTCCTTCTAATTACGAGCAAGATAGAGAAAGATCATATAGAAACATAGAAAATTGGAACAGGAGTAAGCCATTCAGCCCTTTGAGCTATTTACTCTATTTTAAGTCATACATAAAATTGCATGAATTGTGAAATAGCTGTCCAAAGCAAGTCTTTTCATTCCTGCTAGATTATCTTATCTTGCCATGATACTTGAGGCTGACCAATCAAACAAATGATGTAGACTAAACTGAATCTTTCTTGAACTGAGTATGTAATTTATATTATTTTACACATTTAGAATTTTTACAATACTAGAGAAGATTTGCATTCATGGGCTGTGTAGTTGGGAGAAATCTCACATTATATTGCCCCACCATTAATTCTGGTGGAAGATCTGAACATCCAGCAGCTGTTCTCGAGTCATACAGTCATACAGCATAGAAACAGACCCTTCAGTCCAATCAGTCCATGCCAATCATAACCCCAAACTAAAGTAGTCCCACCTGCCTGCACTTGGCCCATACTCCTCCTAACATATCCTATTCACACACTTATCTAAATTTTTTTTAAACATTGTAACTGTACCTCCATCCATCACTTCCTTTGGAAGTTCGTTCCACACAAGAACCACTCTGTATAAAAAAAATTGCCCCTCATGTCTTTTTTAAATCGTTCTCTTCTCACCTTAAAAATATGTCCCCTAGTCTTGAAATCCTTCACTCTAGGGAAAAGTAACCTGCTATTGATCACCTTATCTATACCTCTCATTATTTTATAAACCATTACAAAGTCACCTCTCAACCTCCTATGCCCCAGTGAAAAAAGTCTCAGTCTATCCAGCCCGTCTTTATAACTCAAACTGTTCTGTTTTTTTTTGTCCCAGTACCAAGTTCAAGTTGTTACATCTACTGAGTATTGTTACAAGACTTGATCTACAGAGATTTGAATCCACAAACCTATAGGGTGCTTGTTTCAGACCACAACCAGCAGAGGGACTGTAAACCTATTTTGTTGGAGCTGCAATACAAGCCTCTACGAAACAATATCATAATTTGAAGTCTTCCTATGCTTAGAAGAACAAGAGGGCATCAGTACTATACAGTGACATGTTTTGAAGAAAAATACTTTCGAAGAAAGTACTACCTACTGTTTTCTCTCAGTAACAACCAAATAAAATGATTTCCACAGCATGGATACTTGGAATCTATTACATTTGAAGAAAAAACAATGTGCAAAAGGAGATGTTTACATTTATGTTCCATACATTAATTTAACATTTTCAAAACCAGATTAAAATTAATTGTGAATTGTCCAGTGCAATCATCCTGAACTTTTATGACACCTTGCCATCTGAAGGAAGAAACAAATATTTTCATGAGATTTCTCACAATTTCCTTTGCAATTATGGCAGAATATTGACAGAAACCTTAGAGAAACCACATAAACAACAGTATGCACCATTTTATGGGATACACAGTTATAGACACCAACCATTCAACCTATCAGTCCATCCTGGGCTCCAAACCATTTGCCATTCTTCTATTAAAGAGAGATTGAGAAACACTTAATTCTATCTAGACCAGCACTTATTCCTGTCTTTGTTTCAGATTTCCATCATTTCCTTTTATTGTCCTTCATTTTAACACATACATAGCCAATCAGATGCTACACCTGACCCTACATCTCCCCTCTCTCCTCCAAACAATCCTTCCAGATCCAGAAGAGATTCACCTGCACTTCATCTAACATGATCTTACTGTATCCATTCCTCCTGATGTCGTCTCCTCTATGTCAGGGAGACCAAATGCAGACTCAGGGACCAGTTCACGGAGCATCTGCGGTCTGCACGCATCAATCAACTTGACCTTTGGGTTGTCATCCCCTTTAACTCCCTTTCCCACTCCCCTGGTGACAAGTCCATCCTTGGCCTCCTTTCCAGTCGAAGTTGTGCCACAATGATATAATGAGGCTGGCTTGTGTCCAATGCTAACATCTGTGGATGAGGGTGTGCATGTGCTCATAGTCTATGGAGTGCACCCTGAGACATAGGCTTTGGGGTATCCAAGATAAAAGCACAGAGGAACAGCAGTGAGCTAGCATCAGCAAGTAAATGCTCTGACGTTCATGTTGGGATTTTCACCATCTAGTTTCTATCCAACAGGTGGGAGAATGGGAAATGGCATTTAAATGACATGAGATTAGGTAATAAAGGGATGGAAATAGGCCTCTGGGTGCTCACGAGTGAGAATCACATCTTATCATTTAACACTTGTTTGTAAAATTGGATGTTTTGTTCTCAGTGTTGAGAAGTTCCTTGTTGGCCATCTCACACAATTTTACCAGCTTACTCGTCAATTCCCATGTTGTTCAGTGCCAGGGAAGATTCTGCCCTTTGTGCCTGCATTTACAGCAGAATACACAAAGTTATATACCAAAAGGTAGGTCTCATAAAAATGAACAAATTGATATCAGCAGAGAAAAAGTACTGAAGAAAGTCAAGGGACTAGAATCCAGCAAATCTTCGGGAATAGCTACTTTATTAGAGTACAAAAAGATACAGCAGCAGGGGTATTGGAAACGTTAGTTATGATTTTGAATATTCACTCAATTCTGGAATGGTCCCAGCAGATTTGAAGTTAACTAAGTTTATAGAGTTAGTCATGACACGGGGAAAGTGAATACAGGGAGCTATAGGCCTGTTAGTGTGACATAGGTCATCAGAAAAGTGTTGTAATCTATTATTAAGCATGTCTTGACAATGCAGTTAGAAACACATGGTGTAATTAGAATAAATCAAAAACAAAACAAATCCCTTTTGGGAAAGGGAAATTTTGTTTGATAAATTTATTAGAATATTTTGAGGATTTGACTGGTAGGGTAGATAGGTCAAATCAGTAGATGCAGTATACTTAGATTTCTAAAAGGTGTTTGGCAAGGTATCACAACAAATAAATACAAAAGACAATTGAAGATTAAGATATTTTAACATGGACAGAGAATTGGTTAGTAGACTAAGGAGAGATTAGGGATAAATGGTGTATTTTCAAGTTGGCAGACTGTGGCTCGAAGAGTGCTGCAAGGATCATTGGTCGGACCTCAGATATTTCTATTCTAGATTAAATTATTTATATGAAAAAATAGAGTACTGTATCTCAGTTTTCTGGTTTATATAAAACAATGTGGAAATGCAAGCTTTGCAGCGGTCAATAAGAGGTTGCAAAGACAGATTAAGGAAGTGGGCGACAAGATAGCAGATAGCGTATAATGTGGAGGTTGTAAAATGCACATGCGCTTTGATCATAAGAAAAGAAAAGCAAAATATTTTTAAAAGGTATGAAACCTATAAATTTTGATGTTCAATGAATTTGTATTTGTACAAGGAACATAAAGTGAGCATACAAGGAAACAAATAGTCTGCTCATCTTTATTGCAAGGATATTGGATTATAAGGAAAAAAAGTCTTGCTACAAGTGTACAGGGCTTTGATAAGGCCACACCTTTTCTGAAGAAGGGTCCCGACCTGAAACGTCAGCTTGCCTGCTCCTCTCATGCTGCCTGGCCTGCTGTGTTTCTCCAGCTCCACACTGTGTTATCAAAGGAGGTTTACTAGGTTGATACCTGGAATGAGCAAGTTGTCTTATAAGGAAATATTGGACTGATTGGTCTTGTTTCCACTGGAGTTTAGGAGAGTGAGGGTTGACTTGATTGAAGTGTATAAGATCCTGGACAGTCTCGACAAGGTGGATGTAGAAATGACATTTCCTCTTGTAGGTGGTTCCAGAAGTAGGGGGCACTGTTTTAAAATTTGGGATGGGCCTTTCAGTACGGAAATGAGGACAATTGTGCAAGTTTAGAACACTGCCTCAGACTATAATGGAGGAGCGTCACTGAATATTTTTAAGGCAGAGATAGATTTTTCTGAGGAAATGGAAATGAAGGTTCTCACGAGTACATGATGATGTGAAATTCAATAATCAAACAAATCAACCATGATCTTACTGAATAATGGAGCACACTGGATGGATCAAATGACTGATTTCTACTGTTAGGTATGAAAGAATTGTCCTATGATGAAGGCCTGATTAAACTGGGTCCATATCTTCTGGAGTTTATAAGAATGAAAGGTAATCTAAATGAAACATGCAAGATTTTGAAGGGACTTTGACAGCTGGAATCTTTAGATATTTTAATAAGAATTAAGGAGATTTTAATAAGAAGTGCTTGACTCCTGCTGGCAGGACCACTTACATTCACATGTACAGAATCGCCATGTACGCAGTCGCAACCTAAATTGTAATTGCATGTGGCAGACTTGTCCAACAATCACAGCAAGCCAGACAGGAAGTCTTCACCTCACTATAGGCTAAAATAATTTTAGGTGGGGCAGATGATAAAGACCCCACCTCTGCAAGCATCTGGTCCCTGGAGGCAGGGAGCACTGGTGCTGATTGATGGAAGTGCTCAGCTACCCACATGGCCATCTTGAAAATATTGCAGAAACTCATAGTCTCCAATGCCCTTTGACACAGGTCACTGCCATCACTCCCCTGCTTCATCCATCAATTCATGTTCTTGGACTCTTATTGCATTCACACAGCAAAATTATGGGCTGAACATTACAGGTGAAAGGCACACTGTGCTCACAAACAAACAATAGTGCTGCACGAACTAAAGTTAAACATGGCCATGCTGCAGCTATAATGTGTACTGAGTAGCCTTAAGGAGATGAAGGATTCCCTTTTGCTCCTCAGTGAGACGTCCTGCTATTGACAGATGCCAGTTTGAACAGTCTCAGCAGCACCAGAATTGAGTAGTAGGTGGGGTAAAAACTGCATAAAGGCCTCAGGGTAAAGACTGAAGGAAAATCCAGCTTTTAGTATCGGAGAGCCTAGGGAGGGGAACGAGGGGTACGGCTGTACAAGTTTTGAAGGTCAAGGTGTGGAAGAACAAACGGAGGTAATATCTTGCAGGGGTGATCCCAAAGTATAGATAACACTCCCTGAATAATGCATCCCACATCCTACCTACATTTTCAACAAAGCTGTTAAAAAATGACTCCGGACTTCCAACTGCCAGCCCATACCAATCATAATATGGTGTAGGCCACATAATATTGAGGTCAACGAGCATGTTAATGAGCTCAATTGCCTGTTAATTATTTGTTTTAAAATGGCAGGCAGGTTGCACTTGCAATTATCAACTTATCCACCAGTCCCCAGTGTTTTTAATTATTGCACTTAATTTATTTGAATTAGCCGATTGTAGGAAATACATCAGAAATTTACAGACTAGTTTACATTTACTTATGCTTTAGATGTAAAAATAAGTTAATTATTCTACTTGTGATTTACAATCAATGGACACAAATAGAAAGTGAGGTCAGAACAGATTTTATACAGAAAAATAGTGACATTATCTCATAATGTAATTACACAGAAAATCTTCAGGAATTGTGCAGCTAAAATTATTTACGCAGAAACTGGTTTTGTCTACTGGGCACCATTGTGATCTGAATTTAACATTATATTGGCCAAAATAAACAGAATGGCTGAATCTTAATCTGCTCAGCAGTTCATTCCTTTGGCACTGTGCTTTTATAGGTGATTCTAGTGCTGCCTGAAATAAGTGCTGGGCTTATCTCAACTCTGCAATGAGACTTCTAGTCCTAAATTTGTTTGTCCTTTATTGTAGACCCTCTATCTCTCTCATCTGTGCTCCTGTAAAAATGGCTGCCTACTTGAGCTGCCAGAGGAGAAATTGGCATACCCATGGTTTGGCCCATTGCTCAACTTGCAACACCATGGAAGGGTAGACATTATAATAAATTGCTTAAAAACAGGCAAATTTGGATAGATTTGAATTTTTGAATCAGAGAGCCAATTTAGTTACCTCACAAGACACGGCAATTTATTCATAGCTATTTCATTTTAGGAATATAAGTAATATGATTCTGATGGTAAGGACTTGTGACATTTCAAACACTGTTGTAAAGAAAACTTCAAGGTGATAAGGCATTTATTCCCAAAGTAATTGAGTTGCAATCTCCACTGGACAAATGGAAACCAAGATAACCAAATTTGCAAAATGGCCTCCAAATAAAGAAATTACCAAAAAGATTTCACTTCATACAACTTTTAAATTACATTGATTCCGATTTGTGTTAATCCTGAATTAACGGGAAAATTATACTTCAAACAAGAAATGTAAATTTCACTTTAATCATGCACCACTTGCTGCACAATTGTTAAGTATGCTACACAATATGCTGCTCTTCATTGATGCAGAGAATGTTAGGAATCCTATCGGACAACAACTTTTGTCTTTAAGTTTCATGGCTATTGTCAGCAGGGCACACTTTTACAAACCTTCTCTCTCACACTCACGACTGTCCTGTTTATATAGAGCTTTGCAGCATTTCTTTTCAACCAGTAACATTAAAATTTACACTTTGGCTACTTCTGCAAATGCATCCACCTCTTTAGCATTTTTGAACTCCTCTCAGAGCTTTCCATGTTTTAAATCTTTTTAGCTAGCTCACACAGTATCTTCAAGAGCTCTTGTCGTTTTACTGACAAATAGAAATAATGACCTCTTCCCGAGGGTGATTTATTTCTTTTCATTACAAAAATTCTCTATTCCTTTTTTGTCTCTGTATGCTTTCTCTCTGTTCCTATAACAGTTTGCTGATCGACATCGCCATTCAGCTCTCAACTGGTTTCATATCTGCAGCTCTACTTTGTGTCTGCCAGCCATATGCCTTCTTTCTAAACTACCTTTTCGATAATACTGCTTGCAAAACAAGGGTGGCTGGTCCAATGAATGCGTTTTTTTCAATCTGCCAGAAAATTCCAATTGATCCTTGATGCAAACGTACAAAAGTTATCTTCAAACATTCTTGAATATAATTACAGATTCCAAAGACCTTTGGTAGAACTTATCAATTTTCCTTACTATACTGCTTCCAGTTCAAAATATGTAACAGTACTCAAACACAAGGTCCAGCATTACAAATAGGTCTCAGGAGATAGATACCCAACAGAGGCTGAGGCACTTCAATCCTATGAGCCCTTATTAGCTTAAGAATAATTAATAACCTCCTGCAGTACTGGCTCACAGACTACACCTACAGGAAACACTAGTATAGCAGAAAGAAAATTTATTTAAACACCTAATACTCTCTTCCAAACTCTCCTGTCAGGCAGAAGATATAGGAGCTTGAACACATGCATCAGTGGGTTCAAGAACATCTTCCTCCCTACTGTTATTTGATTGCTGAATGGACCTCTAATTTCCAAATCTAATATTAATCTTGCTTTGTGCGCCTCCTGTGCAGCCATAACCTTCTATGCCTCATTCTTCCTCAGCACCCCATGATCTGTACGCCCTTGTTTGCTGTTATCCACCTGTATTGCTCGCAAAACAGAACTTTTCACTGTGCTTAGGTACAGGTGGAAATAAATTACATCAATGGGAAGAATGATATAAGCCAACTGCTTATTTAGCAATTTGCTACATTGATGAATAGTGTAAACTTCACTGGGCTTTGTTATTCATGAGGATTACAATCTTCCAGTAAAAAGAACAATTGTTTTGCACCAACTCATTCAATTAGAAGTCTATAATATACAAGGGCTAATAGGATCAATTAGATATAACTATGTAATATTTAAGGATTGGGACTAGGTAGTAACAATTATCCTTTATGGAAGATAGGTGTTTGCCCTAATGCTAAAGACAGGTTGTGTTAAGTAGATGTGAATGCATCACTAATCAGTGATGTTTTTGTGACTCTTGCAGCAGAGGTTGAAGAGTCCCAGGTGTAACAGTCATCCTGGTGATCTCCTCCATGTAGATCTGTACACATGAGGTCGAGATGAGGTCTCAGCGATACCCTGTATAACTGAACTATAACATCTTCATTCTAATGTTCAATTCCTCTTGTAATAAAGAACAGAATCCCACTCACCTTCTTGAACATGTGCTGTGCCAGCAAAACATGAGAAAGCTGAAAAATATGAGAAAGCCCAAACTACCAACAGGAAAATAAATATATCAGTTTGTGATGCAAAAGGCTTCCACACTAAATTCTAAAACAAACAAATTTCACACCAATGTAATTTCAAGGATATTGAAACTTGTCAACAGGACCATTTCTCTCCTTCCACTTACTTTCTGCCTCCTCTACTAAATTACTCAATATGTATGGTTTCAAAGTTACTTGTAAATCTAAATTGGCCATTCTTTTAACTTAAGGATTGTCAGTGAACATTGGAAGGCTGTTCAAATTTAGGATAACCCTATAGTCAACCAAGATCCCACCCTCACTCAACACCATCTTGGTGCTTCATGTATAATCTGTTATACACTGAAAAACACATTTGATTTTTAACCCTGTCCCAAAGAGGTCTATGTTTAAATGAACTTGTAGAAATAGCTTCTGTATAGAGAAATATTAGAAGAATTTTAAAAATCCATACCCACCACCTATGTTCAAGACCAAATGCTGGACAGCATCTTGCACAGATGCTACAAAAGGTTTGTTCATCTAAATCCCTTTCAGTGGCCACATTCCAAAAAACATACACAGCAACCATCTGGGATTTGCACTTACTTCCTTTTTTATTCTGACATAATATGGAATGAAGTTAACTGAATCAAATTTAATCAAATGTAACCCATATGACTATATTTACATCTTTTAGTGATTGACAGATAAACAATCTGTATTGTATAAAATTGAACAGGCCATTTTAAAATGGTCGAGCATGTGCCACTTTGATAGTGTGGCTCCATGACTTGTCATTCCAATAGTGTCAGTACAAGCAAACCAATTAATTGAGGGTTCATGTGAAATAAAATTTATTTTCTTGTGGTCTGAGTACAGAAATCTTCATTAAACAAGTATGAATAATTTTTAAAAATTCAAATGTAGCATACATAACATATAAAGAGGCATGGTGGTATAATCTGGCATGAGGACATCTTAATGGATCATGGAGGATAGGTCAGGGGCCAAATCTGGCATGGTGGTGGGAGGAGGGTGGCATGAGGGACCAATGACGCAGGTGTCAGTGTACCTTGGGATGGGGGCAATGAGGTGACATGGATGGAACATGGGAAATGTGTGTGTGAGGTGAGAGGTGAGTCCTTCCTTAAGGGTTGCTCTTTTTCATGCAAACTAGGATGAAGAACTACAGCCCCTTGGCTGGTAAAGAGCCTGCTGTGGCACTTGACAGGACTTGTGGTGGTCTCTGATTTTTTTCCTGGTCAGCTGGTACAACTGCTGACCTTACGTTCCCGCCGAATGAAAATACCATCCATTTTGGACAATTTCTTCAGAAGTGGGATGAACTGAGCCAAGAATTTATCCAACTCCCACAAACTACCTTGAGGATGAATAACTAGGCACTTGTTCCTGAATAAACCCACATCCAATTTTAACAATAGGTATCCCTGCTCTTGGTTTCTTGGTTGGGTTCTCTGGGCTTCTCTGGGAAAAATCTTTTGGAAGTCTCAGAGACATGGACTATGGTGGGATGTGCAGCAGAATTGGGAATAAGTGCGGTGAGGCCAATCTCAAGGTCGAGATCATCTCACTCCAACTTTTATGCTTTTTACAAATATTCTGACTAGACAGCAACAAAATGCCAATTGAAAACCATTACTGATTGTTCAGTGCCTTGTTAACAACCCAACTCACCTCATTGTCAGGAAAATTTGAGAAAGAAACCAAAGCAATCTACTAGCAGAATCAGCTCAACACTTGCTCCAATCAACCTCTATGTTAGACAAGCACCAAAATATCAAGGTACGATCGATAGGCACTAGCCGCGTGCACTCCACGTTCATAGACATTGGCATCCAGCATGTTCTACCCCCTGATAACCCTGATTGGACATCTGTGATCTATTTTCAGGGCACTTCTGCATTTTTACGATGCACATTGGGGTGCACTTTGTAAAGCAGCAGCAAGGACACTGTGTGCTCAGGGATATGCACCCAGCTCATGGACTGAACCAGGCTGCATCTCCAGGCTCTTCACACACTGTCATTGTGCTCACTTACTCTGAGCCTTCCTGAATGCTTATAGCATCCCTGCCTTGACTTGCCTTTTTGTGCTCACCCAGAGATACTCAACCCATACTATTTTGGTCTACTTCTTGCCATTTAGCATTGACACAAAGCCAGTCATTGTTGTCAAGTCAAGTCAAGAGGAATAGCCTTCACACAGGGGTACTTGGAACAGTAAGTCAAGGATAGTCTGTGTTGCCAGGACAGGGCTTGTGGGGACAGTCAGATTTAGGATCATCTCCATAGAAGGGCAAGGAGGTAGCACACTATCTGTCTTGATTCTTTTTGCCCTATCGTGGAATGAGACAGAGGCAGGTATTATAGCAGATGAAAGTTAGTGGCACAGCTACTACTGGAGTGCTGGTAAGGGATTTATCCGGAGTGAGTAAGCAGGCAGTGTGGAGGGCATCAGGGCTAGTGATGGTTTGGTTGGGGTGGGTGACAGTGATAGGGGAAGATATTGCATGGAATAGTGAGAGCGGTAAAAGCACGAGCCTTAGTGGGAGGAGGGTACAATAGCAGAGATAGAGTGAGTGTGAGGTATCAGAGAGAAGATGGTGGAATGGAGAAGGACATTGATCTTGTCTAAGTGCTGGGCATGCCTCCAAATGGCTGAGACTGCTTTAACCTGGGTGTCAATCTTGGACCAGGCTATCATGTGCTGATGATATGCCATCACTGTTGATGCTGGGCTAAGAAGAAATCCTGCAGCCCATCTAGCAGGACTTCCACAGCACTGTCCCCAAATTGGGGCATGGATCGCCTCCTCCTGCCTGCCATGTCTGAGGTAAATGTCAGGACTCACGTAGGGGCATCGCAGGTCTGACAGTACTTGGCTGGTTGCATGACAGGGTTTCAAAAATGGTGGGTGTGCAAGGGACACTGGTGAATTCTGGGATATCTGCCAAGTGGCAAGTTGTTCTCGAAGTGGTGCACGGTAAAATGGATCAAAAAAGTGGGCGATATCAGAGGGGGATGGTAGATCATTAATGTGGTGGATTTGGTAAGATATGATGACAGGATTCACCAGTCCTGCATGCAAGAAACCCTCCAAAAAACTCACGCAACTTGGACTTAGCCAAAGAAAAATTAAGATTCAGCCTTCTGTATCTAGCTTCTCAATTTTAATATTCTGAATATGTCGATCAGATCATCCTACAATCTTATGTGCTCAAAGGACACAAGCCATGTTTATGCAACCTGTCTTTATAATTTAAGCCTTTAGGCCTCAATATCATTCTGAAAAGGAAAACATGGTAATGAAAAGATATTAACTGCAGATTAAAGTAGAGGTACCGGGAAGTGCAGGAGATTGGGATTGCCGACTGATAATGTGGTATGTACTATACAATAAAAATAGGAAATACTGAAAATACTCATGTTCGGCAGCTTTGTGGAAAGAGGAAGAGATTTAAGTTGACCATGAAAAATGTAACCTAACCTGTTTACAGTATTTTCTGTACTTATTTTAAATTTTCAACACCAGGAGTATTTTGGTATAGTATGCATTATGTTAAACTAATATTTTACAAAATTCACAAGATAATACATCAATGTCTAGTTGCATAAGTGTATGGAGAAACTAATAGCTTTAATGTATAAGTGTAATTAGATACTAATAATGTTTCAGCTGCTCACTTCATAAAGCGCAAGCTTCGAAATAGTCTGAAATTACCCTTAGAACAGTACCATACAACTGAATTTGAAGTGCCAACACCCACTGTGAGCTGTAGCCTAGATATAAACAACTCAGATCCATTATTTAGTGATATGAACAAAATAGTACAAGGTAAGACATGGGTCACAAGTGATGAAGATGTAGCAGAACAGGTGGTTGTGAAGGACCCAGCTGGTCTTCTATGAAAGTCTGGATTCTGCCAACCTCTTGTGAGTTGCTTCAGAACACTCAATCTAGTATGCCAGCTTTCTAACAATGGATGGTAGAATACATGGAACATATTGAATAAGCACTTATACCAAATTTAGGGCAGTACAAGGGGTGGAAAAAAACACCACAGCCAGCTTTTGCAACTTTAATGGCACTGGTGATTTTGTGGTCTTTAAATCAAAATTATTAATAGAATATGAACACTCTTAAGAATATTCACACTGACAAATTGAAGTGCAAAATTCAAAAACAAAATCTTTCAAAGTCAGCATTATTCACTTAGAAAATGCTTTAAGGGAGAGTGTTAAAGGTGTTTAACTATTCTTTCGATTTTATGTTTTGGCTTCATCGGGCCATGGTCTCTAGTAATGGGAAAACACAGGAAAGCACCACAATTGGCCAATGCAGGCCATTTCTCTACTACAAAGTGACTGCATCCACCTTCGCAGGAAGCACCAAGTATCTAGTGACTCCTGGCATGGAAGTTAGTTATTCCTACAGCAAGTGACATGGGAATAAAAATCAAATAGAGAACTAAAAAAGACTGCTGACTCACTATTTCTCATTTCACATCTCTTCACAATATCAAAATCTCTCCCTTATATCCAAACTTCTGTTAAACAGGTCACGGAAGGAAAGATGGGCTATAACATTTAAAATACCGATTCTTCTGAACTCATTTTGCTATATACTCAACTCAGAGTCATAGTCACAGAGTTGTACAGCACAGAAACAGACTCTTCAGTCCAACTCATCCATGCTGATCAGATATCCTTATTTATTTTGTCCCATTTGGTCTTTTATAGAACATAGAACATAGAACATTACAGCGCAGTACAGGCCCTTCGGCCCTCGATGTTGCGCCGACCTGTGAAACCAATCTGAAACCCATCTAACCTACACTATTCCATTATCATCCATATGTTTATCCAACGACCATATAAATGCCCCTTAAGTTGGCGAGTCTACTACTGTTGCAGGCAGGGCATTCCACGCCCTTACTACTCTCCGAGTAAAGAACCTACCTCTGACATCTGTCCTATATCTATCATCCCTCAATTTAAAGCTATGTCCCCTCGTGCTAGCCGTCACCATCTGAGGAAAAAGGCTCTCACTGTCCACCCTATCCAATCCTCTGATCATCTTGTATGTCTCTATTAAGTCACCTCTTAACCTTCTTCTCTCTAACGAAAACAGCCTCAAGTCCCTCAGCCTTTCCCCATAAGACCTTCCCTCCATACCAGGCAACATCCTGGTAAATGTCCTCTGCACCCTTTCCAATGCTTCCACATCCTTCCTATAATGCGGTGACCAGAACTGTACACAATACTCCAAGTGCGGCTGCACCAGAGTTTTGTACAATTTTAATTGTTGTAATTGTACCCACCTCCACTACTTCCTCTGCCAGCACATTCCTGAAAAGAACAAAATATTTTAGATTCTATAAACTCAAAATATTTATATGGCTATGTTTATTTTGTCATTGAAGAAGTATTTTTATGATTGAAGTCTGAGAAAGGAAAGTTGTTTGACTTAAAATGTACACAATTTCGTAATTCTCTACACCCTTTCTTGCTGGTAGAATTAACATGACAGGATAGGTGATGTTATTAAAGGTTGACTGTTGTATTCATGCAAGTGGAATTGACACCCATGCAGGTCCTATGGGGGCCTAACCTTACCATGGTTTCCTTAATCACTTCCTCGTACTGACATTTCCTTACTCTAATAGCATTCCCAGCAGGTTGGTGAAATTAGATAGACTCTGGTTTATTGAGTTGTTGAGTTTCTGCTGGGTAATTTATCTATTGTTAGTTGAGAAGATGAGCACATTTATATGAATATAATCACATGGTAAGTGTGTCTGTGTGATTTACCCATAAAAACAACTTGCCATAATATTTATATCAAATTATGTTTCCTTCAGAGCTGCTTTTTGAACATTTTTTCTCATATTTCTATTTAACATAGTTAAACCCAGTGAGAAGTTAAATTTTCAACTTTTAAGGAGCGCATTACTCACACCTTTACTCTCTAAGGTGGATGACAAATTTCTTCGAAAAAGTAGCCAAGCATGAATCACCAATCATCCCTTCGATGATTAATTATAGGCAGATGTCCTCACAAAGTAGCAGTCTCTGAATGCTAACAATTAGCATTTACTTTCAATTTATTCAAATTGTGCAAAATGTAGTCAGAGCTGATGCTCCATCTTTTTTTCCTTGCTGATGAAAATGTCAAGAATTGCTATTAATAATAAAGGAAAGCATTTGTTCTGATAAAGAGAATGGGTGTAATGGCAGGACAGCATTTGTGCTGACAAGGCAGGAGCTGCCATTTCACCAAATGCATACCAAATTTTTTGTAAGTTTAAGTGAAAATAAATTACTGAGAAAATAGTACAAGCAAAATCAAGAAATGTATGCCTTACTGAGTGCTGCTTGCTTCTGTAACTAACATTGTAGTATTACTTTGAACTGAAGTCTTCTCAAGAAGTCTGACAATATTGCTGTACAAATTGTAACCTTGAATTGCTATTTTCAAACCTACTTTTCAATTTTCAAGTTATTTTCTTATGACTCATTAAGTTTCTTAATAAATATTCAGATGCTCCTAAATATAGTTCTAATGCATCAATAATTTTGTCCAAACAGAGTCTTAGGGATATGTGGAAGAATGATTTATAATCTGTAAGTTTTCATATCAGATCATTGTATTTCTGATGAATAAATCATACAGCAAAACCAAAATAAGCCTTCCATTCTGCCACGTACAATGCTATAAGTATTTTATAATAACTAACAATAACTCAACTTTGGGTCAACTGGCTCAGCTGGTACAATTCTTGCTTCTGAACAATGTAGTAATCTTGGCTGGTGCTCTAGTTCAGCACTGAGGGACAGTAGCATTGTTTAAAAAGCTATCCTTTGAAAGTATGTTAAATCAAACATTTATTTCACAATTAAGGCAGATAATAAGGATGTAATTGCACATTTTGAAACTGGCCATTTTTCTTATTCTGGAATCATGTTTTCCACAAAATAGTTGACTTGCTTATTGATAGAACAACAGTTGCTGTGCTGTGGAATGCCCTATAAGAAGCAATTTCAAATATTTCTCAAAGATGTCTGGAAATACAATAAGAGAATTTTTTTAAAGAAATCTGCTTTTCCTATATTATATGTAAAGCCACATCCAAAATATTTAGTACAATAGCAACCTATTAAATCAGTTGTTTCCAACATTACCTAGTAACAAAATGGCCAAGATGTTTGATTGTTAATAAAATGGACATGTGTTTGAGACACAGAACTGTCCTGCTATATCTACAAGCTGAAATTGTAATGGATTGTGTCAGGTTTTGATTTTGGACAGGCTGGAAATCTCATGATAATAAAGCTTTTCAATTTAAGAAGAGAAAATATCTGACAATACAAGTTTCTTTAGCAGTGAAAACTATTGGTTGAGAATCTTTTGCCATCACAGGACTAACGACGGACACAGTTTGGACTTCTAACTCTTAACTTCTGCATAGTGGGAATCAACTTGGAAAATTATAAGCGAGTCATTCCTTCTTTCTCAATAAACATAACTATACCATTAAAAATGCTTGTTTTGTACTTATAGAGCACCAGAAAACATTTGTTAGCTGAACACATCTTTTACTCATTTGTTGTTAAATGAGGCATGAAGTAAAGCTCTAGTTCTGTTCAAGGAAAAATCACATAACAAATTTTCCAGATTTTATTTTTACTTACCCAGGGTATACTTAAAGAGGTGATTGAATATCATTTTACTGACTTTAACAAACTGTGTAATTTAACGACAATTCTTGTTGAAATGCAACGCCACACAAAATAAATCTCATGGTGAGACTGCTCCGACTGTTCCTCCCTTTTGACCATTATGAAATTGTGCCGACTTTCCTGAAGGAAAGATGAGCAGCTGCCAGCCATGAACAAAATTGGAGAGGTGGGAACACACTTTTAAAACTTGAGCATGTGATTCTGTTGACTAAAATGAAAGATGGATCTGTTTATCAAGAAACACCTGCACTCTTATTGCTCCTCAGGCAGCTAAAGAGCTACTTGACAAAAACTTCATTCGTCGGACTGTGGATTGCACAACTGGCATAGAGAATTGCTCAACATGGGCAAACCAAAACTGTTGACAGGCTCAGGGTCTACAAATCCTCACTTTTTGAGTAATTACAAGCCTACCAAGATCATTTCAGCCAAGCAAAATATTAACCAAAGTGGAAAATAAGAATTCAGAAGAGAAATGTAATGAATACAAGGAAATTAGTCCAAATATTCTTCAAAAGGACCCATGTTTGTAAGTTAACATGCACGTAAAGCCAGTAACTATAAAACCAAACAGTGTGTTAGCTTTTGTGTCAAAGGGATTGCAGCATAAGATTGAAGAGGTATTACTATCATTATGCAGGACATTGGTGAGACCACAGGACTCTGTGTAATTTTGCTTTCTTAGCTAAGGAAGGATATACTTGTTATGAGCAGGGATGCAACAGTGGTTCACTAGACCAGTTACCACAATGAGGGGATTATCCAATAAGGAGAGCTGACTAGGGCCATCCTACCTTCTCTGGAGTTTAGAAGAATGAAAAGTGATCTAACTGGAACGTGCAGCATTCTTAAAGGGCTTGACAGAATACATAAGAACATAAGAACTAGGAGCAGGAATGGATAATTCAGGCCCTTAATTTTGCTCCACCATTGAATACCATCATGCCTGATCTCATTTCAGCCTCAACTCCACATTCCTGCCTGCTCTCCATAATCCTTTAACCTGTTAATAATTAAAAATCCGTCTAATTCATCCTCAAATTCATTCAGTGACCTTCACATCCGCCATACTCAAGGGTAGTGAATCCCACAGATTCACAAGTCTTTGAGAGAAGTAATTCCTCCTCATCTCTCTGTTTTAAGTCTGTCACACTTAGCCTAAAACTATGACATCTCATTCTAGATTGACCACGGAAAATATCCATTCCATGTCTACAGGTTAGATACTGAGACAATGGTTTCTCCAATGTATCTAGAATACAGGGTCACAGACACAAAATAAGGGATTGGCATTGCATGACTGAAATAAGGAGAATATTTTTCACTCAAATGATTGACAATCTTTCAAATTCTTTGTACCAGGGAAATGCAAATACTCAATCTATTCAAAGTTATTGAACTCAGATGTTGATGGATTTATAGGTACTAATGGAATGAAAGAATGTGAACGGTGGGGTCGAGGGAGAAGATCAGTCATGATTTTGCAGAATGGTGAAGCAGGTCAAAGAGCTAAAAGCCAACTCAAGCTCTCAACATGAAGAATACAATTTGAAAGCCGAAAAGGAATACAAAAGTAATGCATGACTATTACTATCACATTCGAAGGGTTTGAAATCAGGTGATGCATTTAGTAATTATATAAATCCAACATGCCCTACTAACACAGAAAAATGTTGAGAAGAATTTTGCAAGTTTGGTACCACAATGAAAACTACTGTGGCAGTGGAATTTACATTCTGCATGTCATGATGAAAGACAGAATTTACTGCAGGAAGCAATTTTCATATGCCAAATTATTCTGTCTCAATTCCCACTGTTCTAATTTTTAAAGGCAATACTTGCACATCCTCAGAAGGAGTTGGTTAGAATGTGTCATTCCCATTTAAGGGAGCTATGTAGGTGGATTGCATTTGAAGGAATGCATTTTATACAAGATGAAAGAAAATCAAAAAGCTTGCCATTTGTTCTATATTCTTTAATTATCTACATATTGCACAACATGAAATATGAATGTGCTCAGGAACATAATACATCATGTAATGACCAAGGTAATACATATTTGAATATTGTGCGTTTATAGACACATAATGTACATAAATTTAATGTCTGTAGCACAAAGCTGATTGCCCTCCTGGGGTTGAAACACACCTTCTTGAGAAGGGCACTTGCATGGGTGTCCCTTGTGTATGCCGGAAGAAGTAGAACTGGAGCTATCCTAATTTCAAACAGCCCTATTACCTGAGAGAACTTTACAGATCTATTTAATTAATTCATACAGCACTCACCAAAATCAAATGTTCAGCTCCAAATAGCATTCAGTGCCAATAGTATTATTTAAAGAACCTGGCAATCAACTTGTGAAAAAATTGAATTTTGAAGAACTTTTTTCTTGTATATAGCCAGGCAGAACTGCAGAATATTTCTGCCAATGTTGCGGTGAATTGCTGGATTTGGCAGCTGACTTGTCTACATGCAGGCTGCCACAAGTATGAGGGCTGAAGCTGCAGTGCTTCTGAAACTCTGGGTCAATCGGAAGACAGAGCAGAGGCAGTGAAGAGAGCAAACTCTCCACACTTGGGCCTCTGCCAATTCACAGCTGGGCTCTTCCATGCTCCATAGAAAAGACAGAGCACATGTTTGAAAGGTCAATCATTATACCCTGTACTCAACTTCCAATGTGATATTGCCAACATCACTTCAACCCTCTACTTACAGCATTCTAAAAAGCGATGTTCTCTCTATGATACCCTGGTCAACCCCTCCATCACCCACAACGTACCCTCCCTTTCCTACAAAGCACCACTCCAGACAAATGATGGGCATGGAATTGCCTGGCCCTTTCTCACTGTCTCCCTTCTCACCATCCGAAGTCCCAAACACAATCTTGGGGTGAACCGTTGATTTACTTATACTTCTTTCAATTTAGTACACTTAGTACAATGTGCTTGCTCTGCAATAATGAGACAAAGCAGAGTTCTTTGTGGAACATCTCTGTTCAATCTGTCAGCAAGATTCCAATCCTCCAATCATTTTAATTCTCGAGCTTGCTCCCAGTTTTTTTCCAAGAAGGGTGTACTTAATCAGGTCAGAGTATGGGGAATACCTACTCTGCCACTCTCCTGCCTCACCCTGATGAAGTCTGTGGCAGGAAGGACTGTGGACAGCCTTCTCAACCTACCACCAATCTAAGGAACTTCTGCCCTCTTCAGGGCAAAATCTTGGCACCAGTGGTACTAATCCAGTGGTGGGCAGAAGCTGTCCTCCTGGCAAGCATGACAAGCAAACCCTGGCACATTTGCTTGCAGACTCTGCAGGGGTGAAAGATGATCCCTTCTATAAAGGCACTCCATACCTCGTCAAGGGACCTGGCATCAGGACAGAGCAGGGGATGGGAACTTCTCAAAAGTACTCACTGGCCTTGTTGCTGACAACCTTTCCCCAACCCGAATCTCAGTCTGGGGTGAACCCACCAGACAGTAACCAATGTCTGGCCTCAACCCATGGCCACAATTGAGTGTAATGCCAGCAGCAGCCAAAACTCCCTTCATCTCCGCAAGATATTGCAGGGTAATTCTGTTTTTGCAAATGCTTCAGACCTCTCAGTATTTTCATCATTTTCTATCTTTATTTACCCAGCATCTTAGTGTCCAGGCCCATCAACTTTTTCCCGTCACACTGATTCTCTGACATCTTGAAGCAGCTTCTTCTTCAGCAGTACATTCAATGTTGAAGGTTATTGCCAATTGTTGACTTCCTGACCCTTGTCCTTCTCCTCTGCCATTCTCATGCTCAGGGATCCACATCTATTCCTGAGCATGTTGATCCTCATAGCTACTATATTTGAGACATAGGAGGTTTCTGTGAAGCACAAACATCTGTCTATGGAGCAGAATATCAAACTAACAACTCTCTGCAAGACATTACACACTAACAAGGAGTCAGTTCTGCATTGGAAAACTTCGAAACACATTTCAGTACCAAGTGCCCAGCAATACCCCCTCTAACTTTTTATTCAGCACATGGGGCTTTGAAGTCCGTGAGTGGCAACAACTTCCAAAACCAGATGTCAATGCGTTGTCACGCATGCAAAGAATCTCAGAGCAACCCTGGAGTAGCTGTGTGACTGTGCTGCTTAGAAGAAAAATTGGTGTACCATGCATGATATGCCACCAACTACATCAAGCAGGAGCCTCTCAGTAAATAGATGATGACAGCCAAACTCCAGAGGAAACTGTGACCAACATCAATAAGATGAAGGGCAACAAAGCCCTCAAAGTTGTTATAATTTCACCTGAAGGCTTGAAGCACCGTGGTCCTGCCATACATACCAAGCTCCAAAAGCTTTTCATGAGCTCATGGGAACAGGACAGGATTTGACAGAATCTTCACGAAGTTATTATCATCATCTTTGTACAAAAACAAAGTATATATGTCAAATTTCTCCAACTACCATGGAATCACCTTGCTTTCGCCTTACCAATGAGTA
Source organism: Ginglymostoma cirratum (assembly GCA_024137785.1). NCBI lineage: Eukaryota > Metazoa > Chordata > Chondrichthyes > Orectolobiformes > Ginglymostomatidae > Ginglymostoma > Ginglymostoma cirratum. The sequence continues at coordinate 35,722,295 of JAHRHZ010000018.1, read as the reverse complement.
CACCCTTCCTAAAATCTTCATCTGTGAAGAAATGGCAAGGGTGAACTGAAGAGCCAATTATGGCCACATGATCTCTAGAGAGTCACAACCTCCTGTCGGTGGATGAATAGCCCTTCAAACTGATCAAACAGGCCACTGCTAAACTAATTTAGTAGTCATAGATAGCAAGAACTGTGAAAGCTGGAGTCAGTGATAACACAGTGTGGAGCTGGAGGAACACAGTAGGCCAGGCAGCACCAGTGAAGCTGGAAAGTTGACGTTTCAGGTCGGGACCCTTCTTCAGAAATGGGGAGGGGGAAGGGTGCTGGGAAATAAGTAGAGAGATGAAGGGGCTGCTGGGGAAGGTAGGTGGGATGGTGATAGGTGAGCACAGGTAGGGAGTGGTGGGGATTGGTCAGTGGGATTGGTGGGGCAGATAGATGGAAGAGAAGATGGACAAGTTGTGTCAGGTAAAGAATGCGGGGATGAGAGGGAGGGTTGGATATGGGATGAGGCTGGGGATGGGGAGATTTTAAAACTGGTGAACTCCACGTTTAGGCCATCGGACTGGAGCATCCTGAGATGGAATATGAGCTGCTGCTCCTCCAGTTTGCGGGTGGTTTCATTGTGACACTGGAGGACGTCCAGGATGGACATTTCACCCAGGGAGTGGGAGGGGGAGTTAAAATGGTTCGCGATTGGAAGGTATTGTCGTTTGTCACGTACAGAGCGTAGACGCTCTACAAAACGGTCTCTGAGTGTATGCTTGGTCTCACCGATGAAGAGAAGGCCACATGGGGAGCAGTGGATACAATAGACCAAGTTGGACGAGGTACAGGTGAACCCCTGTCTGATATGAAAGGTTTGTTTTGTGCCTTGAATGGAGGTGAAAGGGGAGGTTTAGGGGCAGGTGTAGCATTTCCTGCGGTTGCAGGGAAAGGTGCCGGGTGCGGTGGATCCAGTGAGGAGTGTGGAGCGGACTAGGGAGTCGTGGAGAGAACAGTCCTTACGAAAGGCAGGATGGGGTGGGGAGCGAAATATCTCTTTGGTTGTGGGGTCAGATTGTAGGTGGCGGAAGTAGCGGAGAATGATATGCTGGATGCGGAGGTTGGTGGGGTGATATGTGAGGACAAGGGGGATTCTGTCTTTACTTTTGTTGGCGGGAGTGGATGCAAGGGCAGAAGTTCAGGAAATGCAAGAGATGCGTTTGAGGGCATTTTTGATCACCAGAGAGGGGATGTTGCGGTCCTTGCAGTAGGAGGATATCTGGGATGTTCGGGAGTGGAACACCCCTCTTTGGAGCAGACACGGCAGAGGTGGAGGAATTGCGAATAGGGGATCGCATTCTTGCAGGAGGGTGGGTGAGAGGAAGTGTAGTCCAGGTAGCTGCAGGAGTCGGTGGCTTGAAATAGATGTCGGTTTTGAGGTGGTCACCAGAGATGGAGACGGAGAGATCCAGGAAAGAGATGGAGGTATTGGAGATGGTCCAGGTGAATTTGAGGTTGGGGTGAAAGATGTTAGTAAAGTTGATGAACTGTTCAAGATCCTTGTGGGAGCATGAGGCAGCACTGATACAGTCACAATGTAGCAGAGGAAAAGGTAGGGGATAGTGCCAGTGTAACTGCGGAAGAGGGACTGTTCCATGTATCTTACAAAGAGGCAGGCATAGCTTGGGCCCATGCGGATGCCCATGGCCATCCCCTCGGTCTGTAGAATGTGGGAGGAGTTAAAGGAGAAGTTGTTCAGGGTAAGGATGAGTTCGGTTAAGCGGATGAGGGTGTTGGTGGAGGGGGACAGTTTAGGCTTGCGGGAGAGGAAGAAGTCATCGACATGGGGGATACAAGTGTACAGGGATTGGATGTCTGTGGTGAAGATGAGATTTGGGGGGCCAGGAAATTGGAAATTTTGGAGGAGGTGGAACGCATGGATGGTGTTCCAGACATAGGTGGGGAGGTCCTGGACCGGGGGAGAAAACAGAATCAAGGTAAGTGGAGATGAGTTCACTGGGGCAGGAGTGGGCAGAGACAATGGGTCGGCCAGGGCAGACAGGTTTGTGGATTTTGGGAAGAGATAGAAACAGGCAGTGTGGGGTTGGGGAATGATGAAGTTGGAGGCTGTGGGTGGGAGGTCACCCGAGGTGTTGAGGTTATGAATGGTCTGAGAGATGATGGTTTGGTGGTCAGGGGTGGGGGCAAAATCGAGAGGGGCGGTAGGAGGAGGTGTCAGAGAGTTGGCCCCTGGCCTCGACGATGTAAAGGTCAGTGCGCCATACCACAACTGTGCCTCCCATTACCTGTGGGTTTGATAGTGAGGTTAGGGTTGGAGCGGAGGGCGCTGAGGGCTGTGTGTTCCATAGGGGAGAGGTTGGAGTGAGAGAGAGGGGTGGAGAGATTGAGGCAATCGATGTTGCGACAGCAGGTGGAAATGAAGAGCTCGATGGAGGTTGGGAGGCATTGGGGTGGTGTGCAGGAGGATGAAGTTTGTTGGAGGCGGGAGAAGGGGTCTGTAGGTGGTGGGTTAGACTCTCTGTCGAAGAAATAGGCGTGGATGCGGATGCAGCGGAAGAAGATTTCAACATCCAGATAGGAATGAAATTCATTGAAGTCTGGGCGCAGGGAAATGAAGGTGAGTCCTTTGCTGAGGATTGACTATTCGTCTTCAGTGAGTGGGAGGTCTGGGGTGGGGGATGGTAAAGACCCGGCAGGGTTTGGGGCTGGGTCTAGGAGTAGAGTTGGTTTGCAGGAGGATGAGGTTTGTTGGAGGCGGGAGAAGCTATGGAGCTCAGCTAAACGTTTATAAGGTGATTCATTTGGATAAACCTATTAGGTCACCTATTTAATTTGATCTCATTACTAAATAGCCTCATTATGAATGTTTGACTGAACTCCAAATCCATTGATGGATGAGTTGGAGTGTTAATTTTGATTGATTGATATCTTTGTGAAGTTATAGTAGGTCATTCTTTCTTTGGCGTGCTTTTTAATGCCTCAAAGTTTATTTGGACAAAATTAAGAGATGTGAAGTGGGATAAAGCTTCTCTTATTGAAACTATGACAGTGGCTCACTGACAGTTCCTTAAGGTTGTAAGAGCAGCAGTGTTTTTTTGAAACCAAGTTTCTAAATGATCTTGTTTTTCATGAGCATTTTAAGACTTGCCACTATTACCATGTGAATCATCAGTTCTGTGCTTTATGCATTCTGGATGAGTGGGCATGGAGTTGGCAGCAGTTCACGGAGATGGCGTGGACACATAGGAAGCAGGTGGAAGTGTCAACAACTGTAAAATGAAGGTAAAGGATCTAACAGCCTTTAATACCACTGAAAGGAAGTCCAAGACAACTGGGGGTGGTTTTCTAATCAGCCTGGCCTGCTACTTGTTCACCTCCATGGTCACAACAACTTGCTTCCAGGACGAGACGGCTCCATGCCCTTCCATTCCCACCTCTCAGGACCAAAAATAGTGCATGTGGGGCTATTTATGTGGAGATGGATCTACTGTATTCATAAATTTCCCGTTAAAATTTATTATTGAAAATCTGGCCCTTGGCTTTCTTGATTAATGAATCCCCCTGGGAATCCAGTTCCATTTATCACTGCCTACCAAATAAGCTTTAATCCTGGGTAAACCATATTTGGACTGTTGTTTGCAGTCTTAGATATGACAGTATAGAAATATTAGTGTCATGGAAAGACTATAGTGAAGATTCATCAGAATTATTCCAAGAAGTAGGGCCCACAATGATGAAGCAAAATCTTAAGAACTGGCACAATAATTTTCAAAATTATGAAATGTTTTGTATTAAAGAACAGTGAAATATTCTTTTGGCCAAATCTATAATGTTAGCATTATCACTCGAAAAATAAAGGAGAAGTTAGAAGTTATGTTTTAAGTGCTATTGGAAAATGAATTCTGTACCATAAGTGAGTGCAGAGACAGAAATCCTAATAATATAATTTAAAATTAAATTGGATGTGTAGTTCAAAAGAAAAAGTATAAAAGAACTTGAAGACGGAGTGAGGAAATGCAATTAGAATGGATAGCTACAGTTAGAGAGCTGGCACAGGCAACTAAATGGTCTCTTTCTGTGCTGTGGGTAGGTTTTGGATGGGGTGACACTGAGGTCATGCTTGAACTTCTTTGTTCTCTTTTATGTAAGATGGGTTTTGAAACACAACTGCATTATTGTCAAGTTTGCAAATAAACCTAAAGCTTTGCAGATAAAGAAAATCACAGAAGGCAGATGGAAGTGTTGAACACTGAGCAAAACAATATTCAACCTAAGTACAAAATGAATTGAATTGGGTTTGCTATAATAGAGTCATTGCTGTCACTGTCTAGACAGTGGTGAGGTAACTAAATAAACTAATAACATCCTTGGATACAGAGCAATATCAATGGAATACTAATCTACTGCAGTTATATTCAGAATGTATACGTGCATATGTGCTGGTTATAATTGTGTGCAGCTCCTTCTGCCACTCTCGCAAAAGGATGTGTAAGTATTAATCAAGGTATAGGGAATAGTAACAAGAATTATTCCATTTTAATATAATGCATTGCTCACTCAGTTTCACCAGTTTGGTACACTTGCTGAGGCTGAATCTGAATGAATGATGGAGGCATGGCCCTTGTTATCAGGGTTCTACATGTCTCACTGTGTGGAGGAATGTGTGCAGCCCTCACCTGCAGAACACTCCATCACTGGCTGTTCTCAGAGTTAACAATCTGTTTCCCTTCTTATGTTCCCAACGTAGGTCATTGCCAACAAAAATGATGCACCCAGCTGCAGGTGGATGTTAGTCTCTGTGGCTTCCTTGCTAAGAAGGTAAAGGTGGATGCAAGTGGGCCGGGGTCATTGGCAAGCCCAGAAGGAGCAGTCACCACGGGAACCAAGGAGCACCCAGCTCAGGCAGAGCTTGCAGTCACATATGGTGCATCAGGGCCATGGCAGAACCAGAAAAAACAGGCTCAATATTTTATGTCCAATGACCCTTCAACAGATCAGGCAAACGAAGGGTCACTGGACCTGAAATGTTAACTCTGCTTTCTCTCCACAGATGCTGCCAGATCTGCTGAGTTTCTTCAGCAATTTCTGTTTTTGAGCTCGAATTAATGAATTGTCTTATGAGGATAAGTTGGACAGAAAACAAGGCCACCCTTCAGAATTTTATTCACTTCAATCAAATCATCTAAATTCTGATGAAAACAAGGCTGGCTTTGTTTTCGTTGGAATTCAGAAAGTGAGGGATGATTTGATTGAAGTGAATAAAACTCTGAATGGTGTTGGCAACATGGGCAAGGCAAAGATATTTCCTCATGTGGGTGTGTGTGCAACTAGTGCACAAGGAGTTTTAAATGTGGTGTGAGCACGAGGGATATTGGTCAAATCTGATATCCTGGCAATGATGAGTTGTTCCGCAAATAGCATGCAGTAAGATGGGGCTAGAATCGGGCAAGGGGCAGGGCAGGTTGTTAATGAGGTGAGCTTGGTAAAATATAGCATGAGATCTTGCTAGGCTTCATAGTGAGAAACCCTCCAAAAAACTCAATGAAAATGGCAATTAGCCAAAAATAAGTAAGATTCAGCCCTATATATCTGAAACTGCTTTGAAATATTTTGTTCGAATGATGAGTGTATAAATGTTTCAATTACAAAAATTCAGGTGATTAGTCTCTCATAACTTGACTATATTGTGGAATGGCTGTTAACATAGATTATTAATATTCTACCAAATCTGCATGGCATGAAATTGTCTGAAATTAGAACTTTCAAGGCATTAACAATAAGACTGAATCTGCCAAAGCTTGTACTTTTAACTCTGCCGACCTAGACGCAAATGATTGGCAATATGTCATAAAGATTTGCCACTGGCACACCATTTCCTCTGGCAATCCATTTTGGATATTTAGCAGCTTTTGCATAACAAATTTCTTTCTAGTATCAGATACAAACTAATTTTATTAAACCGTTTGCTCAGATAATATTTTTAAAGAACATCATAGACAAATCATTTCTGTTAACCAGGGGATAAACAATTTACCAGACAGTTCTGAGTTCAAACCAACCAGGGCAGTTAAAGGATCAGAATTCAGTTTGGAAAAAAGTTGGAAACAAAGTAAAAGTGACCATGAAGCTTTTAGATTCTTGTTAGCAAAGATCTCGTCCATTCACTTCCTTCGGGAGATAAAATCTGCCATCTGACTTATACAAGACCAATGAATTGTAACATAATTTTTTTTAGGACAACTACAGATGAATAATAAATAACTATCTAGTCAGCAATACTCTGATACCATTGTTAGTCTGGAGCTGCCCTCTGTGATTTCTGACAATTATCACAGCCATGGCAGAAAGGGTGATGAGGATAAAGCAATGGTAATGGAGTTGATATAAAAAAATTGCATTCTCTCTTGTTGGAGATGGTCATTTTCTGGGATTTTAATTGCATGAATGTTAATTGTCAATTATCAGACCAAGCCTGAATGTTCTCTTGTTCTTGATGCACATGGGCATGGATTTCTTCAGTATCTGAAATTTGTGAATGATACTGAACATTGTGCAATCATTAGTGAACATCCATACTTCTAACATGATAATGGAGAAGCGAAGGATATGAATGAAACAGCTGAAAGTGGTTGCTCCTAGGCAACTAACCTGAGGAATTTCTGCAGCAATGTCTCTGGCTCCCACCACCACAGGAGTGGTAGGCAGGACTAGAACCAGTGGAGAGTTTTGACCTTGATTCCCATTGACTTAAATTTTGTAAGGTTTCCTTGATGCTACACTCAGTCAAATTCTTCCTTGATGTCAAAGACAGCCATTTTCACCTTACCTCTGGAATTCAGCTGTCTTGTTCATAATTGGAGTAAAATCCTAGTGAGGTATGGAGCTGCGTGATCCTGGAATAAAGCTGGAATTGTCCAGGGGCTTTAGAAATGGGCTCAAAGGCATAGTGACTGGTGGAATGGATGGGAGGGATTTGGGTGGCATTCCTGTAATCTTTTGAGTCAACATGCCATTTTGCCTCAGGTGAGCAGTCTGCCTACCTGAATCCTTCAGTGGCCAAGTAAGGGCCTCTTCTTGTGCCAACTGGCATTTTATCAATGGGGGAATCTCCAATGTGAGGAGACTGCCAAGGCTTCACTCAAGCTTCAAGTTGGATCCTCATGTTTTAGCATTCCTTTACTCATGGAAAGCTCCTGGTGGCAATTGCTGCCCCCCTGATACCAAAGCCCTTCCTTCTTTGGTGGGTCTGCCTGTCTAGCATGGTGCACTCAGATGCCACTTAGCTTATGCACTCATCCATCAAACTATCCTGTCAGATGAAATCCCAGCAGTAATCACTGCCTAACATGAAGTCCCTAACAGGAATGGCTGCCCTAGCAGGGATGCATCATTGGCATCACAATTAGAATGTGATCCCAGGTCCTGCTGCCTACCAATTCCAAGTCACCACCCCTTGAACCTTTGGCCTTGATACAGGGCACCTGCCAGCTCAGAAAAAAAATGATGTCCAAAGTGGCCAGTTACCTCTCCTCCTCCCTGATGCCCCACAGTATCTGCAAACTGGAATCCACGTCAACAATTCTGAGCCAAATTTTCCTTGAGCTACGAACACCTACAGCAAGTGTGGTCATCTAAGATCATAATGCACTCCCAGATTCCTACATGTTGCAGTTATGGCACACCATCTGTTATGTCATATCTGTATAACTATTTATTTATTTATTGCTTATTTAATTAATTTTGATTGAATTATTTTAGTTGAATTAATTGAATTTTGTAGTTACTGAATTAGCCAGTAAAATAACAGCATGTTACACTTTTCCAGCTTAGGGACAATAGAACAACACTCACCAAGTTCTGGGGGGTAAAACTAAAGAATAAAAAGCAACATTTCCTTCCCCCTCTGCACTGAATTCCACAATTGCACAAAATGTGTGACTTTAGCACTCTGGTAACAAAGCACTTTGTTGTGCAATCACAGTGCAATGCCAATGTCTGTCAGCAAGTATAGGGTTGTAGATGATCAGGACCTGCTAAGAGTTAAGATATGTGCAACAGAGTTTTTTGCACTCAATTATTAAGGGTATAAGATGAATGGTTGACCATATTGGAATTGTTGAGTTTGATAAATGTAATTTAATGCATGTTGAGAGTTGCTTGTCATGGATTTCATTTGAGCAAGTTGCTTCTGTAAACTATTTAAGCCCTAGTCATTTTTCCTAAATTGCAATCCCCATAATTGACCACAGCATTTCAAGTGAAGCTTAACCAGTATTCGTAAACATTGGCATAATTTCCTTGCTTTTGTATGCTATGATTCTAAACACAAGAACCGTAAGCCTTCTCTTCTCTACCTCCTTCAGACTTGTGCACCTGCAGGTTTCTCTGTTCCCATACCTCCCTTAGCATTTTATCTGTAGTTTATAGTGTCTCTCCTCATTCCTCCTACTTCTCCCTCCACCCCGAGTGTTGTATAAGGCAATGGTCCTGAAGGAATTGATGGTCATATTGCATTGGCTCCATCAATGTAATGATGTCATACACAATCTGCGGGTGCAAATAGATTGTTCCACATTACCTTTTGGACTGCTGTACCAGCTCACAAAGGTTTCAGTCATCATGCCTGACCAAATGTATTTGTATTGTAATAGTATCATAACATGTAAATGTATTTATTGCAATCATGCAATGAACTTTCTTATCATCTAGGAAAAGTGCCTCTTCTACTGATACTCAATGGTGGTACATCCTCTACCACCACTCATTATATAGGCTCAAGACAAGAACAGACGAAGGAGGGTTGGGGCAGTCAACTCTATCAAACAGCCCTTACCCAGTACCCAAATTAGATAGAGGTAGAAAACCCCACTGGTATCAGGGAAAGTAAAGAAAAAAATTTTAACCAAGTGAATAAGTACGGCAAGAGTGTGGGCTCGGAAAACAAAGTCACCACGTTTGGAAAACACAGAAGGCTTAGTGAAGGAAACTCTGTAAGGAGCATGTGAAGGCTTCAGGAAGTAAATTTAGAGATTCCCTAAGGGAAATTGGAATAACTTTCTAAAAATAAAGTACAAAGACCGAAACGGGAAGAGCAAGGGACTGTAAAATACAATTCTCATCTCTCACTGCGATCATTATTGACATTAGACTCTGTGGGGCATAGCTGCAAGGAACATTGAAAGAACCAGAAAAAGAAATTAGCCTCAGGCTACAGAATCAGGAAACCTCAGACTGTATTTAAGTTGAAAACAAGGGAATTTAAATAAATCAATTGAGCCTAGCTGAAGTAAAAAAGCCAGGTAAAAATTAAACATTTTTAAAAAATGGGATTGAGTGATTAGGCCATGGATTCTCGTGGGAAGACTTACGAAGGCTGCAACAGAGATCTTGATTTTAAAATTTGAATAGAAGAGACACTATGGTGTTTTAGACCATGAAGCTAGGTAAAAGTCCAATTTGCCTGGGAAGAAGTGAAAAATCTCCATTTGATTGTATCAGGTGGGAAATTCTAAAAGGAGTGGATAGATACCATAGCCACCAGGGTAGACACCAGCTACCCTGAAAAGGGCAGGACAGCCCAGTAAGCAATACAGAGATACAGAATTACACAGAAACAACTTTTAAGAGCTTGGAAAAAATCAATTACTACAGAACAGCGAGAAGTATATATAGAGTTTTATCAAAGAATTTGGAACAGTATTATAGAAACAGAGGTTTGAAAAGACCAAAGGAAATACTATCATATTGCCATGGCATAAAATAGAGCAAGTTCGACAGTCATTCAATTTAGCGCTGATAATTCCAAGAATACAAGCTTTAAGAACAGCAAATTGAAAGCCTTACTGAAATAATCCAGGTTTAAAATACTTTTACGATAAAAAAAATCAGCATCCTTGAGAAGAAATGGAAAAATATATAATGCCAGAACGGTATGAGACAGTAACTGTCAGAAGCATAATTATGTCACATGTTACTCTATAACGCAGTACATGTAAGAGTTTAAAATGTATACATTGTTGTAATCAACCAACTTCACATTGAACATGCACACATGACTCAACTTCAACTTCATCGGAACAGTTAGAAAGGATCAACATTGTCCCAGTGAACAATTCATTCAAAGCAAATGTTCTTCAATCACTGATCCAGGAACAAACAGTGTTAACAAATCAGTCAAGAGACAGGCAATAGAAGACTTTATTAGGCTTCCCAGACTCATCTCAGAATCCAAATACATGAAAAATTACATGAGGGCTGTGTAACACTGTCACAGAGAAAGTCACAACTTGACAGGACTTATGAAAATGTTTAATCCTTTTTCTTCTAAAGTGGAACAGTCAGTGTCAGTGTCAGCAACAGAGATAATGTGGAGTGAGCAGCAATATTTCAGTGACAGGACTGAGAGTCTGAAAAGGTTTGATCTTTATGACTCTACTGTTGGTCAACTTCAGTTGTCTTCCTCCAAATGCTACACTGGTTGAAATGAGACAGAAGATGTCTGATTCCCATATACAAAGTCTCTGACTATCAGTTAAAAGTCACAGCTTTCACAACTGCTCCACAAAAGATTAACCAGTTTTCTTCAGGTTTGCATTAAGTTTGCCTGCAAACAATACAGAGACCACTCCTGAGTTGTGGAAAAAGTGAACACTTTTCTCTCTTTGTCGTTTGTTCCCAGCTCTAAGCTATTCAGTTACCTGAGGACCAATCACACATTTGTTGGCAGGCAAAAAGGTCTCTGTCATTAAAAACTGGTCATTAGTCCATAGACCAATGAACATTTCGTTGCCACCAAAAGCTGCAATTGTACATACCACTCAACTCCAAATCATCTGTAATTCAAACTCCAATTACTGATTGTTCAAACAATTCTTTACGATACTTGTCCTGTGTGTTAGGTTACTTACTTCTCAAAACTGCAGCCATTCTCTCAAACATTATTTTCTCAAGCAGCTCTTCATTATTTTAGTCCACAGCTTTTGAAACATAAAATAAAAAAGACACAGTCCTTGCATTTCTTGGAAATTAATGAGGAATAATGGCTATAAGACAAGTAACCCAGTTAAAAACTGGTACAACCAGAACCAAAGAAATTTGTATCTTCTCAGTCATTTGGAATATTTCCAGGAAACGTTGGGCTCAATATTCAGGAAAATTTTCTTTTCTCTGAGATCCAGAGGTAAAGTGCATATCAGCATATTCCAATGACAGTAATCAAGGTTCTTGTTCTTACCATTCATTTTCTTAGAAGAATTATCCTGCTTCTGTCTGTGTAACTCATCTGAATCAGAGGAGGGTTTTTGTTTCCATTGGCTTTGCTTTATCCTTGTTATCAATTAAGGTTAGGAAATGCATATTATCCTATCCAAACTACAGATCGTTGAAGATCAGAATTGAATTGAATGACTGTTCTTCATTTGGGGGGATGGGGAGTCTTCAACAATAAAAATCCATTATAATTACTCACTTATTCTTCCCAATCTCTTCCCATTTCTTTCAACTTAAGGATGAGCTATTCACAGAATATGACCTATATATCGGCCAAAGAAAGCTCACGTTACATTTTATTTCATTTCTTCTTCATGCTTTAAGAGGTACCATGAAAAGTGCACCCTTTGTAAACATGAACTCATCCAAAACTCTGCTCCCCATTATCAAATTCACAGCAAATCTTGTTCACCCTTCTACCCAGTACTTGTTGAATTATGTTTGTTCCTGCTGTGGTGTGCCTAGATTTTTAAATTCATATCCTTGTTTTCAAAAGCCTCCTTGTCCTCAGCCTCCCCCTTTCTCCATTATTGCACATACAAATATAATGTTATGAAATCTCTATTTCTTCCATTGCCGCACTGTTGCAAATTCTCAATTTTCATTGCTCCTTCGTTGCCAGTTCTGACTTTAGCTTTTTTGAATTTCCTTCCCAAAGTGTCCCCTCTCTTCTATTTACTACTTCAAGCCTGACACTTTGATCAAGCATTTGGACAAATAATATAATCTATTTTATCCTTTTGTTCTGGGCAACCAGCAATCATGAGCCATGCTGGTATCAGTGACATTGATAGCAAGGGTGGGTGTGGTCTTGCAGTCAGAATTTAATGAACTACGTAGAAGAATAGCAATCAAGTTCTCAAATCTGATGAACTGCAGATCACTGCTAATGCCACACATAAGTGAGTATAGAAAAAGAGCTATAGCTGAAAAAATGATGCAGGAGAAAGGGTGTTAGATTCCTGAGACACTTTGCCTGGCTCTGGGAGAAGCCAGATGGGTTGCATCTGATCAGAGCTGGGATGGAGTTCCTTGTTGGCTATTCTGCTAGTGCCGTCAGGGAGAATATAAATCAAGTCAACAGGGATGTGGAAACCAGAGGAGAATATCTGTTCTGTTCAGGACTTCCTCACTAGAGACAAAATTCTGCACAAAGGCTCTCACACAATGTCATTATGCAGTGTGTCCAATTTGTCAATGTATTTCCCTTTCCTTCTTCAATGTGAAAACTTGCCATTTTGTTCTTCCCTGGACATCTGTCCCCACCACTTGCCTCTCTAATGTAAAGTTTCTTCAACCTCTGAATTTTTTGTCAGATCTCATGAGAGATCATTGATCAGCTATACTTAGGCCCACTCACAATCTACAGCAGATAGGGAACCAGCAAATTTGTGGTGCTAGTTTCTTTGTGGCTCTTTGACAGCAAGAGCGTACAGCTTCCAGGATTTCTGACCAATTGGAAAGGGAGAATGTAATCATATTCCACATTTTATGAGCACCCACCGACCCACCCCTGCCTTCAAACCCACTGGTAGGGACAACATACCATGCTGGTAACAGAATTAGATAATAGGTAATCTACACAGCACACAGCACTCACTCATATCTTGACGTCAGCACACAAGTGATAGTCTGTGCAATTAGGCCTGCAAATATTCACCTTATCACTTCTAATTCATGACAATCATCTCCCATGGATCATTTAATTGTCGTTCAGAAATTCAGGGGAAAATGAGCAGGGCCATCAGATGACCCATGGGCACCTTCCCCTAACTTAAATATACAAATCTCAGTGGAGCCTTTCAGACAGGTAGTTGGATTGTCATGAATGAACAGGAGCAGATATTGAAGGCAGAGATACTAGTGCAGACCCCAAGTCAGCGGGCGCAGGACTCTCAAACCTTCACTTAACTTGCTAGAGCTGCTGAAATTCAGGGACATTGACTGACAGGATTGTTCTGAAACAGAAGATGTGTGCAGTTTTTGTTGGCATTCCCAGAGACACTCTACACTCACGAGAGAGACACTGCAGGAGTCTGTTTCCATCAGGAGAACCATAATTTCTCTGGTCTTTGCACTTATATCTACCTTAGTGAAAAAAAGTGGTCACCTGCCTGGGGCATCAGATAACAGGTAAAAGAGTGCATGCTCACCCTGACCAATGATCTGCAAAATCGGTTGACCAGGATTGAAGGATAGCTCACCTCAGTTATTCAATACCTCAATAAAATGTTCTCCAGCTTTTGGCTAGCAAGGAATTGTGGGTTGGCCATAAGATAGTAAATAGTGAAAGTGGGCATGAACGTGAGGACTCTGAAAAACATGCCCCCACTCCTCCATCTTTGACCCCTCCCTGGTAAAACTCTCATTCTTGTGAAGAACACTAAATCTGCCTCTGCACAAGTGCAGTTGCAACGATCTCACACAGGGATCTCACAGGATCCAAAACTGAAAAGACATTGGCCATGAGCTTTTCAGCAGTCAGGGCAGGGGAAACAGTTGCAAGCCCATAGGGCTGTTTAAGCCACAGGAGTTGCTCCATATTAGAAGAATAATAAAAATACATGAAGAGCAAGTCTTTGTAGTTTCACAAGTAAAACCATTTGGCTGGTTAAAGCTCTGTCAGTATTCGCTTTCATTGTCAAGACTCCATGGTCCAGTCAACTACATCGGTGTCCGTCACCTTGAGGTAAATAGCATGTCCATGGTAAGACAAAAAATGTGTCAGTGAGCGAGATGGATTGTTCCACTGTGCGAATGTTTTTGCGCTTGAGGCTAAAGGTTTAGCACAGTAGACTCAACATTTCTCTGCCAGCTGGCAAAACGCTTTCTCATAAGCTAAAACGTGCCTGAATGAGTACACGGCAGGAAAGTGGGCAGCTGCAGGAATTTCAGTCACATCAGTCTTCCCCTCCTCTTGTTGTGGCTGCTCTTCTTCCAAAGATACAAAGTGGCCATCAGCTCCAGTCTTCTCTTCTCTACTCAAGTGATGCAGAGTGCAGCACACCCCGATCACTCCTATCACCCCCGTATAGCAACTTATTGTCGCCTGTATTTATAAAAATACAGTGAGATGTATAAAAGTTGCCACAATTCAGCCCCACTTTAATTACAGGAATTATGAAAAATTGAGAGAAGGTTAGGACAAAGTTAATCTTCGGTTCACTCCCCGGATCCTGGGTTTTTGGACGGTCTACGGGATGCCAACGCCGAACCCACCAAAACAAGGATTTTCAGACCGGACCCATCACACTGCCACCAGCAAAATCAACAGTGAAGCCATTGCATTGCCACCGTAGCAAGGAGGGACAGACCGGACCCACCAAATCACCGACACTGAAACCATCGCTGAAGCCAACGTCACTTCAGTCACTACCCAAAGCCGCCACTTTATGTCCACAGCCACAAGGAACAAACCAGAGCCACCATGCCACCACCATTATAGCCACCGCTGAAACTGCCACACCACTGCCAGGAAGAACAGACTCGACCCACCGACGATGAAGCCTTCGATGGAGCCGTGGCCACTATGGCCATGAGGAACAGACATCTGGATCCACCAAACTAATCTGTGCAGCAAAGACCCATTAAAGCTGTTCTTCTGACTGGCTTTCCTGCTCCCGCTAACAACACCATCTACAACACAAAATTTAAGGCACGGCTCTTGTGCACCTCTGCCCATGTGCATTGTGATTGACTCTTAACAGCTCTGTGAAATTATCAAACAAAGCCACTCCGTTCCAGGGTAATTAGGGAGCAGCAACGAATGCTGACCTTGCCAGTGACACTTGCATCCTATGAAAGAATACAGATTTCAGGACTCCCTTACAGGTACAAACTGGGAAAGTGTGGCACAGATCTGTACAGACATCAGGGTCACTTCAATAGCTTTGCTCTTAATAGCTGACTTCCACTGTGGTCATGTAGTTTCAGTTGTACCTTTTCTCTTCAACAGTGCATGTTTTCTGTGGGAGATTGACCTTCAATTTATTTTGTGGCCAGCACAGGTACAATAGGCAGTGTCCCAGAAGGGAAGAACCACAGTAAAACAGGGAAATGATGCATGCTTGTCTGGTTAGTCTTGTAGACCTGAAAATCGATCTGCAGATCTTGCCATTGTACAGGATTTGTCCTTTTCTTCTTTATTTACTATGATTCTATATTCACCTCCAAAAGAAGGAAAGGACTACTGTCTGGACCACATCCAATGAACAGAAGCCTTTCACTGAGGCAAAAAAAAGCAACTGACCTCTTCATTGCCCTTAAAGGCTTTCTCTCCAGTCAGTTGTTGGATCCTGTCAACGACGCTGTCTTCTGGCCTTGTTCAGCCTGACCACTTTCAGAAAGAGAAACCTACCTGTTCTAAGCAAGGAGCACCGGATCCCGAAACGTTAACTCTGTTTTCTCTTCACGGATGCTGCCAGACCTGCTGAGCTTTTCCAGCAACTGCTGGTTTTGTTTCTGATTTACAGCGTCCGCAATTCTTTCGGGTTTTTAATAGTGAAGCAGACCCCTGTTTGCTAAAGATGGGATGCATGACTAAAAAGAAAATGACTCAGTGTTAAGACCAGTTTATCCGCCGGTCCGCCGTGCTCCAATTAAAATACTGTAGCACACTTCAACATTTGTCGTCTCTCTTAAACAAGTGTTGCTTCTGGCTGTTGGACCTGTACTGTGCCGGAATTGCAGGGGTCGTCTTTCTTTATTGTTGGGAATGAACGGAAAGAAAAAAACAACAGGCTAGCCTCCCGTCGAAAGGCCAACACACCCCAGCCCTCATTCCTAAAGTACAAATTTACTGTTTTACTCCGTCCGCAGTCGGATTTGAAGCGCTACCGTGAAGTTGGAACTCTAGGTCTTGGAGTGGGTTAATTTTCAGTGCACTCCAGGGCGCGGCGCTGTTTGTTCTCACAGTCGCTGCTCTCTATAAGCAGGTGCCCTCGACCTAAAACCAAAATAAAAGCGGCCCGAACAAAAAAAAAGGGATCCTTGTTTCTTCCCAGTGATGGTGAGTTGATGCCATCGACACATTGAAAGCGGTTCTCAATCTTCCTGCGTCTTTCCCTTCGCCCTCTGTCTTCGTAATAGAAAGGAGATCTTGGAAACTTTCATTCTGAGCTGCAGAAACTTGACATGAAATTCCCCAGCTATGTGAGTTGACGTGATTTTAATCCACCCTTCATGCCTTTGAAGTTTGACGTTCTGTAGCTTTTTCCAAATGGTGTCTATTTCAGATTTGTAACTGTTAAATCCTATTTTTAAAGTTGTAATATCTCAAAAAAATCAATAAAATCCCTGCAGTCCTACAGGACTATAGGGCTGCCCTCTCCCATTACAGAGTGGTAACTGGTGATTGGGTGAACCAAATGTCAGCACACCTCAGGGCAGAGGTTGAAAAGGTGAGCCCTTTATGGCAACTTCAGGAATTGAACCCATAATGTTGGTGTCACTCTACAGAGTCAAGCTAACTGAGCCCAATCACAGCAGCCGAGCAGCATCAAAGGAGCAGGAAGGCTGACGTTTCAGGCCCAGACCCTTCCTGCTCCTCTGATGCTGCTTGGCCTGCTGTGTTCATGCAGCTCTACACCTTGTTATCTCAGATTCTCCAGCATCTGCAATTCCTGCTATTTCTGAGCCCAATCACTCTTGTCGCTGAACATCAACAATCTCACAAATCGTTGCCAAGTCTCAGCACTTATCATCTCACTGACTGTACCCATCTTACCTTCACCTCAATCTGAATGCTCCCAAGCCAGTTTCTGTCCATCCTTTAGCATCGTTACAATCGTAATCAAAGTCTCATTTTCAGGTAATAGTGACTATACTGTTAATCTTCATACAGCCCAGGTGGGCTGTATCGATAATCAGGACATTATTGTCCTCTAAGACTTTACTGCTATTGTTCAGCACAATAGCAATGTTATTATTTAAGTACACACAACTTATTTGATTTTGTTCAGAACATCCCTTGCGGACCTTTCTCTTCCATCACCTTTGAGTGCAGGAGTTGGGAAATCGTGTGGAGGTTGTACGGGACAATAGTGAGGTCTCTTCTGCAGTGCTGCGACCAGTTCTGATCGTCCTGTTGTGGGAAAGATATTATTGAGGTAGAGAGGGTTCAGAGAGACTTTCCAGGATGTTGCTGGGTATGGAAGGTTTGAGTTATAAAGAAAAGCTGGATAGGCTGGTAATTTTTTTCAGGTGACCTGAAAAATTTTCTATAAGGTGACCTTATAGAGGTTTATAAAATCATGATGGGTATAGATAGGGTTAATGGTAGGTGTGTTTTCACCAGTTTGGGGGAATTTCAAGAGTAGGGGGCATATTTTTAAGGTGAGATGAGAGAGATTTAAGAAAGATGAGGGGCAACTTTTTTACGCAGAGAATGGTTTGCATTTGGAATGAACTTCCTGAGGAAGTGGTGGATGTGGGCACAGTTACAACGTGAAAAAGATACTTAGATAAGTACATGAATGGGAAGGGGTTGGAGGGATATAGGCCAGGAGCAGGCAGGTGGGATGAGTTTAGTTTGGAATTATGTTCAGCATGGTCTGGTTTGACTGAAGAATCTGTTTCATGCTATATGACTCTTTGAACTTGGGATTACCCCAAGGATTGATCCACAACTCTTCCTAATCTAGATTCTGTCCTTTGGCAACAACACTGATCAGTAAGGTACGCTTTTACAGCTCTACCTCCCTATGGCCAACTTTGATGCCTTCCCTTCCTCTTGTGGTCTGACTGCCTTCCAACCATTCAGTCTTGAAGGAACTTTGGCTTTTCTGCAGCCAAATATGGGGAAGACTGGACTCATCATTTTCACCTTGTTCCACAAACTCCGATGCTCACCACTGAAATCCTGTCTCTATCTGACCTTTGGCACTGCCTGAACATTAAAATGTGCAGCTTCCTGGAAGCACCAGGAACTCCTGGACTGAGCCTGTGACTCCATATCATCTCTGTCACAAAGCCTACTTCAATCTATTTAATGTGACCCACGTCCAGCTTATATGCAGATTAAACCCATATCCATTGAAACTGAAAGAACTGTGGGCGCTGTAAATCAGAAACAAACATAAATTGCTGGAAAAACTCAGCAGGTCTGACAGCATCTGTGGAGAGAAATCAGAGTTAACATTTTAGGCTGAGTGAGAAGGGACCTGAGGAAGGGTACTCAACCCGAAACATTAATTTAGATTTCTCGCCACAAATGCTGCCAAGCCAATATCTATGTTTAACTTCATCTGCGCTTAATTACTTCAACGTACTGCTGGAAAGCATTCCAGGCTATTTCTATAATTACTAGTTCATCCAAAACTTTGCAGTGCTATACCAAGTCTTTTCTGCTCGACACTCCTGTCCTCAACAGACAACACTGAATCATGGTACCCAAGTGTTCAAGTTTAACATGTTAATCTTGGTATTGAAAATCTCATCGCTTCACACCTTTGTAGCTTTTAACAGCACCATAACTCACTCTGAATCCTCATTCACCTTTTTGGGATGTATTTGGGCAAGTGTTTTGGGATGTCTTTCCCTGTAACAGATCCCATATATATCTAGGTCATCGCTATAGTTATGATTAAATGAATGCTCCTCATAGAAAAAAAGATCAGTTCAGTTGGGAATGCTAGTTTACAGTTTAAATACTACACAGAAAGTATGGAAATATCATTAAATTTGCAGTAATATTAACAAAATCTATTTAAGATTTGGTTGAAAATGGGTTTGTTTGACTGAAAACTGACAATAATAAACCGTCTTCCCTGCAGGTGTGCTCCAAGCTATTGTAATCCTTCCATTCTGTGCAGGTCGTTAACATCATAACGAGCCCTGGACCAACTGGCACCGATATGGAACATTGAACTTCTGATGGGAGAGATTATTTCAAACCTTTTACAGAATAAAAAGGATAAAGTACCCCAGGGAGTAAGGAAGGGATCCTTTATTGTTTTAAAAGGTAGCATGTATCAGGAGTTTATTTTAGCAGAAAGCATTTGAAATGACACCTTTCTTTAAATAAGGTTTCTGTTCTTGATTACAAAACTCCATTTCACACAACAATTATTGCAGAACTCCTTCTCCCTGATATTTAAATTAAAACACATATTGTTAATTTGATGTGGTAAAATCAAAGGGAAATAATTTTAATGAATTCTGACATCAGTGTTTCAGTAAGTCAATCGTTCAATTATTCAGCACATAGCCAATTTAATCCAGTTAAAGCACCAGGCAGGCATGAAACAAGTGTTTGACTCTGTAGGGGTAAACAAATTGGCCTGGATTTGTTTCTCTTTGGGACAGAGTTTCAGAAGGGTGTTACACTGATTGACTTTTCAGTTTATGATGCAGTGCCGATATATTTCCAATGTCAGGGCTATTACAGATGCAAGATAGGATTCCTGTCACTAAGCAATCTAGCCAGTACAGTGAGGAAGCCCCAGCAGCCCTCCCTGCTCATTACCGCAGCATCTGAAGACCCAAAGAAGGATTTAAAGGGTTTGGTTTGATTTGATTTACTGTAGTCACATGTACCTAAGTACAGTGAAAAGTTATGTTTCGTGAGCAGTACAGACAGATAATAGCAAACAAGGACAAACAGATCATAGGATGCTTTGACAGAGCAAGGAATACAAGGTTATGGCTGCACAGGAGGTGCGTAAGTCAAGATCAACATTTTTAGAGTTAAGTCCATTCAGCAGTCTAATAATAGCAGGGAAGAAGCTGTTCTTGAACCTGTTGGTACATGTGTTCAAGCTCTTGACGGAAGAAGTTGGAGGAGAGTATGTCAGAGTCAAAGCCTCCATGCAAAGCATGGATCAAAGCCCAAGCCTTCAGCTCATACATTTTTGGTTCCCTCTAGAGTGAAGGGAGGCTACAACATGCCCTCTCCCTCCATTTGTTGCTTATCAGAACATCCCAATGCCTTCTACATCAAGGTCCCAGGAGGCAATAATAGTCATACCTTCAGCCCACCATGTCTATGCCGACCAACAATCTATACTAATCACATTTACCCAAATTTGGTCCATACCGTTCTATGACCTGGCATTTTAAGTATTTATCTAGGTGCTTCTTAAATGTTGCAAGAGTATCTGCCTCCAGCATCCTCTTACCCAGCAGCCTCTTAGGCAGCATGATCTATATATCTACCACCCTCTGAGTGAAAATATTCTTTCTCATATTGCCTCTAAATCATTTGCTCCTCACCTTAAACCTATACCCTCTGCTGTTAGACACAGCTGCCATGGGGAAGAGATTCTTACGATCCACTCTGTCTATACCTCTCATAATTTTGTATACCTCAATCAGATCCTTCCCCTCAGCCTCCTCTGCTCTAACAAAAACAAGTATCCAGCCTATCCAGTCTCTCCTCATGGCTGAACTTTTCTTCCCGGACAACATCCTGGTGAATCTCCTCTGAACCCTCTCCAGTGAGACATGTCCATCCGATAGTGTGGTGACCAGAACTGCACACAGTATTCCATTTGTTGCCTAACCAATATTTTATAAAGTTGTAACAAGATTTCCTTGCTGCTATGTTCTATACGCCGACCAATGAAGCCATCATCCCACATGCCTTCTTCATCATCTTGTCTCCCTGTGCTGATACCTTCATGGATCCACAGACTTATACACCAAAGTACCTTTGTACCTCAGTAGTCCCTAGGGATCTGCCATTCATTGTGCATGCCCTTCCCTTATTTGACCTCCCAATAAGCATCGCCTCATTCTTACTGGGATTAAATTCTGTCTGCCATTGGACTGCCCAATTTATCAGCTGATCAATATCAGACTGCAGTCTGAGACCATCCTCCTCGCTATCAACAATGTCACCAAATTTCACGTCATCTGCAAACTTACCAATTATACCTTTTACATTCACATCAAGCCATTAACATACATAACAAACAGCAAGGGTCCCAACACTGATTCCTGTGGTACACCACTGCTCACAGGCTTTCAATTACAAAACCAACCCAGTTGAAGGATTATTGCTAAAGGACCCAGGATTAAAAGTGATTGTTTTTTGTCTATGCTTGCAAGTATATTAGACTTAGCAAAATTCGTGATCAAAGCAGAATAATAGTTGAAATAATAGTATTAAATTTCCATTTAATGTTTTGTGGCTCCCCTAGATCCTGAGCCTTTGGTTTGAAAAGTTATTCCAAATGACAGTTTATAAATGTCCTAACTAATGCACAGCACTAATAATTTGCTTTCAAAACCAAGAATTGATTTGCTTGTGTAGTTGACAAAAGCTGGCCTTATGGTCATAGGAGTGGGTACAGAATTAACTTTTCCTCCAAACCTGCTCCAGTCTCTAACAAGAATCCATTGTTGAATAAATTCAATAGTGAGAAATGGTGTAGGATCAGAAGATGTAGAATCCATATAGCAGGAGGAGGTAAAAAATAAAAAGGGGAAGAAGACACTGGTAGGACTAGTCTATAGTCCTCGAAAAGTAGTTATACATGGGCCAGAGAATGAGTCAAAAATAATGAGACCGTGTGAATAAGGCAAAACGGTAATCATCGATGACTTCCATCTTCATGTAGATTGGGATATTCAAATTAGCAGAGGTAGCCCTGAGCAAGAATCCATAAAGTGTATTCATGGAAATTTCCTAGAACATTATGTTGTGGATCCAACCAGGGCTCAGGCTATTTTGAATCTGGTGATAGATAGTGAGTCAGGTTTAATAAATTATCTCAGAGTAAAAGATCCTTGAGGAAACAGTGACCATAACATTCAGTTTAAGTGGGAGGAACTGGGTTGAAAACAGCTGTGCTAAGATTAAGTAAGGGTAATTACAAAGGAATGAGGGTGGAACTTGCTGAAGTGGACTGTAAAATAGGTTTCGCAGCAAAGATTGTTGAGTAACAATGGCAGACTTATAAGGCCATAGTTTATGCTCACAGCAAATGTATATCCCTACGAGGAAGGAGGATTCTAGGAAGGGGATAAGCCAACCATGCTTAACCAGGGAAGTTAAGGATTACATCAAATTGAAAAAAAAAAGCATACAATGTGCAAAGGTAAGCCAGTGGCTTGGGAAAATTTTAAAAAATCCAACAAAAGATGACCAAAAAAAAAGTGGGAGAAGACAAAATTGAGGGTAAACTTGCAAATAAAATCTAGATACACAGCAAGAGCTTCTTTAAATATATAGAAAGGAAGAGAGGGAGGCTACACTGAACACAGGCCCCTTATAGAATGGGTAATTAATAATTGGGAACCAGGAAATGGCAAAGAAGTTGAAAAACAACTTTGCAGAATATTGTGTTCAGTTCTGGTCTCCATGCTGTAGGAAAGACGTTAGTAAACTTGAAAGGGTGCAGAAAAGATTTACAAGAATGTTACTGGGTTGGAGGGTTTGAACTATAGGGAGAGGCTGAATAGACTGGGGCTATTTTCCCTGAAGCGTCAGACACTGAGGGGTGACCTTATAGAGGTTTCTCAAATCATGAGGGGCATGGAATAGGCTGAATAGCCAAAGTCTCTTTTTCCCAGGGTAGGAGAGTCCAAAACTAAAGGGAATAAGTTTAATGTTAGAGGGGCAAGATTTCAAAGGGACCTAAGGGGCGATCAGCTGTCAGAGGAAATGGTGGAGGCTGGTACAATTACAACATTTAAAATGAATCTGGAAGGGTATATAAATAGGAAGGATTTGGAGGGATATGGGCCAAATGCTTACAAATGGGACTAAGTTAATTTAGAATATCTGGTCAGCATGGGCAAGTTGGACTGAAGGGTCTGTTTCCATGTTGTATGACTCTATGACTCAGTCTTCACAGTGCAAGTCACACTAGTAGCATTCCAAAATTATTAAGTAATCAAGGGGAAAAAAAAAGTATAGGAAATAAGTGCAACAACTATCAACGGAGAAAAAGTGCAAGGGAAACTAATGGGGCTAAAGACCAATCAGTCACCCAGACCAGATGGGATGCACCCCAAGATATTAATAGAAATCGATACAAAGATAGTCATCTTCCAAAAATGTTAGATTCTGGAAAAGTCCCAGAGGATTGGAAACTGTCAATATAACACTGTTACTTTTAAAAGAAAGGAGACAAGAAAAGGTAAATATATGGACAAGGTGTAGAGCTGGACACCTTGTTATCTCAGATTCTCCAGCATCGGCAGTTCCTACCATCTCTGTAACTATATGGACAGTTAGCTTAATTTCAGTTGTTGGAACAGCGTTTGAATCTATTAAAAAGAATGTAAGAGCACAGCATTTAAAGTGATATGATCAAGCAGAGTCAGCATGATTTCACAAATCATGCCTCATAAATTTACTAGAATTCTTTGAATTCTTTCAAGCAAGATAGATAAAAGGGAAGTAGTAAATGTAATATTTTTAGATTTTCAGAAGGTGTGTGATAAGGTACCACATATTAGGCTACTTCATAAATGACCGTGGTTTTACAGATTGTGCATTAACATGGATAGAGGATTGATTAACTAAAAGAAGACAAAAAGTTCGGATAAAGTGGGCATGTTCAGGATGGGAACCTGTAATGAGTAGAGTTCTACGGAGATCAGTGCTGAGACCACAGTTATTTACAACATGTGTTAATGACCTGGATGAGTAAAGTTGCCAGATTTGCAGATGACACAAAGGTAGATTTGATGGTAAATAGTGGAGATGACACAAAAGGTCTGAAAAGGAGTTTTGTTACATTAAGTGAACAAAAAGAACAAAGAACAAAGAAAATTACAGTACAAGGACAGGCAATTCGGCCCTCCAGGCCTGCAAGTGATTAGGTAAAATTTTGGCAGATGGAATATAATGTGGGAAGATGTGAGGTTATGCACTTTGGTGGATAGAATAGAGGAACAGAATATTAGTTAAATGTAGAAAGACTGCAGAAAGCTGCAGAGCAGAGGGATTTCAGAGTCCGTATGCATGAATCACAACAAACACGTTGAATTAGACCCTGTGTCCAAACCACTGAGAAAAAGAACCAGAAGTGGTACCAAACACCCCAACAAACTGAAAAATATGGGGTGAGTTTAACTCATAAAAATATGAGTTATGGGGAATTGACGTGAAAGTGTTTGTTGTCAGATCAGCATGTTCTCATTGATTGGCACTGCAGATCTATGCACTGAATAGCCTACGTTTACTCCTACATCTTATGTTCTTATGTGGTTAATGTAAAACAGACTGTGTTGTAACTAATGAAATAACTAGACATAAATAGAACCCTCAGAGAGGAGTAGCTGTATTTTAAGATGTAGTCATGTATATAATATGAATGAAGAGTTGAAATTACTTTACCGTTACTTTGGTCCCAATCACTGGTAAAGTAGATTGGGAAGGACAACCAACCCAGTTGAGCAGTATTGGGATAGGATAAACCCACCCCTCAATTAAAGACAGACCAACCAAGGTGCAAGCCTCCACCCATCGTCAACCCATCCCAAACCACCCATTACCCAGAATTCAACTGAACTGCAGCATTTGAAGAAAACTCTTGCCAGTAAGCCGTCAAGTGAACATTTGTGAAAAGAAATAGATTACCAAACTTGTTTATTTTTAAAGACTATTTGATTAAGTCCGTTAATAAGTCACGGAGATGCTTTCTCATGCCACTACCAGACAATCTGCAAATTCAAGCACTTTCAAACTAAAATGTAAATGATCGCACAAATTAAAACATGAATTGTTACAAGATAATTATGAATCAGGGAAGAAAGCAGAGAAGAGTGGTAAAAGATTTTTTGCAAAGTATGGAGAAGTATAAGGGGCATATCCTAAGGAGCCGGTTTTGGGACCATGGTTCCTTTTGATGTAAATCCATTTCACATTTTCAGAACGGTTTCAAAGCTCTAAAAAGGGTGCAGAGGAAATGTATTGATGAAGAACTTCAATTATGTGGAGAGAACAGGGAATCTCAGGTTATTCTCCTTAGAGCAGAAAGAGTTAAGAGAAGAGTCAACAGAGTTGTTCAAAATATTGAAGTGTTTTGAGAGAGTAACTAGGGAGATATTCAAGTAGTATTCAGTGGTAACAAAAGACATAGATTTAAGGTACTTGGCAGAAGACCCAGATTTGAGATTGTTGTCTTGGTGGAGGATAGGTGGAGATGAGGCGATGGCAAGGGGCTCAATTAAACTGAAACTTTTTCCCATTTACCATTTAAATGGTCATGGTTTTGCAATAATTACAAAGTAGACTCCTATCATGTCACATATAAAACTCCAGGAGCATTTTAACTCACTCATGAGAAGGACATACGTCATAATTTACAAGGTTATGCCAAGAGTTGGGAAGTGAGATGAGGCTAGATAGCTCTCTTTCAGCTGCATTACGCAGAATAAGCAAGATGACTTCCTTCTGCATTGTAAATTTCTCTGATTCTATGAAGCTTGAGAAAAATTTTACGGTTACGTTGTCTCACAGTCAATTCACCTGTATAAAAATATGTTGCATCAATATGTACTCTATGGTTTGACATGGGCTAGAACAAGAAATGTGGTTGACAAAGTTGACACTTGTAGATTTCTGCAGCTAAAGCAATTGATAATTATATTGTATGAACCTTTTGCGCCAGCATTGACACATCGCTTCTGTGTGGGCTGTTGTGATTTCTCATGAGCCAGAAGCAGGGCACAATGTATTTCTCACTTAATTCAATGTGAATACCTACTTGATTGGTAAGATTAGTAAGCATGCCATATGCTTCAAAGAATCCACTAACTTTGAATGGCCTCTAAGGCATTGCAGAGCAATGCAAACACCTAAGCCGCCAAATTAGCAAGCCAAAATGTTGCTGTATAACAGGCTGCATTGCTTTATGTGCCTCATTATTTCAATGGTCTGCTGGGCTTTGATAGGGATTTAAATTAATCCCTAGAGCCACTTGTTTGGTTAAATAAATCAGCATTTAGAGCTGGTCATGGATCGAGAACTCATCTGCTGACCCAAAACATTCAATATTCAACAGGGTGTGGATCATTTATGGTCATTATAGGCCAATCAAATTAAAATGAAAGAGTTTGTTACACTTATATACAGTAGATTGATTAAACGATTGCACTCATATATCCACATAGAAATGTATAAACATTGCAATAGAGGTGGCATGGTGCTCATTGGTTAGCACTGCTGCCTCACAGCACCAGGAACCTGGGCTCAATTCCACCCTAGGGTGACTGTGTGCAGTTTGCACATTCTCCCTGTGTCTGTGTGGGCTTCATCTGGATGCACCAGTTTCCTCCGACAGTCCAAAGATGTGCAGGTTAGGTAGATTGGCTGTGCTAAATTTCCTATAGTGTAAAGGCATGGATTAGCCTTGGGAAATACAGGGTCTGGGCAGGATGCTGTTCGGAGGGTCAGCGTGTGGACTCAATGGCCCAAATGACCTGCTTTAAAAAAATGCTATTCAACCGAACCCATCCATGTTGGCATCTGAGCAAATCATTTTCATCACATTTACCCATTCATGTGGGTACAGTCTGCCGTAACACAGTAATAATGTTACGTGGCCAATTGTTTCTTTGTACTCTTGAGTAGATAAATTACCTTGTCATTCTTCTGAAACAGTGCATCTGTCACCATCAGATTATTGCTCCCTATACCTTTATAGAACCCATTAATCGCTCCTGCAGTTGGAGCTACTTATTGAGGATCCCTCTGAAAAATGATTCACGTACTACAATAATCCACCTTGGTTAAATAGAGTTGCACTTTGTTGAAGTTGTCTCAAATAAGCAGAGGAGGACTTCTGCCTACATTTTAACTTCCATATTAGAAGACTTCAAACACAAAACCTGACTCTCAAAGGTGCAGTGTTGTCAGCCTAGGACTGGAAAAAGAAAACTAGAATGGTATCAGATCCATCAGTCTAGTATAGTGTAGTTTGATTTGACCAATATGCTTCATGAAAAGAAAACCACTGGAAGGTTTCTGCTCATTAGATGCTATAATACAGCGATCAAACCACAAGTCTTAGTGTGGGGTCATTGCATACAAGATTTACCCTCCAGTAGCAGTATCTTTTAAGGGGCAGATGATTCCTTTAGAACTGTCTGGCTGTTGAGAGGGCAGGGAATGGGGTGGAATTTAATGAAATTGGTGATGAGGGTGTATATTTAATAAGGTAGAAAGATGGTAGCTGGGAATCCTGGCCAGATTAAGTCTGCTGTGTGTAATGCCATCTGTATTTCTGAAGTCTGAGATTTTAAGGACTTGTATGGGGGCCTATTGTGTGTAAGTGTAGCCTGGTCTAGCGCGAAACATCTTGTAAACTAAACAAAATATTTATACTAAATAAAAACCAAAAGAACTGCAGATGCTGCAAATCAGGAACAAAAACAAAGTTGCTGGAAAAACTCAGCATCTTTGACTGCATCTACGAACGAGAAAACAGAGTTAACGTTTCGGGTCTGGTGACCTTTCCTCGGAACCCTATCCTCAGAAGATATTTATTCTGTTCTGCAACTAGTTACAGATTAAAAGAATAAACTGCACGTTACTCCAAAGACTTTTTGAAGGACCTAATCTTAAATCTACCTCCCACAAGCTCCCACCATATTCTTCCACCAGGTTCTCATGACATAATCACAGTGAGTTGGACTTATTGGCTCAATCGGATATTAACCCATGTCCACCCACCAGTGATTTTTCTGGCAACTATAATTGTTATACATGTTATCATATTTTACTACCCAATATATAGTATATACGTTTATATAATTCCATTTCCCACAATTCAGTCACTTGACAAATTTGGATGGTCTTGGGTTTCAGTGTTCTGTATAATGTTTTCTGTTTGGAATTGGTAGAATGGTAGCTTAATGGGTACCTAGGACTGTCTTCCTTGAAGGCTGAGGATCTCTTCTGATATAGAGCATTGTTATCTTCATTGTTTCTTTCATGGAAGTTTGAATTTTGTTTGAACTGTGCCTTCTCACCAATTACAGTTTCGAACTGTGATGTGAATTTATCACACACACAACACAGCGAAGTGTTAAATGATTGGAAAACAGCTCATGCGGTACCATTGTTCAAGAAGGGTAGTAGGGATAAATCAGGGAATGAGAGGTTAGTAAGTAACAGTTAAGTTAATAACTGTCATCCATAGTTGGGAAACATTTGGAAAAAGATATGAATGCCAGAATGTATCTCCATTTGAAAAAAAACAAAGACGAATCAAGGAAGTAGGCATGGCTTTGTCAGGGGACGATCATGTCTAACACACTAAATTGATTTTTTTTGAGGAGGTGACTAGGTGTGTGGATGAGAGTGGTGTAGTGATCTGGTCAACGTGAACTTCAGTAAAGCTTTTTACAAGGTGTCACATGAGAGACTGGTCAAAGAAGTGAGAGCCCTTGTGAACCAGGGCAGTTTGGCATGTTGGGTCTGTGATTGGCTTAGTGGCAAGAGGCAGACGGATCAGGTTGAAGGTTGTTTTTGTGACTGGAAGCCTGTGACCAGGTTTTGGATCCCTCGCTGATTGCAGTGTACATTAATGATTGTGGAGATCATGCTGTCAGCAAGCACTGCCTCTGAGCATTGTGCCATTATAGAGAGCATCCAGCCTTTCACTGGCCAGCAGCCCTCAGCTGGTAGCAATGTTAATCCCTAGGAAGGCTCGGCATTGTCCAGTTAAGTGCCTGAATAGCATTCAATATGGTGGACCTTCCCTAAAACAGGCGACACAGGGTTCTCATCAGCTCTCCGATTAGACTCTTTTCAGCTCCGTAAAACAGTGCCCTGTGCATCAAAACTGAAATTAAGTGTTGAAGCAATTTTATGAGCTCAAAAAGTTGTCAAGGTGCAAATTGTTTACAGTTTCTTTATTTGTACAGTATTTCTATATAAAGAATCCTAGCAATATCTCATTGTAGGTTTGGTGCAGCATCAGACTAGGCCTATTACTTTGGAAATGTTCATATATTTTCTAAATGGACAAGTATACTCATGTTGGATCATATAAATATATATAAGTTACAGTATTAAAATAAATACCGGCACTTAAAAGGTACAAAATGGAAATAGGGTGTTTAAACTCCATACGAACAGTCAGTCTTATTGTGTTTAACTACCCAGTTCCAATATCTCTTTTAATTCTTCTTCCTTCATTGACCCATTCAATCATAATCTTAAATATTGACATTGCTTCTGCCTCAGCACAAACTCTTAAGTGAATTCCACAGACTCTCAATTTTCTGTATGAAAAATTATGTAGAATTTACAAATTAGAAACAGATTGTTTGGCCCAGCAGATCTGAGTTGGTTTATACAGTGCTCATGTAGGTTCTCTTGGATTCTGTGTTAGATTTATTAATGATTGTTGTTTATTTATAACCACAAGCATCGGACAACGGCACACGTGGAAAGATCATCTCAACTGCTATTATATCTAGCCACATCATAATTTGAAATCCATATCAGATCACTTTTCTTCTCTACTCTTTAATAGGACAGCTTTCTTGTTTTCTGGTCTGTTTGTATGTGGGCTCCCTCAAGCCTAAAGTGATCTAATATTGATTAGCATATCTGCCTTTCTGGTCTAATTAGAAGAGTCTTGTTGAGTAAACAGTATGATGTTTATTACATTATTGCAACTGTTTACAGATTACTTGAAATTGAGTTACATTACCATAGAGACTGTTAAGAATGTCTTCTACAAACTCTGACTTTACTTTCTGACTAAGGCCCCATGACAATGAAATATGAAACATTTCAGACCCTTTCAGACATGTATGCTGCATTTCCACCCAAGTCATTTTTCACACAAAATTCTTATATTTTTATGTATTTGATTATTTATTTTAATAAACCACTAACCCAACACCCCTGACCTCTTTGATCTCGAGAGGTTTCACTAATCTTCCCAAAATGTATTCTCCTTTATGGGCTTGGAATTGTGATTTTTTATTGCGTGAAAGGTAGTTGACTTGGATTGTCTTGTTGACTGTTTGAGGTCTGTAGTTATGTCTTGAACTATGGTATCTTTAACACCTTGTATCTCTTTCACAGGGGATTCTGATGATTTTTCCTTTATTAATGTTGGTGTGATCCCTGCTATCACAGGCAATTTTCTCTTTACAGTATCTTGGATCTTTGCTTATTAATTTATTCTTCTTGGTGGTATCTCTGCGGATTTGTGTGAATCACCCCCTTGATGAGTCAATAGAATTTGGTTCTCATTCCACCTGTAGGTTTGTGATGAAGTAGGTAGACTTATTACTTCAAATTTGTGAATATTTTAAGAGTTGTCCTTGTCACGCAGTGACTGAATTACTTGTGAAACCAGAGTGTTCAGTCCTTTAATTCTGTTACCTGGCGATTCATGCTTGCCTGATGTGGCACCCTTTATTATTGTTGTGAATTCTTCTTTGGAAGATGGAGAGGTTGGATATTTTGATTGACCTTGCTCCTTCCTAACCATCTCAGCTCCCCCATGGCACACTTGAATTTGGAGTTGACAGTTGTTGATGTTGGTTGACAATCTGACTCAAGCCAATTTTGTTAGCAGTGGAAAATATTTGAGCCAAAACCATTATAGTCATAGCTTTCCATTTTAATTATGGTACGAAACCATTTCTTTTAATCCAATGTAACCTATCTTGGGGGATTCTGCTTTAAGTTCTTCCATGAGCTTACAGAGCCCAGCAAAATTTTCTATTGGCTTTTCCTTGACCTTTTGTTGTTTAACCTCTCCCCACCTTTTGAATGAAACTGAGGTCAATACATGCTGTTCTCCTCAGGAAAGAAAATCCTGGGTTATGAAACATGTAAAGGTTTTCAAGAATTTGGTGTCCCCAATGTTGGAGAGTTGTTTTAACCTACCATTAATGTTAAATGTGAAGCACCCCGGATTTTGTAGCTGGACTTCTGTTAGCTATAAGCAGTGCTTTTGTCAACCGAGCCTCACTATCTGACCGTACTGTGACACTTGCTCCCAAGTTTAACATGGAATTCAAGGGAAGCCCATTGACATAAATGTAAGCTTGTCAAAATGTTTGATCCCAATCACAAATTTCCCCTAGGAAAACCTTCAGTTCATCTTCTCCTGGAAACTGTTCCACTTCATTTAACTCTTTGTGGTGATGGTTCTTTGTATTTTTCTTTTCTATGCCTGTGCCCTGCTTCAACTCATTTTCTGTAAGTGACCTACCTTTTTAAACTAAAATCTTTCAGTGTTAATAGCTGGGCACCATCCATGTCTGTAAGGTTTTTTTGCTACACAGTAATTGGCAAAACTTTTAGTGTCTGGTGTCTTACCTTACCATTGCTTTGTCGAATAATAATATGTTGTTGTTTTGTATCTTAAAAATTGAATAAATTCTTCTATGTCAAGTTTTATCTTCTCTTCTTAGGATTGATCTGTTTTGCGTCTAAATCTCTGCTTCACTTACCACCCAACATGTTTTCTCTAGCGTTAGGACATTTTTAGACTATAAAAAGGCTGACAATAATGCCTACGACAATCCAGTCTCTCATAATTTCTCGTTTCAAATCAGCGCAATTGTAATTCTCAACTAGACTGCAAAGGTCATTAATTAAATCATCTATGGATTCCCTGGAATGCTGCACTCGTTCATTAAATCTCTCCCTTTGAAGAATTTTATCAGTTCTGAGGTTTAAATCATTGCCAAAGGAATTCAATATTATTTTGAACTTGTCTGATGTTTCTGTTATCCCTTGGTGAGCAACAACATTATCTGCTATACTCCCAATTATGTTGACAAGAGTGTTTACTTGTTCAGCTTCTGACTGTTTTCAGCTTTGAAGCTTTTATTTACCTCAAGAATTGAATTCTCCAAGATGTCCAATTTTGATTTCTATTTGGTCCCTCTCTGAAAGTAAGTCTTCCTGCTGATAATTTTTATTTCTGATTTCATGGCATGCAAATGTGATTAGGTATTGTGTCTTTAATGATTTTTATTTTGCAGTAATCTCCCACACTTCATTGTTGTCCCGTATGGCTTTTCCATTCTTCACTCCTGTATGTGGGTTTTCCTGCCCATTGTGACTGTAATGGAGGTTTATCCGTGCTCCTTGGCTGTAATAGAGGTTTTCCGCTCTTAAGAGCTGTAATGGAATTTTTATTGCACTTTGGAGTCTTACTAGGATTTCCCCAACCTTCTTTGTCTCCCAAAATGTGTGAGACCAGAGTCATATGCTTCTTTTAATTTCCATCCACTTTGCTTAGGTTAGTTAGTGATTTCCCCAGCTCTCTTCTCCCATAATCAATGAGTTTTCTGTTATGGTCCTCTTTATTCTTCCAGACCTGCCGCATGTCATTTTGCATACGATGGCATTGATGCCTAATTGGAGTTACAACTTTCTTTTTTAATTACTGCCCTTTCAGCCTGCATCACTGCACAAGGTTTCCCTTTTCAGGCAAGAGATTATTGGTTTTGACTCATGCAATCCTCGATGTCTGTTCAGCTCAACTTGGACTCACAACCACTTCCACAGACTACCACCTCGCGATATAACCCATAAATTTGCCTTCACGCTGCAGGTTGTCTAAGTTCCTGCACATTTTCTGTCAGGTCTGAAATGCTTTCTGTGTCAATCTCTGAAGATTTCTTCTGAGTGTTGCATGGAGTGTGTGGGTTCGCTGTCATCAGCAGTGAGTAGTGGCTGCTTCTCTTGAAATCTTCTGGGTCACCAACATGTTTTTTCCTCTGTGTTTTTTTTTGCAAAGCCCTAAATTCTAAATTCTGTTAGCTGGCATCATTTAGAAATAGTGCTGCTCACTGCTGACTCTGTTGTGTCCAACATTGCCACCATGTGTGAATGTTGCTTAAACCTAAAGTGTGCTAGTACGGATTAGGATAACCATCTTTCTGTTCTATCTGAAGAATCTTGTCAAGTAAACTGTTTATTGCATTACTGCAACAATTTAAAGGTTACTTGAATATGACCTACATTACTCATAATAGGAACATGTTAAGCTGTGGTCTGTCACTTACAAGCTCTTTCTTTACCCTCTGACCAAATCCACATGACATCATTACGGTGATTAGTACTTACCGCACTCTATCAGACCTTTTCAGACCTATATATACAGCATGTTTTAATCCTAACATTTTATCTTCTACTTGGAGCCTTTTTTTTTTACAAATCGACTGCTGAAAAGTTACGTTTTTATCCATCTTGTCTCGTCTTTTCATGGCTTTAAGCATTCTGCCAAATCACCCTGCAACCTGTGTTTGACCGAATTAAAGCTGCATTTTAAAATCATTACTGTCACAAACGTGGTTCCTTGTATGAGGCAACATCCTGGGGAATGTGTGTTGTGTCCTTTCTAACATTTCAATATCCCTCCTAAGGATGGACCACAATCCTATACACAGTACGCAAACTAAGGATTCATGAAGGTTTTGTACAGATCCATAATTAGCTCTTGGTTCTTATAGTCTACAGATTTTGTGATAAAATGTAGAATTGTGCTGTGTTTTATAATCAAAGGAACTTGTGGGACTTGTGAAACTATACCATTGAAACACTTTGTTGTTGCATTGGACTGATCCTAGTTTCATTCAAATTGTAACATTATTTCCTATCAGAATGTGTCACTTCAATGGCCGCTTTTGAGCTAATTTCCCCTTTTATCAATAACTCCTTTGGACTTGGAATTTCCTCTGGGCTATTCCTGCTCCTCAGTGGAAACCAGGTTACTGGATTAACGAAGACTAAAGCAGTCCACTTAATGTTCTTTTTCAACCTCACATTTATCTTACTGCCAGATGCCCAAAGTGCTACTTTTTTAAAATTCTGGTCACATTATATGACATGAATGGGCCCCAAATAATTTTTGTAACTTGCCGGTTGGAGCTTCCATTGTTGGTGCTTCATTCAGTTGATGCAGTTGGGATGGAATTGACTCTCTGAGATAAGTAAGAATGTTATTATTATTGTGTGATCAGGGAGATTAGTATTGCTCCCCGGTTCTCACAAAGAATCATTTGGCTGTGAATACATTGGGCCACCCCCTTACGAAGCCCCTGCAGTGTCTTTGCTTGCCACTAGGTGGGTCATCTCTTATATGCTCTGCTGCAAACACCTAGCCTAGCAATCGTAATTTAGAAAGCTGCTGGACTGTTCCTATTCTGTGGGTTCAGGCATCAAATAGGTTGGCATTAAAATAAACTGGCTCTTTTCCATAGCTCCCAAGCGATGCTGCCAGTCAAACATCCAGGAGGGCCTCTATAATGTAGATAAATGTTTGATGGGAACTCCACCAGTACATGTTGGTGTGCTTTCTGCTGAGGTTTTGATGAAGAAGCAATGAAAGCTCAAAAGATACCTGAGGAAATTCATTTGTTAATAGTGTAAATGGTTATACCTTTCACTTTGCAATCAGCTGCAAATTTTGCCATTGTCCCTCTCGGCTTACCTCTAAACTGTTCAGCAGTCTACAATTTTGTCATGACAATGTATTTACCTTGCAAGCCAAATGGTGTGATGTGCAGCAGGAATCAAACACCCTGCATGTAGGTGCTGTGGCAATACTGAAAATTTGATTTATTTTTTATTTATAATATCCTGACTTGATTTTCATGAATGTAAAGTAGGAGCCCAGACATCCCAAAGTTACAACCCATCTGATAGTTGTTTTTTCTACCCAATTTGTCATTGTGCCTACATAATCCAAAATTTGAAAACCTGTCCTAATGTCTTCTATTGTGGCTTAGTGTCAGATTTAACCTGATATCCATTCCTGTGAAGTATCTTGGAATTTTTTTTATTGTTAGTGGTACTTTACAAATACAAGTTATTGTTCTAACATCCTCCTCTCAACTATCTGCCTCCCAGCTTCGAGATTATCCATAAAATTAGACATGTGATTCTGTATTCCTTCACACTAGTTTTTGTTACATATGCTGAAAAGCTAATACCCAGTACAGATCCCTGTGCCACACTACGCCATATCCCATCAATCAAATTACATTTTCTTCATACTTTCTCCCTGTCTCCTACCTCCAAACCAATTGTTTCAAGCCTACTTCAAACTCCATGTGTTTTTGCTTTCATTGATAACCTCTTGCACAGAACCTTTTTTAAAATAACTTTGGGAAGTCCATATAACTAACATCTACTGAACTCTCCTACCTGCCAAATTAGTTGCATCTTAAGGAATTCCCCTTAATTACACAGACATGACATCCTGCCCAAATCCATGCTGCTAGGCCATACGCTAACCCATATTTGATGAAATGCTCTCTTTCTGATGACAAGTGGTGGCCCAATGCTTGTTTTAGGACCCCTCAATGAACAGGTGTCCGTGGGAGTAAAACAGGTACTGAGCCTACACCTTGCCATCAATGGGAAGTAATAGGATTTTTAAAAAGAGTCAAGTGAAGCCAGTAGGAGCAGGGGTGTTCCATAGCTCAAACTCTACTGATTGTTACACCATCAACCCTGTCCTACTGCCCTCCATCACCTAGAAGTCAGGTCAGTACAATGATGTCAAAACAAGCAGCTCAAAACTTATTAATGCAGGAGTACTAAGAATCTGCAGAGGTGAAAATGTAGGTAATGGCAGCTGACCAGATTATTTCAATGAATACGGCATCCATTAACTAATTGGTGGTGAGCTTTGCTAGTGGCTGCAGTGAAATTCTATCCTTCAGACTGCTCTATGTTTTCATTTGTTGAAAGCTGTTTCTATGAAGAAAAAGAAGAAAGCTGTAAGGACTGAACAAAGTTGTCTACATAAAATGCTCAAAGTAGTTCTTTACCTTTGCCACGCAAAATGCACATTCCCTATTTCTTTACCATTTGTCTTTATAAATACTAAATGCTTGAAAAAGAAGGTTTTACAGTGTTTCTAAGTGTCACTGCTAGTTAATCTCTCGTGTTTTGAAGTGATGGCATGAGTATCGTTCGGTTTAGCCTGTTTCTGTATCCATTCTGTTTCCATATCACTGTTTTTGCTCAGGTAATGGTCCTCAAGTCAACAGTTTAAGTCTCTAGAGAATAACCAGCAGCAGCAGCTGCAAACATTATGTACAAATAAAATAGAGGCAAGGATTAGAGTGCAATAGTTGTCACTACTGAGCAGAAGCTTTAAACAATAGTTATGTCTAAAGAAAAGTCTGCTCATTTAAAGATTCAACCATATTCAATGACCAACGCAAGTAGATGTCAAAACCAGTAAAATCTGTGCAAGATAAACATTCTACATTCTAATTATTTATGCTTTTTTTCGTAGAAACACTTCTGAATGTGGGGCAGATCACATTCTGGATTGCCTTAACTGGCAATGACAAACTAGGTAAAATAAACCAGTGTGCTGCATTCAATCTTCCAAGCGTTGTTGCTCAGCAAACATTTCAGTGATAGTGAACCATGCTGGGTTCATGAAATGAGTATCCTCCCTGTTAGTTCATTTTTACACATTGTTTTCTTAAATAAATAAACCTCACTAAGTGGCTATCCCTATAAAAAACTCTAGCAGCAAAATCAGTCAGATAAATTCTCCACTCTCAGATTTTGACCTCATGTGCATCCTCCCTCCCATACCAGTCCACAATTAGTGGCCGTATACTTTGCTGATGTTTGGATATCCACTTCTTAGACAAGTTGAGACTCTAATTAAACCCTCCTCATCAACCAAGTTTTTGGTGATATTACCCAATACTTCCTCCTTTGTCTCAGCATTCATTTAATTTCATTTCATTTCATTCCATTGTACGAAGTGGACTGCATAACAATTGTGTGAGTAGGAAACAGTTAAGTCATAGTGACCATGAAGTAGTCACGTGAAATTTGAAAATATAATAGGATAATGAAAAATCAGAGATGAGGATGATTGACTGCAAACCAGCAGAGTTCAGTGAGATAAAAAGATAACTGTCCCAAATTAACCAGGCTAAAAGGAATAGAAATAGGTTGACTGACCAACAGTGAGAAATATTTACATACGAAATAGTTACAATGTAATATAGATGGTTTCTATGTGCTGCTAAAGGGGGAGAGCGGAGAAAAAGATAGATTTCTATGGGTAACTAAAATAAGCCTGAAGCATCACTCAAAAGGTAGAAGATAAAACTCAGTGGGTGGAATTATCCACTCTCTTGAATGGCCTTGGCAATGACAAGACAGTTGGGAAAATTTGGTGAAAATGACAAAAGTGGAATCTTAACATCAAGGAACAAAATTCAGATTTTTCCTATGAAGTTCAAATGATGAGGTCAGAATCTCACTAATAAGCAACCACGACCTTATTTCTATGTATTTGCATTTCATTAGCTCAATTTGGCTGCCTTCTATGCAGCTGCTTCCAATTCTCGTGTCTCTCCCCAAGAAACTAGACACCGCCAATTCTAGGCAGGAAAGCCAGAGTAGTTACCACCAGCTGCAACTGATCGCTTGCTTCTCTGGGCTTTCTTCTGACTCTGCTTTCATCATGTTCCTGTATGCCTCATGGACACCGTCCACTTTCACTCTTCATCTGCTTAAACTGATACTGGCATGCCACCAGCCACACCACATCACTATGCCTATTTTTGGACCAAATCCACATCACTTTAGCTCTCAGGATATCCAAAATTCTTGTTGCTAACTCACGGCGAGTCCTGTTCATGTATTGCCTTGAGATTGTTGATCTGTACTGACTTTCCTTTAACTGCACATCAATATTAATATTCTCCTTCCTGATTTTAGTCACTCTGCCATTGGAACCGTGTCTTTTCACTATGAAGTTGTGCAATTCCCCTCCTTAACTTCTCAAACTCTGTTCCTCTCTCCCCTCCTTTCAGGTGCTTCTTAAAACTACTGTTTTAACCAAGAATTTAGTTACTTTCCCTAATATCTGCTACATCAAGTTTCGTTTGACAATGCACAGGTGAAGTGCCTGAGGTGCATTATTATATTAAAATTGATATTCAAAAATAATTTATTTTTGTAATCGAAGCATTTCATGTTTCATTGATTAGTTGATTCTTTTATCACATTCATCTGAACCTAAAAACATAGACATTTATAACATATGAGGATGCCTTTTATGCCATTGTATCTGTGCAACTCAAACTAATCTCACTGCCCTATGCTCTCCATATAATCCTACAACCTCCAACGTTTGAAATGATTATCTACTCTTCACTTGAAATTTGCTATGAAATCTGCCTCAGCTACTCCCTGTGATAAAGCAGTTAATGTTCTAATAATTCTGTGTAAAGATTTTTTTCAATCCTTTGTCACAGAGACAATTTTAAATTAATGACCACCCATTACTGACTTCACTAGAGGAAATAATATTTAGTTATTCACCTGATCAAAATCCTTCATAACTTTTTAAAGTCCTCTTCTAGGTCTTTTTGCATTCTTCTCTGCTGCAGTGAAAATAGTCTCAAAGCTCTGCTCCTAACTACAAGACTGAATTTTACCAGCCTTCAGGAAATAGTAAGGAGCACAGATTATAAATCGGATTGAAGTATGCGATTATCTCCTGCCTATTGAGTAGAATGCCAGATGTGTCAATAACTTTTAGAAAAAATACTAAATGGACCTGAGAAATAAGAGCATGAGTAAAGCTTTTGGTCCTCAAGCCTATTGTACCATTCAGCATGATCACATGTGATCTCCTGCCTCAACTCCATCTTCCCATCTGCTCCCCATATCCTTTGATCCTGAGATACTAAAATCTCAGCCTTGAATCTATTCAGTGGTGCAGCAATCAGAACCATCTAGGGTTGAGAATTCTGAGAATTACAAACCTCCGGGTGTAAAGTAACATGAATTGTATCTTAGTCCAAGTATAAATCCTGAGCTGTGCAAAGGAGCTGTAATGGAGTGATGTCAGATCATCTAGAGCCTGGGTCTGTTAGGTTCTAAGTATGATATCTAAGTATGATGTATGATTTTCTGAAGAAGGGTCCAGACCCGAAACGTCCGCTTTCCTGCTCCTCTGATGCTGCCTGGCCTGCTGTGTTCATCCAGCTCTACACCTTGTTATCTCAGACTCCAGCATGGGCAGTTCCTACTATCTCCAAGTATGATGTCTTGTCTTCTTTTTATAATTATGTTCAATTAAGCTTGCCTTTGTTCAGTCAGAAGAGCATTGATCCCATATTACTACATGGTGATAACAGTGATCAGAGCCACCCAACCAGAGATGGCCATTAAGGGACTTGTAGTGAACCCCAGTGATGGTAAACATGAGACCCAGCCATAAACCCAGAGGTGAGGAAAATAGCCAAATTGCAACACAGAATTTGTAGGCGCTAACAATCAATGGACTCTGAGGCATACATAGACACTGGCCTGTGAAATGGGAAAACCTGGTGATAAGAAAGAGCAGGAGGAGGCCCAAAGCAGACTACACAATTAGGAAAAGGAAGAAGTCAATTGGCCACTTTAAGTAAAGTAGTACAGATACAAAAGTACTTATATAGATGGGAAAGAACAAACATTCAGAAAATACAAAATCAGCAAGCCACAAAGAACTCCACCAATGAAACCCAATCCAACCAGTTTTAGAAGGTTATGAATGACAAGGGTGAAAATATAGCAGGAACACAAAAAATTAAACACAGCCATCAGCAGTCTGCAGAAGTCCCAGCAGTAGAGGGGCATGATGAAATCTTCCAGAGGAATGTGACTAGCCCACAACAAGAATTTGACTCCCTTGATGGTACAGTCCTGTAGGGCTAATTTTGGCATGCAGAGATTAAAGTATATGGCAGAAACACTTGTTTTAAATTATGTACTATAGAAACGTATTGATCCTTTTGGACGCTACATTATGGTTGAGGCAATCTTTGGAATATCCTTCATTTGGGGCACAGGAAGTACAAAAATGAGAATAAGGTGTCAGTTCACATCACTACAATAATAAAGAGATTATGGAGAATTTGTAATTCCTAATTATTACAATGCTTTATTAAACAAGAGCTATTTGCACAACCTAAGACATTCTTTGGCTAGCAGGCACCAAAATTGCTTCCTTCCTGTCATTGCAAGAGTGTGGGGAAGATCCTCTACTTTTCTCAAAACAAAAACTGGAAATGATGGAAAAGGATGATGCTAAAGAAGTTGGTGGTCAGTGACTTGAAGACATTCTGACTATGGTTTGTTCGTCCAGAATATGTTTACAGAGAAGGAAACAAGCACGCAAGTCATTCATTTATTTAAATCCGAAGCTTTGGAACTTCCTACACCTTATTGGTCAGAAAATACAATATCAACAACTGAAATCACAGTTATATCCTTCCAAGAAATTTTAGGAAGCAAGAAAGTAATCTCCCTTTACTTCAATTAGTAATGAAAGCAATTGAAGCTTCAGAAATTTCTACAGCCAATAAAGTAACCATAGAATTTGTGATATCAAGAATCACGGAGTTAGAAAGGCATTTTAAATCATGAAAGGAAGATATCTCAGTACTTTAAAACATTTTCAAGACCATTGAAGCTTCACTCAATGAGTACGGCACCATGACTGCATTGGCTTGAGCCAATCATATGCAACAAATCTTTGCAATCATGAGCTTGACATGTTTAAAACATCAAACCTCAGCAAAAGCGTACAGAGAGGAAATGCAACAACTTCAAGTAGCTGATGAGAAATTATCCAAAGAGAAATATCCTTAAATCTAATGTAGCTTATGTTAATGCTAAAAGTGAAGAAATTATTGATCTGCATTGGTGACAGCTGGAGCTTTCAAGAGAAGCCCATCAGAAAGGCAAAGAAGGCAAAGAAGTGACAGTGAAGGAACAGCGATATATTTCCAAGTCAAGATGGTGAGTGACTTGGAGGGAAACTTGGAGGTGGTGGTGTTCCCATATGTCTGATATCCTTCTCCTTCTAGATGGAAGTGGTCGTGGGTTTGGAAGGTGCTGTCTGAGGATCTTTGGTGAATTTCTGCAGTGCATCTTGTAGATAGTACACACTGCTGCTACTGAACGTCAGTGGTGGAGGGAATGGATGCTTGTGGATGTAGTGCCAATCAAGCGGGCTGCTTTGTCCTGGATGGTGTCAAGCTTCTTGAGTGTTGTTAGGGCTGCACTCATCCAGGCAAGTGGGGAGTATTCCATCACACTCCTGACTTGTGCCTTGTAGATGGTGGACAGGCTTTGAGGAGTCACGAGGTGAGTTACTCACCACAATATTCCTAGCTTCCGGCCTGCTCTTGTAGCCACTGTGTTTATGTGGTGAGTCCAGTTGAGTTTCTGGTCAGTGGTAACCCCAAGGATGTTGATAGTGGGAGATTCAGTGATGGTAACACCATTGAATGTCAAGGGATGGTGGTTAAATTGTCTCTTATTGGTGGTGGTCATAGCCTGGCATTTTTGTAGCGTGAATGTCACTTGCCACTTGTCAGCCTAAGCCTGGAAATTGTCCAGATCTTGTTGCATTTGAACATGAATTGCTTCAGTATCTGAGGAGTCACGAATGGTGCTGAACATTGTGCAATCATTGGCAAACATCCCTACTTTTGACCTTATGATGGAGGGAAGGTCGTTGATGAAGCAGGTGAAGATGGTTGGGCCTAGGACACTACCCTGAGGAACTCCTGCAGAGATGTCCTGAAGCTGAGATGATTGACCCCCAACAGCACGACCATCTTTCTATCTGTTAGGTATGACTCCAATCACCAGAGAGTTTGCTCCCTATTACCCATTGATTCCAGTTTTGCTCGGGTGCCTTGATGCCACACTCGGTCGAATGCAGCCTTGATATCAAGGGCTGTCACTAAAAGAAGAAAACAAGGTGGGGCAGCACGGTGGCTCAGTGGTTAGCACTTAAGCCTCACAGCACTAGGGATCTGGGTTTGATTCCAGCCTCAGGCAACTGTCTGTGTGGAGTTTGCACATTCTCCCCGTGTCTGCGTGAGTTTCCTCCGGGTGCTCCGGTTTCATCCCACAGTC
Organism: Ginglymostoma cirratum; assembly: GCA_024137785.1. Taxonomy (NCBI): domain Eukaryota; kingdom Metazoa; phylum Chordata; class Chondrichthyes; order Orectolobiformes; family Ginglymostomatidae; genus Ginglymostoma; species Ginglymostoma cirratum. The sequence goes on along the minus strand of JAHRHZ010000018.1, from coordinate 35,680,193 downwards.
CAAGGATGTGCAGGGTTCGGTGGATTGGATATGCTAAATTGCTGGTAGTGTTCAGGGATGTTTAGGTTTGGTTGGTTAGACAAGGGAAATGTAGGGTAGGGGAATAGGTCTGAGTGGGATGCTCTTCGGAGTGATGGTGTGGACTTGTTGGGCCGAATGGCCTGTTTCCACACTGTAGGGATTCTATGAATCTATTCTATAAAGGCGCAGAGATGGAGAATATTTGGAGATGAAATTCCAGAGTTTAGGGCCTGGGTTACTAAAGTCATAGACAATTGATTAAAATCAGAAATGTTCAAGAGGCCAGCATTGCAGGAGGATGATGGATATCTCAGACGGTTTTGGGGCCAAAGGAGACTGCAGAAATCAGGGAGCAGTGAGTTCCAGTGAGTCTGGAATTAGGAAAAACATGAATGAGGGTATCAGTAGCAATTAGCTGAGATAGAGTCAGAATTACGAAACATTACAGAACTGGATATAGACAGGCTTACTATTAAGTGGTCAGAAGTTCATCTCAGATCAAGGTTGAAATCAAATTTGTAAATAGTCCAATTGAATCTCAAACAGTTGCCAGGATGCAGTTGGTATCTAGTGAATGAAGTTTGTAGGAGGGATCAAAGACCCTTGAATATTCCAAAAATATCCCCCAGGTTTTTAATTATTTTTCACAAATGTAGTTAATTTGTCGCTGTGCAGTCCTCTTTGTCAGGTTGAAAAGTGCTCAACAGCCACCTAATGAAAGGAGTGTCAGAACAACTCTGGGCTGCTACCCTCCAAATGTTCTGTTTCTGAATATAACCTCTGATTATGCCTTATCATAGTTACATGAATAAATAAGAAATTAATGGGGAGCTGTGCATGGAATCCTATCATAAAGTTCACAATTAACCAGCCAGTGTTCCTTGTGTACTGAAACTGAGTGAAGTGGTGGGTTGGTCGGCAAACAGATGGTTGGGCTTTTACAAGGCTGGAACACAATTGATGAGCTTGAATAATGTCAAAAACCATTTCTAAAAACAAGTTATTGATTCGATTATAAGATGTTCGGTTATATTATAAATCACTTGTACCCATCTGTTAATTACATATCTATAAATGTTGAGCTATTTATAAATTGGATGCAAAATCAGATGTACAACAACACAAATATAAGTGGATCAAATAATAATTGGAACCCTTGTATTATATTCTCGTCCACAATTTAGTGTCACTCCATGTAATGCTAATTCACCTTTTACTTATAATGAATAGAAAGCATTCACATGGTTATGTGGATCATCACGGTGCAGTAAACTCTGGTGCATTGGATAGAACAAGACTTTAGAGTAATTTCTTGTTTTGTTGTTTATCTATCTGGAGGTTTCTGCTACTCTTAATTTTGCCTGCATGATGCATCTTCCCCCAACTGAGATGACAACAATTTCCTTTCCTTCTCCAAAGATCATTCATAAGCTGGCTGCTCGGAGCTCTAGAAAAGGAAACCTTCTTCATTCACAGGATGTGGGCTTCACCGCAAAGGGTACAGTTTTTTTGCTGATCCTTCATTGTCCTTGAGAAGATAATTTAATAACAAAATCCATTCCGTAGTGATAAATTTTTAAATTATTAGTTTCTGTCTCTTAAGTTTTCTTTTTATTTTCTCTACATGCTTAGTGAGGTTTTCCCCAAGTCTAGTACAATTCCCTCATCAGAAATATAGGTTAAGAACCTGTTGTCAGAACTCAAAGTACCAATTCAGTTGTAAGAAAAAGTTTGAAATAATTTGACAGTGAAAAGGATACCAGGGTTAAGCTTTAGAGAGAGAAGGGTTCACTGAGAGACAAGCATAATTAGAATAAAAACCAATTCAGATACGGATTGGATCAGTGGGAAAGTGTAAGTGAATCAAAATGGGTGTGTGGTCCATTTACACAAATGTCAACAGTGCAATAAATAAGTTGGTGAGATGTGAGGACAAGTAACTACATGGAATTGTGATGTAGCGGCAGTAAAGCTCAAACAAGGCACTTAATATTTTGGGGTGCCTTTCAGGAAGAGTGTAATTCTGACATCTTGTAGACTTTTAGTTGAAGTGAAAAGGTGAAAATTGAGTAAGCCATTGCGAAACTCTAGCATTGGTGACCACATAAAGTGAAAAGTCAAGAAAGAAAAGAAACTGAATGGAAGGAGGAACGACACTGTCATATTGAATTCCAGTTGAGAGATATGTCCACAGTCCCTTGTGGAATAAAGCTAATTATAGATAGATTAATAATAAGTGAGCAATATTTCTCTGGAATCCCTTGTTACTAATGGAAATTACCTTTATTCTTGGAAATGCTTGGTGCTTCTTTTGCCAATAGAGCTGAACTTAATGTGGGGCCATTTCTCAAGATTTAATAGATTTCACTTGTTAATGATTTTTAAAAATATCAATTGTTTTAAAATGGCTTTCTGGAAAGTCAGTTGAAATTAGTGGAACTTAATGGCAATGACTGCTTTTTATATCATGCAGGCATGTAATAGAACAGGAAAAGAAAATGCTCCTTTGTATATACATAGTCACATGAAAGGAAGAATTGTTGATGGATAAACATTTTATGTACAATACTAACAATGTAACTGTAATAACTCAGGAAGCCCAACTGGAAAGGAACATCAGTCATGGTTGAACACAAAAATAAAACCACTACTCATGGTGTACATATTCTAGTTCTGGCATGGGACAGATAGTTCTGCAGACCTATCCCTGAGTCTGCTTTGTAAAGGACTCAGGTGATGAGTTCCAGCTGGGCTGGCCATTGCCTGTTACCAAGGAAACTCATACTCAATGAGTTCCATGAGGAGATAAATTAATAATTCCCCATAAGCTTTTTAGGGTTTATCACATTCCTCACCCTTCAAGTCCACAGGTTCACCCCTCATTCTTGTGATGCTGGGGCCTCTTGCATCACTTTGTACATGGCCCCATTCCTGGTGCCTTTTGGAAATAGTCAGTGGGGGATTGGGGCGGTGGGGAATTGAAATAAGAAGGTAAATTTCTCTTCAGCGAAGACCATCAAAGAGCTACTCAGTTGCACCCTCCAAGAGAGCTTCTGCTGTTTCTGTCGCCATCTCTGAGCCTGAATCCTGGTAGTTCTCAGGACTGAATCTTGAGTTTTTATTGGGTGGAGTTGGTTCACAGGAATCTAGTGATTGTGTGCCTGTCGAAACAATTACTTCAGTGGAGGGTTGCCACTAATAGAGGTGCTTTTTTGCAGTCTTCTCTCCAGTTTCAACCGCATATGACACCAGTCCCATTTTTTTAAGGATAACACCCAGATTCCATGGACAGCTATCACTGAAGATCCGTATATGGACTGTAATTTAAACTTTCTGTTTGGCCCCTGTTCTGCACTTCATGATAAAATTCAATCTTGTCGCCCAAGTTTGGGAAAGTCAGGCTAAACGTAGTCAGAAGGCATCGTCCTTACAATAGTTCCATCAGGGCTACTCCCATCGTTACATGTGGCACTGACCTCTAGTTGAAGAGGAAAACTGCAAACTTTGTTTCCAAAGAACCTGCCCTTTGCTTTCTCATGCTCATTTTGAATACCTGGGTCACCTGCTTGGCCAGACCATTTGAGGAGGGGTGGTAGGGTGCCATGCAGATGCATTTTATCCCATTTGTCTTCATAAAAGTCTGAAACTCACTGCTGGTAAATGGGTCACATTGTCTGTTTCAAGGATGTCAGGTGTCCCGTGCATATTTCTCTGGTTTTGTAAGAGGTAGTAAAGGCCAGTTGATGCACATCAATGCATTTTGAATAGATACAGATCAAGAACATAGAGCCCATAAACGGCCCTGTTAAATCTGTATGTACTCGTACCCAAGGTATCTCTGGCCATTTCTGTTGGTGCTGTGAGTCTGCTGGAGGGGCCTGCTGGTTTTCCTGGCATGTTTTGCACTGACTGACCAGGCCACTAAGCATTGCTCCTTGTGAGCACTTTCATTTTAGAAATTCCTGGGTGATCATTGTGCAATTCTTGACGTATTGGTTGTTGTCTAGACATGGGACAATCACTCGAACTCCCCTAAGATAATGCCGTGTGATATGCTCCAGTCCTGATATTTTGAGATAATAGGGTTTCAACTTTTCCATAAAACATCCTTGTGGTCCACCATTTAGGATGATATGATGTCCTTCATCAACGTAAGGTCCTTTTGGGTCCATGCCTGGGTTTGCTTGGCAGATACTGTCAGAGTGTTCATGAAGTTCAAAGTAACAATGACTTCATCCACCTTTACAGGAGAAGGTAGGCTGGTGGGTAGTGGCAGACAGCTCATGGTATCAGCATTGGCTACATGTCTCCCTGTATGATGATCCAAGGTATATTCATAGACACCTAATAACAGTGCCCATCACTGGATTTGACCTGATACAATGGGTGGAATCACTTTGCCTTCCTTGAAGAGGCCCACAGGAGGTTTGTGATCAGTTACGATGGTAAATTATTAACCGTAGTCATACTGGTGGAACTTTTTCACCATGTGTACCATGGCCAACCCTTCTTTCTCGATCTGAGCAATTTTCCTTTCTGCCTTTGTCGGGGGCCGTGATGCATACATGATTAGACATTCTGTCCCAATGGTGCGATAAACGACCCCCATTCCATAGGCAGAGGCGTCACTGGTTAAAATGAGTTGTCTTGGGAATAATGGTTTTATATATTTGTTGACAGTAGTTGTTGGTTGACATTTGTAAAGGCTTTCTCTTCTGGCATTTGCCACAACCATTTCTGTTTCTTTTTACCAGGACATGGAGGGGTGCCAATGAGGTTGCTGGGTTGGGTATGAATTCCCTATTGTAAATTATGAAACCCAGAAAAGGCTTCAACCCTGTTTCTTGGAATCAGAACCCTTTTTAATAGCCTTCACCTTTTCTTTGTGTCATCCATCCTTGCCGACTCTGTAGCTGAGGTGCATTACCTCGTTTACCTGGAACACAAAAGTTTCCCCTTTTTAGCTGGATGCCAGCTGCAACACTTCAAAACCTCCTCCAGACTCTCAAATGTTCTTTTAAAGTAGCCCCTCAGATTAGAACATCATCCAGATAGAATGGCACTTTAGGCACCTCTTGGAGGCTCTCCATCACCCTTTGAAAGATGGTGCGAGCTGAAGGCAAGCACGTGTAATCACAGTCCTTTTTGAGTATTTGTAGTGACGTACTTCCTGGATAACACTGCAAGTTCTGGTTGGACGTAGATGTGGCTCATATCCAATTTGGAAAAAATGTGAACCGCAACCAGATTTGGTACAAGTCTTCTATTCATGACATATGGTGTCTGTCTAAGCGGGAAGATCTGTTGACCCTATCAGCTTATAATCACCACAGAAACAAACCAAGTTGTCAGGTTTTAAACCTGGGACAACTAGTGTGGCCTATTCAGTCAATTGCACTGGACATATGATGCCAAGTTTATCTACGTATCCCAATTCATTCTCTACTCTGGTACATAGGGCATAGGGGACTGCCCGTGCTTTGAATTATTTAGATTGGGCCTCTGGGTCTACGTAGATCTTGGCTCAGCACTGTTTATTTTCCTGAGACCCTCTTGGAAGGTTTTGGGATATTTCCTGATGACTTCATATATGTTGTCAGTTCCCATTTTAAAGATCTGTTGCCAATCCAGGTGGATTTTCTGTAGTCAGTCCCTTCTCAAAAGGGGAGCTGCCCCTTGCACCACCATTAAAGGGAATGGGACTGTCTATTGCCCATGTGTAACTGGGGGTCAGAGTGGTCCCAGTAATACATAAGGGCATTCCAGTGTTTGTGACTTGAAGCAACATGCCCCATCAGAGTTTGCCAAAGGTTTTCTCCCCAACAATGGATACTGTGACACCTTTGTCTCCCTCCATATCTGAGCAGCGGCCATTCACCTGAAGTTTTACCTTAGTTGTGGCCACTTTGGGAGCAGTATTTAGCTGGATTAATTTCTCATCCCTGTCTTGAGGTGGCTTTGCCTTTCAGCCGGGGTGGTACATGTGAGAGATAAAAGGTACTGCAGATGCTGGAGAATCCGAGATAACAAGGTGTGGGGCTGGATGAACACAGCAGGCCAAGCAGCATCATAGGAGCAGGAAAGCTTGACGTTTCAGGCCTAGACCCTTCATCAGAAATGGGGGAGGGGAAGAGGGTTCTGAAATAAATAGGGAGAGAGGGGGATAGAGGATGGATAGAGGAGAGGATAGGTGGAGAGGAGGCAGACAAGTCGAAGAGGCGGGGATGGAGCCAGTAAAGGTGAGTGTAGGTGGGGGGGTAGGGAGGAGATAGGTCAGTCCAACCTGTTTTTCCTCTCACCTATCCCCTCCTCCCACCTCAAGCCCCACCCCCATCTCCTAACTACTAACATCATCCCGCCCCCCCTTGACCTGTCCGTCCTCCCTGGA